>OX465387.1:20163982-20536482 GCA_950005105.1 Lycophotia porphyrea | reverse complement strand
CTAACCTAACCTAACCTAACCTAACCTAACCTAACCTAACCTAACCTAACCTAACCTAACCTAACCTAACCTAACCTAACCTAACCTAACCTAACCTAACCTAACCTAACCTAACCTAACCTAACCTAACCTAACCTAACCTAACCTAACCTAACCTAACCTAACCTAACCTAACCTAACCTAACCTAACCTAACCTAACCTAACCTAACCTAACCTAACCTAACCTAACCTAACCTAACCTAACCTAACCTAACCTAACCTAACCTAACCTAACCTAACCTAACCTAACCTAACCTAACCTAACCTAACCTAACCTAACCTAACCTAACCTAACCTAACCTAACCTAACCTAACCTAACCTAACCTAACCTAACCTAACCTAACCTAACCTAACCTAACCTAACCTAACCTAACCTAACCTAACCTAACCTAACCTAACCTAACCTAACCTAACCTAACCTAACCTAACCTAACCTAACCTAACCTAACCTAACCTAACCTAACCTAACCTAACCTAACCTAACCTAACCTAACCTAACCTAACCTAACCTAACCTAACCTAACCTAACCTAACCTAACCTAACCTAACCTAACCTAACCTAACCTAACCTAACCTAACCTAACCTAACCTAACCTAACCTAACCTAACCTAACCTAACCTAACCTAACCTAACCTAACCTAACCTAACCTAACCTAACCTAACCTAACCTAACCTAACCTAACCTAACCTAACCTAACCTAACCTAACCTAACCTAACCTAACCTAACCTAACCTAACCTAACCTAACCTAACCTAACCTAACCTAACCTAACCTAACCTAACCTAACCTAACCTAACCTAACCTAACCTAACCTAACCTAACCTAACCTAACCTAACCTAACCTAACCTAACCTAACCTAACCTAACCTAACCTAACCTAACCTAACCTAACCTAACCTAACCTAACCTAACCTAACCTAACCTAACCTAACCTAACCTAACCTAACCTAACCTAACCTAACCTAACCTAACCTAACCTAACCTAACCTAACCTAACCTAACCTAACCTAACCTAACCTAACCTAACCTAACCTAACCTAACCTAACCTAACCTAACCTAACCTAACCTAACCTAACCTAACCTAACCTAACCTAACCTAACCTAACCTAACCTAACCTAACCTAACCTAACCTAACCTAACCTAACCTAACCTAACCTAACCTAACCTAACCTAACCTAACCTAACCTAACCTAACCTAACCTAACCTAACCTAACCTAACCTAACCTAACCTAACCTAACCTAACCTAACCTAACCTAACCTAACCTAACCTAACCTAACCTAACCTAACCTAACCTAACCTAACCTAACCTAACCTAACCTAACCTAACCTAACCTAACCTAACCTAACCTAACCTAACCTAACCTAACCTAACCTAACCTAACCTAACCTAACCTAACCTAACCTAACCTAACCTAACCTAACCTAACCTAACCTAACCTAACCTAACCTAACCTAACCTAACCTAACCTAACCTAACCTAACCTAACCTAACCTAACCTAACCTAACCTAACCTAACCTAACCTAACCTAACCTAACCTAACCTAACCTAACCTAACCTAACCTAACCTAACCTAACCTAACCTAACCTAACCTAACCTAACCTAACCTAACCTAACCTAACCTAACCTAACCTAACCTAACCTAACCTAACCTAACCTAACCTAACCTAACCTAACCTAACCTAACCTAACCTAACCTAACCTAACCTAACCTAACCTAACCTAACCTAACCTAACCTAACCTAACCTAACCTAACCTAACCTAACCTAACCTAACCTAACCTAACCTAACCTAACCTAACCTAACCTAACCTAACCTAACCTAACCTAACCTAACCTAACCTAACCTAACCTAACCTAACCTAACCTAACCTAACCTAACCTAACCTAACCTAACCTAACCTAACCTAACCTAACCTAACCTAACCTAACCTAACCTAACCTAACCTAACCTAACCTAACCTAACCTAACCTAACCTAACCTAACCTAACCTAACCTAACCTAACCTAACCTAACCTAACCTAACCTAACCTAACCTAACCTAACCTAACCTAACCTAACCTAACCTAACCTAACCTAACCTAACCTAACCTAACCTAACCTAACCTAACCTAACCTAACCTAACCTAACCTAACCTAACCTAACCTAACCTAACCTAACCTAACCTAACCTAACCTAACCTAACCTAACCTAACCTAACCAAAACATTCAATATGTTCCGCACCCCATCTAGCACCGTGAAGACACAAGTTCCTAGTGGCTCGCCGCGATCAGCTGAGAAAGTGGGGCCTTCGCCTGATGCGAGGAGGAGAATCTCGTTCGGAGACGACACTCCTTCCACCTCCCAGGGGGGCCACGCAAATCTGGGGTCGCGTCGAGCCACTACGAATGCCTCCACACAGCTCAAGAAGCCTGAGGCTCGGTACCCCAATCGCACTGCGGAAGCGAGAGCTTGCCTGAATAAAGCTAAGCTTAATTTAGGCAACTCTCGCAACCTCAAGACCGATATTAAGGCTGCGGTGCTCGACGCCATAAACAGGCTTTTTGAGCTGGTGAAGGAGTCGGAGCGCGACTTGGGCCCTGCCGCACTCGAAGCCGTACCAGCGCCCGCCCCCACTGCCGACTGCTGCCCCCTATCTATTTCCGAGGGTCTCGCTAGCCAGACTGAGCTCATTACCACCTTGAAGGAGCACATCAGTATCGTTAAGGAGAACACCGAAAAAGTTGAAAAGCTCCGAGACAGTCTGGCTGGCTGGGAAAACGTTGAGGGGATGACCTATGCCAGTGCAGCAGCCGCGAGTAATCGTCACACCGGGGGACAAGCCCTGGAACGGGCGACGCTGCACTCGGTGGTTGTCTCCTCGGCGCAAGAGATGGATACGGGGGATGAGATCCTTGAGCGTGTCAGGAAGGCGGTGGACGCGAAGGAGGGCTGGGTGCGTGTGGAAAAAGTGAGGAAGGCCAAGGACCAAAAGATTATAATGGGGTGTGCAACGAAGGAGGAGAGGCACAAATTAAAAAGTAGACTGGAGACGGCCGGAGAGAACCTCGTCGTCGAGGACGTGAAAAATCGGGACCCGCTTCTGATTCTAAGGGACGTGCTTCTGATGCACAGTGACGAGGAAGTGCTCAGAGCCCTTAGGAATCAGAACCGGGAGATATTTCACGGACTCGACGACGGCGAACAGAGGATGGTCGTGAAATACCGACGGAAAACACGCAACCCGCATGCGAATCACGTTGTGCTTGGTGTGTCCCCTACGGTCTGGAGGAGGGCGATTGAGGGGGGAAAACTCCGCATCGACCTCCAAAGAGTTCGTGTGGAGGATCAGACGCCGCTGGTGCAGTGCACCCGCTGCCTGGCTTACGGGCACGGGAAACGCCTGTGCACGGAGCCAGCCGATCTGTGTAGCCATTGCGGTGGACTACACCTCAGGGCAGACTGCCCGGATATACGGATCGGCAAAGCAGCGGCCTGTGTGAACTGCACCAGAGCAAAACAGGGGGCCACCGAGCACAACGCATTCAGCAACGAGTGCCCTGTGCGAAGGAAGTGGGACGCATTCGCAAGAGCTTCTATAGCATATTGCTAAAGTTGGCGATGCGACCACTTCCAAGTACAAACAAAGGACTTGTTCGACACAACTGAATAAAGGAAGAATTGGACGGACCACTAAGGTTGACTATATTATGATAAATGGTAACTGGAGCCAGCTTCATGAGAAACTGGTTCAAGTTAAGCTGATCCAAGTGTCAGCCTTGGTGAAGACGTCACGTTGTGTCGAACAGATTCGGAAAAACTGCAGTAATATTGTGCCAAAGATTAAACAAAAAACAAGTTGTGTTTGTAGTAAACAAATTAGAATAGTATCCGTTAGAGTAAATAAGTTAGTTATAAAGATATATGATATGTTAGTATATACTAAGTATATAGTTTAGGTATCATAGAGATAATAAACAAAAATGATTAAAATATAAATGGAAAACTTAGAAAATAAAATAAAAGTTGAGATAATAGTAATATTGCAGTTTAAGGGCATAAAAACAAGAACAACATAAGGTTAGATAAAAGTCATAAAAACATTTTAAGGTTTTAAAATAAACAGAATTGAAATAGTGTTGAATATTAGTAAATTATAAATAGAAAGAAGCGAATAAATAAAATAGTCAAAATTAATATGAAATAGTAAACGGAAGCGTGTTCGAATAGTATTAAAAGACAAACGTAAAATAAAAACGCAAACTATGTGGTCTCTCCGGCCACCAAGTAACGTAGTCAAGCCAAAATATCAGATGTAAAGGGCTCTGATTTATGTTAGAGGGACACTGGCAAGGCAGGAGTGGTTTTTAGCCGGTTCGAGTCCGGCACTACCTCGACTGTCTCACAATCAGCGAGGCAGTCGAGGTGTCCGTGGGGATTTCCCACTCCTGCCGAAACAAAAAAAAAAAAAAAAAAAAAAAAAAAAAAAACCTAACCTAACCTAACCTAACCTAACCTAACCTAACCTAACCTAACCTAACCTAACCTAACCTAACCTAACCTAACCTAACCTAACCTAACCTAACCTAACCTAACCTAACCTAACCTAACCTAACCTAACCTAACCTTTTTTTTTTGTTTTTGACGCTGGGAAAAAATGCATTACGCATACCCTCCCGTCGGGGGATGGGAGGGGTATGTGGGACTCCCCGGGCGGCCAAACACCACGGTATACCCACTAAAACGACCCAGCGCATTCCCGCTTCGTCATAGTGGAGGGGGACTGGGAAACCGGCACAGCCTTTACTTCCAGTCCCCCGCCGACGAACACACAAGGCAGACCCCCCTCTTGTCCTCACGGCACGAACGTGGAGGGGGGGTTCGGGAATGACCGACGGAGGTGACGGGTGCAATGCGGGCGGAGGCACCCCCGCGCCTGTCGCCCGCCCGTCACCGTGAGGAGGGAGGGCAAACGCCCCTTCCCCCCCCCCCCGCCCGCAGAGCAGCGCAGCGAGAGCAAACTCCCGCTGGCGCTCCGCCTCCTCCCTCTGCGAAATCGCAGAAGGAGGCAACCGCTGACCAGGCCTCTCGCCCCCCAGCACGGTGTTCACGCACGCACGCCGGGAAGCGTGAGGCCCAGTCGCCCGCAAGGTGACGGGTGCAATGCAGGCGGAGGCACCTCCGTGCCTGTCGCCCGCCCGTCACCGTGAGGAGGGAGGGCAAATGCCCCTTCCCCCCTCTCCGCTAGCGGAGCGGCGCAACGAGAGGGACCTCCCGCGCGCGCTCCGCTGACCAGACCTCCTCTCCACACTCCCCAGCATGGCCTCGACCACGCCGGGAAGCGGGAGGCCCAGTCCCCCGCGGCACTCCCCTGCTGTGCCCTCCGCTATGCCCGCTGCTCAGAGGGCACGCAGGGGAACGCACACCGCACATCGCATGAGTCATCACACGACGTGCGGCGCGCCCCTCCCCAGAAAGCGCCTGGTGGTTTTTTGTTGCGTCTATTTCTTATGGAATTAGACCAAGAACAGGGCGGCAACCACGTGAAGGTAACACACCAGACTTGCCTTGAGGATCTACACGACCGTAGCGCTCCCCCTCAAGACCCCGCCACCCTACCGCCTCTGAGGGAGGCAGTAAGGTAGACCTGCATCTATGCTACCAAGCAAAGCATGTGCAAAGCTTGTCGTTGTGCAACCGCGAAAGCATAAATACAGATCCGCCCCAACCTAACCTTTTTTTTTTTTTTTTTTTTTTTTTTTTTTTTTTTTTTTTTTTTGACGCTGGGAAAAAATGCATTACGCATACCCTCCCGTCGGGGGATGGGAGGGGTATGTGGGACTCCCCGGGCGGCCAAACACCACGGTATACCCACTAAAACGACCCAGCGCATTCCCGCTTCGTCATAGTGGAGGGGGACTGGGAAACCGGCACAGCCTTTACTTCCAGTCCCCCGCCGACGAACACACAAGGCAGACCCCCCTCTTGTCCTCACGGCACGGACGTGGAGGGGGGGGTTCGGGAATGACCGACGGAGGTGACGGGTGCAATGCGGGCGGAGGCACCCCCGCGCCTGTCGCCCGCCCGTCACCGTGAGGAGGGAGGGCAAATGCCCCTTCCCCCACTCTCCGCTAGCGGAGCGACGCAACGAGAGGGACCTCCCGCGCGCGCTCCGCAGACCAGGCCTCCTCTCCACACTCCCCAGCATGGCCTCGACCACGCCGGGAAGCGGGAGGCCCAGTCGCCCGCGGCACTCCCCTGCTGTGCCCTCCGCTATGCCCGCTGCTCAGAGGGCACGCAGGGGAACGCACACCGCACATCGCATGAGTCATCACACGACGTGCGGCGCGCCCCTCCCCAGAAAGCGCCTGGTGGTTTTTTGTTGCGTCTATTTCTTATGGAATTAGACCAAGAACAGGGCGGCAACCACGTGAAGGTAACACACCAGACTTGCCTTGAGGATCTACACGACCGTAGCGCTCCCCCTCAAGACCCCGCCACCCTACCGCCTCTGAGGGAGGCAGTAAGGTAGACCTGCATCTATGCTACCAAGCAAAGCATGTGCAAAGCTTGTCGTTGTGCAACCGCGAAAGCATAAATACAGATCCGCCCCGCCCCAACCTAACCTAACCTAACCTAACCTAACCTTTTTTTTTTTTTTTTTTTTTTTTTTTTTTTTTTTTTTTTTTTTTTTTTTTTTTTTTTTTTGACGCTGGGAAAAAATGCATTACGCATACCCTCCCGTTGGGGGACGGGAGGGGTATGTGGGACTCCCCGGGCGGCCAAACACCACGGTATACCCACTAAAACGACCCAGCGCATTCCCGCTTCGTCATAGTGGAGGGGGACTGGGAAACCGGCACAGCCTTTACTTCCAGTCCCCCGCCGACGAACACACAAGGCGGACCCCCCTCTTGTCCTCACGGCACGGACGTGGAGGGGGGGTTCGGGAATGACCGACGGAGGTGACGGGTGCAATGCGGGTGGAGGCACCCCCGCGCCTGTCGCCCGCCCGTCACCGTGAGGAGGGAGGGCAAACGCCCCTTCCCCCCCCCCGCCCGCAGAGCAGCGCAGCGAGAGTAAACTCCCGCTGGCGCTCCGCCTCCTCCTTCTGCGAGATCGCAGAAGGAGGCAACCGCTGACCAGGCCTCTCGCTCCCAGCACGGTGTTCACGCACGCACGCCGGGAAGCGTGAGGCCCAGTCGCCCGCAAGGTGACGGGTGCAATGCGGGCGGAGGCACCTCCGTGCCTGTCGCCCGCCTGTCACCGTGAGGAGGGAGGGCAAATGCCCCTTCCCCCCCTCTCCGCTAGCGGAGCGACGCAACGAGAGGGTCCTCCCGCGCGCGCTCCGCTGACCAGGCCTCCTCTCCACACTCCCCAGCATGGCCTCGACCACGCCGGGAAGCGGGAGGCCCAGTCCCCCGCGGCACTCCCCTGCTGTGCCCTCTGCTATGCCCGCTGCTCAGAGGGCACGCAGGGGAACGCACACCGCACGTCGCATGAGTCATCACACGACGTGCGGCGCGCCCCTCCCCAGAAAGCGCCTGGTGGTTTTTTGTTGCGTCTATTTCTTATGGAATTAGACCAAGAACAGGGCGGCAACCACGTGAAGGTAACACACCAGACTTGCCTTGAGGATCTACACGACCGTAGCGCTCCCCCTCAAGACCCCGCCACCCTACCGCCTCTGAGGGAGGCAGTAAGGTAGACCTGCATCTATGCTACCAAGCAAAGCATGTGCAAAGCTTGTCGTTGTGCAACCGCGAAAGCATAAATACAGATCCGCCCCAACCTAACCTAACCTTTTTTTTTTTTTTTTTTTTTTTTTTTTTTTTTTTTTTTTTTTTTTTTTTGACGCTGGGAAAAAATGCATTACGCATACCCTCCCGTCGGGGGATGGGAGGGGTATGTGGGACTCCCCGGGCGGCCAAACACCACGGTATACCCACTAAAACGACCCAGCGCATTCCCGCTTCGTCATAGTGGAGGGGGACTGGGAAACCGGCACAGCCTTTACTTCCAGTCCCCCGCCGACGAACACACAAGGCGGACCCCCCTCTTGTCCTCACGGCACGGACGTGGAGGGGGGGTTCGGGAATGACCGACGGAGGTGACGGGTGCAATGCGGGCGGAGGCACCCCCGCGCCTGTCGCCCGCCCGTCACCGTGAGGAGGGAGGGCAAACGCCCCTTCCCCCCCCCCGCCCGCAGAGCAGCGCAGCGAGAGTAAACTCCCGCTGGCGCTCCGCCTCCTCCTTCCGCGAAATCGCAGAAGGAGGCAACCGCTGACCAGGCCTCTTGCCCCCCAGCACGGTGTTCACGCACGCACGCCGGGAAGCGTGAGGCCCAGTCGCCCGCAAGGTGACGGGTGCAATGCGGGCGGAGGCACCTCCGTGCCTGTCGCCCGCCCGTCACCGTGAGGAGGGAGGGCAAATGCCCCTTCCCCCCCTCTCCGCTAGCGGAGCGGCGCAACGAGAGGGACCTCCCGCGCGCGCTCCGCTGACCAGGCCTCCTCTCCACACTCCCCAGCATGGCCTCGACCACGCCGGGAAGCGGGAGGCCCAGCCCCCCGCGGCACTCCCCTGCTGTGCCCTCTGCTATGCCCACTGCTCAGAGGGCACGCAGGGGAACGCACACCGCACATCGCATGAGTCATCACACGACGTGCGGCGCGCCCCTCCCCAGAAAGCGCCTGGTGGTTTTTTGTTGCGTCTATTTCTTATGGAATTAGACCAAGAACAGGGCGGCAACCACGTGAAGGTAACACACCAGACTTGCCTTGAGGATCTACACGACCGTAGCGCTCCCCCTCAAGACCCCGCCACCCTACCGCCTCTGAGGGAGGCAGTAAGGTAGACCTGCATCTATGCTACCAAGCAAAGCATGTGCAAAGCTTGTCGTTGTGCAACCGCGAAAGCATAAATACAGATCCGCCCCAACCTAACCTTTTTTTTTTTTTTTTTTTTTTTTTTTTTTTTTTTTTTTTTTTTTTTTTTTTTTTTTTTTGACGCTGGGAAAAAATGCATTACGCATACCCTCCCGTCGGGGGATGGGAGGGGTATGTGGGACTCCCCGGGCGGCCAAACACCACGGTATACCCACTAAAACGACCCAGCGCATTCCCGCTTCGTCATAGTGGAGGGGGACTGGGAAACCGGCACAGCCTTTACTTCCAGTCCCCCGCCGACGAACACACAAGGCGGACCCCCCTCTTGTCCTCACGGCACGGACGTGGAGGGGGGGTTCGGGAATGACCGACGGAGGTGACGGGTGCAATGCGGGCGGAGGCACCCCCGCGCCTGTCGCCCGCCCGTCACCGTGAGGAGGGAGAGCAAACGCCCCTTCCCCCCCCCCCGCCCGCAGAGCAGCGCAGCGAGAGTAAACTCCCGCTGGCGCTCCGCCTCCTCCTTCTGCGAAATCGCAGATGGAGGCAACCGCTGACCAGGCCTCTCGCCCCCCAGCACGGTGTTCACGCACGCACGCCGGGAAGCGTGAGGCCCAGTCGCCCGCAAGGTGACGGGTGCAATGCGGGCAGAGGCACCTCCGTGCCTGTCGCCCGCCCGTCACCGTGAGGAGGGAGGGCAAATGCCCCTTCCCCCCCTCTCCGCTAGCGGAGCGGCGCAACGAGAGGGACCTCCCGCGCGCGCTCCGCTGACCAGGCCTCCTCTCCACACTCCCCAGCATGGCCTCGACCACGCCGGGAAGCGGGAGGCCCAGTCCCCCGCGGCACTCCCCTGCTGTGCCCTCCGCTATGCCCGCTGCTCAGAGGGCACGCAGGGGAACGCACACCGCACATCGCATGAGTCATCACACGACGTGCGGTGCGCCCCTCCCCAGAAAGCGCCTGGTGGTTTTTTGTTGCGTCTATTTCTTATGGAATTAGACCAAGAACAGGGCGGCAACCACGTGAAGGTAACACACCAGACTTGCCTTGAGGATCTACACGACCGTAGCGCTCCCCCTCAAGACCCCGCCACCCTACCGCCTCTGAGGGAGGCAGTAAGGTAGACCTGCATCTATGCTACCAAGCAAAGCTTGTCGTTGTGCAACCGCGAAAGCATAAATACAGATCCGCCCCGCCCCAACCTAACCTAACCTAACCTAACCTTTTTTTTTTTTTTTTTTTTTTTTTTTTTTTTGACGCTGGGAAAAAATGCATTACGCATACCCTCCCGTCGGGGGATGGGAGGGGTATGTGGGACTCCCCAGGCGGCCAAACACCACGGTATACCCACTAAAACGACCCAGCGCATTCCCGCTTCGTCATAGTGGAGGGGGACTGGGAAACCGGCATAGCCTTTACTTCCAGTCCCCCGCCGACGAACACACAAGGCGGACCCCCCTCTTGTCCTCACGGCACGGACGTGGAGGGGGGGTTCGGGAATGACCGACGGAGGTGACGGGTGCAATGCGGGCGTAGGCACCCCCGCGCCTGTCGCCCGCCCGTCACCGTGAGGAGGGAGGGCAAACGCCCCTTCCCCCCCCCCGCCCGCAGAGCAGCGCAGCGAGAGAAAACTCCCGCTGGCGCTCCGCCTCCTCCTTCTGCGAAATCGCAGAAGGAGGCAACCGCTGACCAGGCCTCTCGCCCCCCAGCACGGTGTTCACGCACGCACGCCGGGAAGTGTGAGGCCCAGTCGCCCGCAAGGTGACGGGTGCAATGCGGGCGGAGGCACCTCCGTGCCTGTCGCCCGCCCGTCACCGTGAGGAGGGAGGGCAAATGCCCCTTCCCCCCCTCTCCGCTAGCGGAGCGGCGCAACGAGAGGGACCTCCCGCGCGCGCTCCGCTGACCAGGCCTCCTCTCCACACTCCCCAGCATGGCCTCGACCACGCCGGGAAGCGGGAGGCCCAGTCCCCCGCGGCACTCCCCTGCTGTGCCCTCTGCTATGCCCGCTGCTCAGAGGGCACGCAGGGGAACGCACACCGCACATCGCATGAGTCATCACACGACGTGCGGTGCGCCCCTCCCCAGAAAGCGCCTGGTGGTTTTTTGTTGCGTCTATTTCTTATGGAATTAGACCAAGAACAGGGCGGCAACCACGTGAAGGTCACACACCAGACTTGCCTTGAGGATCTACACGACCGTAGCGCTCCCCCTCAAGACCCCGCCACCCTACCGCCTCTGAGGGATGCAGTAAGGTAGACCTGCATCTATGCTACCAAGCAAATGTGCAAAGCTTGTCGTTGTGCAACCGCGAAAGCATAAATACAGATCCGCCCCAACCTAACCTTTTTTTTTTTTTTTTTTTTTTTGACGCTGGGAAAAAATGCATTACGCATACCCTCCCGTCGGGGGACGGGAGGGGTATGTGGGACTCCCCGGGCGAACCGGGTATACCCACTAAAACGACCCAGCGCATTCCCGCTTCGTCAGAGTGGAGGGGGACTGGGAAACCGGCACAGCCTTTACTTCCAGTCCCCCGCCGACGATTGCAAGGCAAGACCCCTCACACCCTCACGGGTGTGGGGGGTCGGGAATGACCGACGGTGGTGACGGCTGCAATGCAGGCGGAGGCACCCCCGTGCCTGCCGCCCGCCCGTCACCATGAGGAGGGAGGGCACGACGCCTTCTCCCCCTTCTCCGTCTGCGGAGCGGCGCAGCGAGAGGGTCGTCCTCCCTCGCCCGCTCCGCCTCCTCCTTCTGCAAGAGTACGTCCTCGCAGAAGGAGGCTACTGCCGACCAGGCCTCCTCGCTCCCCAGCATGGCGTTAACCACGCCGGGAAGCGAGAGGTCCGGTCCGACCACCGCGGTGAGACCGCGGCGCAGCTCGGACCACGCCGGGCACTCCTCGAGGGTGTGCTGCGCCGTGTCCTCCGCCGCGCCGCAGTCGTGGCACGCCGGGGCTTCCTCCCTCCCGATCCGGTGCAGGTGCGATCCGAAGCATCCATGCCCAGACAACACCTGCACCAGACGGAAAGAGAGGAAACCGTGGGACCGCTCGAGCCAGCCCTGTAGGACCGGACCGAGCGCATCCAACGTCCGGCGGCCAAAGGCGGCGCTGGCGAGGTCCTCCGTCCAATGGAGGACGATGGCGTCCTTCGCCTCTCGCCGAACCGCCTCCCGCTCTTCGCCCATGGGGCGCTCCCCGAGCGCCTTTCGGCGCGCCGTCCACTCGTACACTCTGGCGAGCACCCAAGCCTCCAACTCCCATGGAGGGGTGCCCGCCAGAGCGCACGCCGCCGAAAAGCCCACTGAGCGGTAAGCCCTCGCCACCCGCTGTGCAATAGCCCGCTGGGGCCTGCGGATGGCGGTAGCATTCTCCCTCCTATGGAGGGAGTCCGCCCAGATGGGTGCCCCATATAGGGCCATGCTCCGCAAAATGCCGGCATAGAGGCGCCGGCACTTCGCTTTGGGCCCCCCCAGGTTTGGGAGGAGCCATGAGAGGGCGTCCGCGGCCTTCAACAGGCGCGTCGACAGCCCGCTGAAATGCGGGCCGAAGCGCCACCTGTCGTCCAACACCAGCCCCAGATATTTCATCCGGGGCTGGACCCCTATACGGACGCCCTCCACGACGATGTGGCCGTCGGGAGGGCAGCGCTGCCGGGGACCGCGAAAGAACACGGCCTCCGTTTTGTGCAGCGCCACCCTCAATCCCAGGCGGCGGATCCTCTCTGCCACCAAGGATCCGCCAGCCGAGGCCAAACAAGCCGCGTCGGCGAAGTTCCTCCCCCGGGCAGTAAGGAGAGTGTCATCCGCGTAGCAGATGACACTCGTGCCCGGGAGGAGGGCTCCCCGCAAGAGCCAGTCGAAGCCGATGTTCCACAAGGGAGGGCCTAGCACCGACCCCTGTGGAACACCGGACTCTGCGCCGTACCGCCTCACCGTGGCCAGCCTGTCTACGAGGAGGACCTCTCGGCCCTCCAAGTAACTGGCCAGCAGGTCCCGCAAGTATTGGGGCACTCCGTGATATCGGAGTGCCTCCAATATCGTCGAGTGGGGGACGGAGTTGAAGGCGTTGGCAATGTCGAACGACACCGCCAGCACTCCGTCCCCCGCCTCCACCGCCTCCTTCACCTGGCCCTTGAGTAGGGCCAGCGCATCGATCGTCGAACGCCCACGACGGAAACCGAATTGGGCGTCCGACAGATCCGGCCCTACCCCCCTCAGGTGGCTTTCCAGTCTCCCGGCGACAATCCCCTCGAACATTTTACCGACCTCATCGAGTAAAACGATGGGCCGGTATGCCGAGGGTGAGTCCACCGGGCGACCCTCCTTTCGGAGGAGGCATAGCTGCCCCTCCTTCCACAGTTTCGGGAACCTCCCAGCCGTAAAACACAGGCTGAAGAGGTCCCGAAACCTGTCCTCCATTTCGGTGGCGGCGATCGCCACCACCCGCGCGGGGACGCCGTCCGGCCCGGGGGCGGTCTTCTTCGCGCGGAGGCTCAAAACCCCCGCGTAGAATTCCGCCGACGTGACCGGGGGCACCTCCGCCTCCGGTGGAGCCGCCCCTTGCGGGGGATCCATTGTTGGTGGGGCGAAGTCGGTCCTGCATGGAAACAGGGACCGAACCACCCCATCCAACAATGCCGGCTCGAGGGTCTCCGACAGTGGGGGACCATAGGGGCGGAGCTGATTCCGCGCCGCCTTGTACGGTCTCCCATAGGGGTCCCTGTCGAGACCCTCCAGCATCTCGGCCCTCGCCGAGTCCTGCGCAGCGCCCATTGCAGACTTGAGGGCCACCGTAGCCTCTCGGTAAGAGGCGTACAGGCGGTCCTCCTCCGCCCGGACTCGGTTCTGGGCGCTGCGCCGCCGGCTCCGCGTGTAGGCCCTTCGGGCCGCCACGCAGGTGGCCCGGAGCCCCGCCAGCTCCTCCGTCCACCAGTACACGGCACGACGGGGAGGCGGACGGCGAGACCGAGGCATGCAGGAGTTGCTCACCTCGGTCAAGGACCCCCGTAGCCGGACCGCTGCGGCGTCCACGCCCGGGGCCTCCTCGACAGGGGGAGGCGACAGCCAGTCCTGGAGGAAGGCAGCCTCCCTGGCTGCCTCCCGGTCCAGGCGGGTGAGCGCCCACCGCGGGAAGGGAGATTGCCCAGCGCGGGCCGTCCCCCCTCCCCGCTGTGTGGAGATGTCGAACCGCACGTAACGGTGGTCCGACAAGGTCTCCACCAGCTCCACCCGCCAGTTCACAACGCGGGCGGCCAGCGCGGGGGTGGCGAACGAGACGTCCACCACCGACCCGCCCTGTTGCCGCACACACGTGTGGACCGCCCCCCTGTTGAGGAGGGACACACCGCACGAGGCCGTCCAAAACTCGACGGCGCGTCCCCGGACGTTACAACCGGCGGCCGGGTTGCCCCAGGCCGCCGACTTGGCGTTGAGGTCGCCGAGCACCACGACCTGGCGTGGTGCCGCCCTCCCTACGACAGCAGTGAGGATCTCTAAGAAATCCTCAAAGTCCGAGAGAGGGCGGTTTGGGGAGAAATACACCCCCACTATCGCTATCTCTCCCCACGCGGCGGCCACGTATCCCGGTCCCCTCTCTAAGAGCGAGAGGGGAGGGGAGTCTGTGGAAGACCGCGCCACCAACGCCACTAGGCCATCCCGGTCGCCCAGCCAACGGCCAGGGACCGAGTATGGTTCGGCGACCACCGCCAAGTCCACCAACCACTCAGCCATGGTCTGCATCAGCAGATCCTGGGCTGTCCTGCAGTGGTTGGCGTTCGCCTGAAGGATGCGATGTTCGACTCTGGGCATTAGTCGGACATCGCACCCTCCTCCGCTGCCGCCGCAGGAACGGCGGCGTTAGCGGCAACAGCTGGCGCAGGCCCGGTCGGCGCCTGCGCTTTGCCACGCTTAGGGGGGGGATTGCACCTCCTCCCCATCGTGACGTGGCCTGCCAGGCGGCCACTGGCGGCACACACCGCGCAGTGCGGCGTGGCGGCCCGGCAGGAGGAGGCTTTGTGGCCCTCCTTGCCGCAGCGGTAGCAAGTGTCCGACCGATCCACTTTGGACGGACACAGGGGCCGGGTGTGGCCGATGCCGAAGCACCGGAAACACCGCAAAGGCTGGTCCTCGAGTGCCCGAACCGCACCCGAGCTAAACCCGACTTGAAGCCGTCCTTTTGCAAGGACGGCTTTGGCAGCTGCGATTGGGCACTCGAGGCGGATTGTGCCCATTCCGCCGCGGCCGGGCCTTATGTCCCGGCCTTGGACCGCCGCTGCACCACAGCCCCCTACCGCTGCGACCGCCGCCACTACCTCCTCCTTGGTGACGGAGTCATCCAACTCCGTCACTTCGATGGCCGCCGACTTGACCGGCCGGGCCACCCTCGCCGAGTCCGCGATGACCTCTTGCAGCTTTGCTGCGAAGAGGTCCGCGTGGGCACTCCCCTCGGCCCCCGGGAACTCGAATACTCGAGCCCCGGCCTGGGTCCGCCGGCAGGACACACTGCCGATCCCCAGCTGAGCGGGATCGGCATTGCTACGCGCCCGCACCAGGATGGAGGCGTAGGTCTCCCCCCGCCCCGCAGCCTCCGCGGTGAGCGTCACCACGACGGCTGCGGTTTTAGGGGGGACTAACTTCCCCCTTCCCTTCCCCTTTCCCTTGCCGGTCGTCTGCGACTGGCTGAGAGCGGGGGTGGCGAGGACGGCAGGGACGGCCGCCGACGACCTTTTCCCCTTCCCTTTGCCCTTCTTCCCACGGCCCACCTTCGTCCACTCGTTGGATGGGGTGGTCGATGGAAGCAGGGCGTCTTCCGCCTGGGACGAGGACGGCCCCGGCTCAGACCGCCTTACATCCGCCTGGGAGGACGACGGCTCCGGCTCAGACCGCCGCTCATCCGCCGCAAGCGGCGGTCGGAGGCGCTTCTCCGGCAGGAGCCGGTCCTCAATCCCTGCTAAGCAGGCTCTTGTGAAGGCCCTCTCCTCCAATATTACCTTGCGGATGACATCCTCAAGGTTGGAGGAGGGGCCCTCTGCCGCCGGGCTCGCCTTGGCCCGTTGTGGCTGGGCCGAGACAGGGCCCTCTGCCACAGGGCCTGCCTTGGCCTGCTCTGGCCGGGCCGTGGCTTCAGCCAGCTTCTGATGAAGCTGGCTGACCTCCAACTGCAGGCGATCCACCCTCGCCTGCAGTTGCCGCGTCTCGTCGCTGGTCGTCCGCTGGACCAACTCAGCGACGACACCACGCAGGCTCGCGGCCCTGCACTTAAGGGCCTTTTGCAATGTGCCCTTTAGGTTGGAGGACTTAGAGGCGACCTCCACGATCTCCTCCTCGTCCTCCTCCGCCATCCTCTGGAGCTCTTCCAGGGACTGGTCCGCGTAAAGAACGCGGGACGCACCGTACCCGGACTTTGCCCGGGCAGCCTGCGCCCGCTTCTCCTTAGCGGCCACCCGCTCTTCCAGCTCTTGCTGGAGTTGCGCCTTCCGGGCCAGGTCTAGCTGGCGCTGGGCGTCCGAGAGCCCAACGACGTGAGTATCCGCAGCCGTCGCCGTCGGCTTTTTAGCCTTCGACAACGGCTTGGACCCCGAAGCCGAAGAACTCTCGGACCCACAGCTCAGAAAGACGCGCTTTCGCGCCCGAGAGCCACTCGCGTTCGACACACCAACGAGCGAGTCGCTGTCAGACGACTCTGCCCCGCCGTAGTAGCTAGCCGCAGACGGCGCGCGGCTAGCCTCTGACGTTGATGCGTCGGGGTGGCCCTGAGAAGAGCCTTTTGGTTGGCCCTGAGAAGGGCCTTTGGGTTGGCCCTGAGAAGGGCCTTTTTTGAACCGCCCGGAGGCGTCCCGCGTGGGTTTAGGCATTGCCTAAAATAAAATAAAATTCCGCAAACTCGAGAGCAACAAGACAAATATAGCTACGAGAGCACAGAGCACTTTGGCCAGTCCCAGTCTGCCACTCCGTTACGGTGGTCAGAACTGGGCTGTTTCCAGGGGACGCGACGTGGACGCAAGCTCTGTGGGGTGGTCCCCCGCCCCAACCTAACCTAACCTTTTTTTTTTTTTTTTTTTTTTTTTTTTTTTTTTTTTTTTTTTTTTTGACGCTGGGAAAAAAATGCATTACGCATACCCTCCCGTCGGGGGATGGGAGGGGTATGTGGGACTCCCCGGGCGGCCAAACACCACGGTATACCCACTAAAACGACCCAGCGCATTCCCGCTTCGTCATAGTGGAGGGGGACTGGGAAACCGGCACAGCCTTTACTTCCAGTCCCCCGCCGACGAACACACAAGGCGGACCCCCCTCTTGTCCTCACGGCACGGACGTGGAGGGGGGGTTCGGGAATGACCGACGGAGGTGACGGGTGCAATGCGGGCGTAGGCACCCCCGCGCCTGTCGCCCGCCCGTCACCGTGAGGAGGGAGGGCAAACGCCCCTTCCCCCCCCCCGCCCGCAGAGCAGCGCAGCGAGAGTAAACTCCCGCTGGCGCTCCGCCTCCTCCTTCTGCGAAATCGCAGAAGGAGGCAACCGCTGACCAGGCCTCCTCGCTCCCCAGCATGGTGTTCCGGCACGCACGCCGGGAAGCGGGAGGCCCAGTCGCCCGCGAGGTGACGGGTGCAATGCGAGCGAAGGCACCTCCGTGCCTGTCGCCCGCCCGTCACCGTGAGGGGGGAGGGCAAACGCCCCTTCCCCCCCTCTCCGCTAGCGGAGCGGCGCAGCGGGAGGGTCCTCCCGCGCGCGCTCCGCTGACCAGGCCTCCTCTCCACACTCCCCAGCATGGCCTCGACCACGCTGGGAAGCGGGAGGCCCAGTCCCCCGCGGCACTCCCCTGCTGTGCCCTCCGCTATGCCCGCTGCTCAGAGGGCACGCAGGGGAACGCACACCGCACATCGCATGAGTCATCACACGACGTGCGGTGCGCCCCTCCCCAGAAAGCGCCTGGTGGTTTTTTGTTGCGTCTATTTCTTATGGAATTAGACCAAGAACAGGGCGGCAACCACGTGAAGGTAACACACCAGACTTGCCTTGAGGATCTACACGACCGTAGCGCTCCCCCTCAAGACCCCGCCACCCTACCGCCTCTGAGGGAGGCAGTAAGGTAGACCTGCATCTATGCTACCAAGCAAAGCATGTGCTAAGCTTGTCGTTGTGCAACCGCGAAAGCATAAATACAGATCCGCCCCAACCTAACCTAACCTTTTTTTTTTTTTTTTTTTTTTTTTTTTTTTTTTTTTTTTTTTTTTTTTTTTTTTTTTTTTTTTTTTTTTTTTTTTTTTGACGCTGGGAAAAAATGCATTACGCATACCCTCCCGTCGGGGGATGGGAGGGGTATGTGGGACTCCCCGGGCGGCCAAACACCACGGTATACCCACTAAAACGACCCAGCGCATTCCCGCTTCGTCATAGTGGAGGGGGACTGGGAAACCGGCACAGCCTTTACTTCCAGTCCCCCGCCGACGAACACACAAGGCTGACCCCCCTCTTGTCCTCACGGCACGGACGTGGAGGGGGGGTTCGGGAATGACCGACGGAGGTGACGGGTGCAATGCGGGCCGAGGCACCCCCGCGCCTGTCGCCCGCCCGTCACCGTGAGGAGGGAGGGCAAACGCCCCTTCCCCCCCCCCGCCCGCAGAGCAGCGCAGCGAGAGTAAACTCCCGCTGGCGCTCCGCCTCCTCCTTCTGCGAAATCGCAGAAGGAGGCAACCGCTGACCAGGCCTCTCGTCCCCCAGCACGGTGTTCACGCACGCACGCCGGGAAGCGTGAGGCCCAGTCGCCCGCAAGGTGACGGGTGCAATGCGGGCGGAGGCACCTCCGTGCCTGTCGCCCGCCCGTCACCGTGAGGGGGGAGGGCAAACGCCCCTTCCCCCCCTCTCCGCTAGCGGAGCGGCGCAACGAGAGAGACCTCCCGCGCGCGCTCCGCTGACCAGGCCTCCTCTCCACACTCCCCAGCATGGCTTCGACCACGCCGGGAAGCGGGAGGCCCAGTCCCCCGCGGCACTCCCCTGCTGTGCCCTCTGCTATGCCCGCTGCTCAGAAGGCACGCAGGGGAACGCACACCGCACATCGCATGAGTCATCACACGACGTGCGGTGCGCCCCTCCCCAGAAAGCGCCTGGTGGTTTTTTGTTGCGTCTATTTCTTATGGAATTAGACCAAGAACAGGGCGGCAACCACGTGAAGGTAACACACCAGACTTGCCTTGAGGATCTACACGACCGTAGCGCTCCCCCTCAAGACCCCGCCACCCTACCGCCTCTGAGGGAGGCAGTAAGGTAGACCTGCATCTATGCTACCAAGCAAAGCATGTGCAAAGCTTGTCGTTGTGCAACCGCGAAAGCATAAATACAGATCCGCCCCAACCTAACCTTTTTTTTTTTTTTTTTTTTTTTTTTTGACGCTGGGAAAAAATGCATTACGCATACCCTCCCGTCGGGGGATGGGAGGGGTATGTGGGACTCCCCGGGCGGCCAAACACCACGGTATACCCACTAAAACGACCCAGCGCATTCCCGCTTCGTCATAGTGGAGGGGGACTGGGAAACCGGCACAGCCTTTACTTCCAGTCCCCCGCCGACGAACACACAAGGCTGACCCCCCTCTTGTCCTCACGGCACGGACGTGGAGGGGGGGTTCGGGAATGACCGACGGAGGTGACGGGTGCAATGCGGGCGTAGGCACCCCCGCGCCTGTCGCCCGCCCGTCACCGTGAGGAGGGAGGGCAAACGCCCCTTCCCCCCCCCCCGCCCGCAGAGCAGCGCAGCGAGAGTAAACTCCCGCTGGCGCTCCGCCTCCTCCTTCTGCGAAATTGCAGAAGGAGGCAACCGCTGACCAGGCCTCTCGCCCCCCAGCACGGTGTTCACGCACGCACGCCGGGAAGCGTGAGGCCCAGTCGCCCGCAAGGTGACGGGTGCAATGCGGGCGGAGGCACCTCCGTGCCTGTCGCCCGCCCGTCACCGTGAGGAGGGAGGGCAAATGCCCCTTCCCCCCCTCTCCGCTAGCGGAGCGGCGCAACGAGAGGGACCTCCCGCGCGCGCTCCGCTGACCAGGCCTCCTCTCCACACTCCCCAGCATGGCCTCGACCACGCCGGGAAGCGGGAGGCCCAGTCCCCCGCGGCACTCCCCTGCTGTGCCCTCTGCTATGCCCGCTGCTCAGAGGGCACGCAGGGGAACGCACACCGCACATCGCATGAGTCATCACACGACGTGCGGCGCGCCCCTCCCCAGAAAGCGCCTGGTGGTTATTTGTTGCGTCTATTTCTTATGGAATTAGACCAAGAACAGGGCGGCAACCACGTGAAGGTAACACACCAGACTTGCCTTGAGGATCTACACGACCGTAGCGCTCCCCCTCAAGACCCCGCCACCCTACCGCCTCTGAAGGAGGCAGTAAGGTAGACCTGCATCTATGCTACCAAGCAAAGCAAGTGCAAAGCTTGTCGTTGTGCAACCGCGAAAGCATAAATACAGATCCGCCCCGCCCCAACCTAACCTAACCTAACCTAACCTAACCTAACCAGTTCCACGCTAGCCGCCAACCCTAGCGCCACGCTTTTAAGCCGCTCCGCGCTCGAAAAATCGGTAAAAATAGTAAAAGTGAACAAAAATACCTGTGTTTTGGCTAAAAGTTGCGCGCTAAAAAGTTAAAAGTGTGTGTGGAAAAAGTTTCAAAATAGGTGAAAAACTCGCGAAAATAGAACCGAAAAACCTTAAAATTAACCTCAAATTGTTCGTCAAAAAGTGAAAAAGTGAAACGCCGCCTTATTTTGATCGGTGACCTCACGTTTTTGTACCACCCGTCGAAGCACCTGGACGAGCACCACATCTTGGCTGAGTCCGGGATTTTTCCCGCGGGAACTCGCCGAGATACAGGAGAAAATCAAAAATCCACGTGGCCACGAGGTCAATTTTCAGCGGTCGGAGAGAAAAACAAGAAACGGGAATAGGCGCAGGAAGCCATTCCCTTTCACCCGACACCTCGATCACCGAAATTGGACCACCCTTCTGGAAGATACAAGGTTACAAAATTTCTTAAAAACTTTTCTAAATTCAACCCTCTGTAATTCTAAAACCAAATCGGTAACATATCATTTTTTGGACTTTATAAAATAGTGCTTAGCTTCAAGAACCCAAGTGTAAAATTTCAGAATTTTTGGACCACCTATTTAAAAGTTATAAAATTCTAATTAAATCAACAAAAATATATATACCGCTAAATATTACGCCAAAATTCGGGAAAAAATTTGACAAGGCTGCTCAGACCACGACCAAGACAAATCTGGTCAAAAATAAATTTTTCACCACCTGGATCCGGCAGAAAGCCTTATTTGCAGAAAGTGGTTCCACCCCTTAAACTTTAACCACCTGCCAAAAATAAGCAGGCCTAGCAATAGACTGGAACCTAGACGAACCCGAAGCGGTACTTCACCATCTTCCAGAATCTGGAGAATACAAGGAAATTGGACGGGAACTGGAATTTCCACGGAATTTAATCCAAAACTCCACCCGGAACGCCATTACCGATTAACCTTGTCGAGGTCATAACCCTGGAACGGAGCATCGGATCGTCAAAATAACGACGGATTGGTTCTCTTACGAGAAGCTATCTCAAGGACGTGTACCCTGGACATTTTTCCACCAGCTCGCCAGGGTCAAATTTTTACCTTCCCAGGGGAATATCTTTTAAACGGGACCAGCTGCAGGAACCCTACTGGTGCCAGCAGTTGAAGAAACACCAGCCCTACAACCCGACATAGGTCACTGTCCAGTCAACACCACCCCCTGGAACCGGCACCCCCGGGAAGTTTTTGGACGTCGTTGGTGCAGCGAAGATCAGCAGTGGAACAAAGACACCTAGTTAAGTAGATAGATAAGTTTACTGTTTAAGTTTATTATTAAGAACTAGACACTGGGAGCAACCCGTTTCAGGGATACAGAGCCCAAAGCAAGCCGACTCGCGAAAACCACAAATAGGCATTTGCGGCTGTTGGTAATTAAACAAAAATTTTAGAAGTAAACAGTTCACACCCTATAGAAGACGCCCCATTTCTAAGGAGCACCAGAGGTTAGTGGTACCTTCCTCTATAAGGATCCACTCTCAAATTATTTTTAAGACTTATAACTTTTGTGTAAAATAACTTTCAGTATAGGCAAATTAGTTTACCAACAGCACAAAAGCTGAAAAAGGCCTGTAACTCTGAAACGGTGCGTCCTAGCCAAAAAGTAAAGAAATTTTCGAAGCCCCCCCCCTGACCCCCCCCCCCCCCTGGTTGGATACCCAACCATCCTGCACCATCCGCACCTGTGGGCAAAATATCAACCCTCTAGGGCTAAGTCACCCTTACCCTTACCACGACTTCGAAAAATTTAACACATAAACATTGTTGAGTATTCTACACTAACAAGTTGCCCTCAGCCATACAACTTGCAATACCTAGACTTATATTTCCGGGATACCCCCCCCCCCCCCCAGGTACACCACCACCCTCCTTCCTTCCAAAACCACCCTACCCAACCCCCAAACTAGTAATAAATAAGAGGCCCTAAGCCGCAGAAACCAATCCCATATTTTCGTGACATCACCCCCCCCCCCCCGTTCCCCTCCCCCCCCCCTAAGTTGACCCTGAAACCCGACCTACCAAAAGTGCTCAACAAGACCGAACAAACGAGCCCACCCACGCCTAAATCGGACACGGGTAGACCCAGCTAGGTCAACTGGAACATCTATCCGACACGCCTGCGATACGGTGCGGTACGGTACGGCAGGAATCACAAAAAGGCAGATATCTCTGGAACCCGTGCAGCTAGGCGATTTTCGACCGCGGATTCAGCCTTAGTGGTGTCGGAGACACCACGGGGTGAAAACCACCACAGAGGTATCCATCCCCCCCCCTTTTTACCCTTTTTCCTGAACCCTCACCCCCTCATCCTTTAACGGGCCATAACTCGGGAAAGAGTGGAGATACGACATTTCTGACCTCAAAATCAGCCTTTGTGGTGTCGTAGACACCACGGCTAAAGCCGCACAAGAGGTACCCACCCCCCCCCGATTGGACCCCCCCCCACCCCTTACATATTAATATACCGGTATCTCGGAAACTACAGGACCTAGATCAATTTGGATCGCGGATTTGTACTGCTTGATTTTGACTCCCCATTTACAGGATCATAACGGAACCATATATTACAGGCCGTACACACAGGACATACACTTACCCCCCTATACAGGGACAGATTTTTGGACAAACCACTCTTGGTTATAGTTTATAGATTATATTTATTATTTTATATTTTTATATTTACATTGACAACTTTCCCCGTTCTCTTCGCTGTGCCTTATACACACAAGCCACACAACCTAATAGATCAAAATGGTTCTCGGAATTCGCACCCCAGTAAAAGCAGGAGGGCCGGGGGCCGGCACCAGCGGACCACAAGAGCCCACGTCTCCCACCCACCCGGGAAACGAGGGACCGTCTGGAGTGCGCGAAGCGCCGAAGGGGTTATCCTTGATGTTCGGCAGAAAAGACGCGGCCCGAGGAACCCTAGCGGAAACAGCCGAAACGCCAATGTCATCGTCGGCAGGGACCTCTGGTGCTGTCGCTCCTACCACCACTCCCAGTCCTGTAGGCCCGCCTGGACAGGCATTGGACGCCGCCAGGACATTTATCCGGAGACCAGAGCGAAAGAGAAGGTCTATAGACAATATGGAGGCGTACAAAAAACAGGTTGACACTTACTCCGCATTATCAAACGACAAACTTCTCCAGGAGGTCATGAAAACCTTTGAAGATATTCCGACCAGAGTCAAAGACTACCCTCAGATGAGGAGAGACATTAAGATCTTCCTGGAGACCCAGTCGGACAAAAGTCTAAAGATTTTATTTGAACTGAGTAAGCGATTTAAGAGCCTGGAAAGTGCACCTAAATCAGTTCCGCCGAAAAAGACCAACACCACGCCTACATCACCCGAACTACCGGAGGAAATCATGGAAAGGCTAGAAAAGGTAGAAACCACCATAAAGACGCGACTCAACAACCTCGAAGAGAAGGTCTCAAAAGGCTTCCATGATATGACCGAGCACTACACCGAAAGCGGCTCAGACATCATCGACAGGGTCACCGACAAGATCCTCGAGGTCAGCGACAGGATTGATGTAGTGCAAGCGAGCATAAACCACACAACGCAAGGGGTGAAAGTCGTTGGAAATGCCATGGCTGTTCTGGAGGAAAAACTCGATGACGTCACCGGTGAGGTTGCCGTCAGAACCGACAGAATAAAGGAAATAATAAAGGAGGTGGCATGCGAGCCAAAAGTTGAGTCGCAGTCATACGCCAACGTCACGGCAGCCAAACCCGGGCGTCGACCGGCACTTCACTCGATGGCGGTCACCATGGAAGGCAGCCTGGAAACTGCTGACGAGGTGCTTGCCAGGGTGAAGAGGGCGGTCGATGCCAGGGGAACTGGCCTTAAAATAAATAAAGTGCGTAAGGCTAAAAACCAGACAATCATACTGGGGTGCGACTCAGAGGCGGAGCTCAAGAAAGTGAAAGAAAGGATCGAGAGTCGAGGTGAAGGGCTAACAGTAGCGCCCATGAAAAATAAAAACCCGCTCGTCGTCCTAAAAGACGTCTTTTTGGACAGCGATGACGACGAATTGGTAAAGGCGCTCTACTCCCAGAACCAAAACATCTTTAGGGACTTAGACCAAGAAGACCAAGAAATGGCAATAAAATATAAGAAGAGGACTAGAAATCCCAAAACAGCGCACGTTGTCGTCCAAGTCAGACCCAAGGTATGGCAGAGGATGACGGAGGCTGGGGCTCTTTACCTTGACCTGCAAAGGGTCAGGGTGGAGGATCAGTCGCCGCTCATCCAATGTACTAAATGCTTAGCATTTGGACATGGCCGGAAATTTTGTACTGAGAGTGCGGACAGGTGCAGCCACTGCGGAGGACCGCATCTGCGTGAGAAGTGCGTGGAATTTGTTGCGGGCAATGAACCGCAGTGCTGCAACTGCTCGCACTCAAAGCTTCAGAGGACCGACCACAACGCATTTAGCGTGGAGTGCCCGGTACGCAAGAAATGGGACTACCTGGCTCGGACGACAACGGCATACGCTTAAAACGGAACCCGTCCTTAGGGAGTACATAACACACACAACACACACAGGAACACATCAATACAGCAACACAAAATGGGAGTACAGAACAAAACAGCAACAAACACAGATATATAAAATATATAGTAAATATATACAAATATATCAAAAACACATACGCAACAAGAAACACACACCCCAAACAACCCCTAAATACGCAGAGAAAATTATTAAAAAACCCAGTGCAAGAAATGACAATAAATATGTATAATCTAAGCATATATATATATATTATTGCCGAAATTTTAAGGAAATAAACAAAAATAACAATGCAAAAGAACCCATACAAACCACCTATACTTAAATAACACAATAAAACACACACAAAACACGAAATATGTACCGTAAATAACCTAATAATACTAAATAGCAAGCAATCAGCATAAGAAATATTAGTAAATGTATATATAGTAAAAATATTTATATTTACTGCATAAAATTAATTTATCGCAAATTTGTCTAAACTTAAAGAAGTTTATAAATTGTTACAAATTAAACAGGTCTAATCCCTATCCCATAAATCCGTAAATAAGTACAGCAAACCACCTCGTAAAACCCAAATGTACACTTTGTTAGAAAATAAAAGGACAAGAAAAGTATTAAGATAAGATTGTATAGTAAAACATAGAATAAGATATTAGACGTGTAAAACCAATAATGTAAGAATATATATAGGATATGTAAACTAGAAATAAAAATGTATTAAAATAAGAAAGCGCACATGTATAAATATAACACAGCATATAATAACATAATTAGTTAAGAAATAGACCTAAGGAAACAAGCATGTAACCACCTATGCAAGAAGCTAATCCATGTAATAAAATAAACTGGTGTACTTGAATATCCCTAAATAAAGAAAAGTAAGATGTAATTAAAAAGTAGATAGAATAGCGGGAGTCCCACCCGGCTAAGTATGTGAAGGATGTATGAAAGAAAGACACAGTATGAAGCTTGAAAGTGCGAGAGGAATAAATGCGAGAACTGGAATGAATGAGTATATTAGAATAACAAGATCCCGTTGTACCCATGAACGGGGAAAAGCACAAAAAAAAAAAAAAAAAAAAAAAAAAAAAAAAAAAAAAAAAACCTAACCTAACCTAACCTAACCTAACCTAACCTAACCTAACCTGGGCACCGGCTGCCGGAAAACTAGGAGTGCAAAAACAGCTCGGAACTGTACAGAGAGGCTTCGCGCAAAAAATGTGCAAGGCTTATCGCACGGTCTCCCTGAACTCAGCGCTGGTTCTGGCAGGAGTGCTCCCACTGGATCTTCGTGTACGTGAGGTAGCCTCACTATACAGGATCAGGAAGGGGGCGGCCCTGCCCGAACTGGGGGACAGAGAGATCGAGCGATTAACGCCGGCAACAGAAACGCCACACCCTGCAGCTCTCGTAGACCTCAAGCTGACATGCCTAAAAGACCGGAGCGATGTAGACGCAAACAGTAGCTGTGCAGTAAAAATTTTCACAGACGGCAGCAAGATTGGGGGAAAGGTTGGTGCAGCGCTATCCGTTTGGGAGGGCGAAGCGGAAACCAAAGCTGTCAAACTTTGCTTGCCGTCATACTGCACAGTATACCAGGCGGAATTGCTGGCCGTTTGCGAAGCTACGAGGCGAATTAAGAAAAACAACGCACTCACATTTGGCATATATAGTGACTCAATGGCGGCGCTGCAAACGGTCACAAACCTCGGCTCCCTCCATCCACTAGCTGTAGAAACCCGCGAGAACTTGACGGACATATCTCGACAGAACAAAGCTGTAACTTTGTACTGGATAAAAGCTCATGCAGGATTGGAGGGAAACGAAAGGGCTGACCAACTTGCCAAGGAGGCCGCCTCTGCGTCAAACAAAAGGAAACCCGACTATGATTCGTTCCCCGTCTCATTCGCGAAACGACAGCTCCGACTGGAGTCGATTCGCGAATGGGACGTGAGGTACAAATCCGGAGAAGTCGCCGGTATTACGAAAATATTCTTTCCGGATGTGATGGCGGCATACAGAGTGATTCGCAAGTTCGAACCGACATGCCTAAGCACCCAATTGTTGACCGGCCATGGGGGATTCTCAGAATACTTAAGCCGCTTTAAGTGTAAGGAGAGTCCGTCATGCATCTGTGACCCCAGCGTAAGAGAAACCGTACCCCACATTATTTTGGAATGCCCAGTGTTTGGATGTGAAAGATTTAAAATAGAACAACAATTGGATATAAAGCTAACATTGGAGAACATAAAATTTATAATGATAGATAAAGGAAGAAACGATTTCATGAACTACTGCTTAAAAATAATAGAAAAAGTCGTAAAAAGAAATAAGTAATTATAAGTATGATGACCGTATATTGTGGAATATATCGTACATCATACACTTAAATCGATTAAGACATTGTAATTAAAAAGTAGAATTAAGCATAGTTTAATATATAAAATAAGCACATAAATGTGAAACTAGATATGTAAGAAATTGTGTAATACTACTGAGCATGAATAATAATATGAAAGTGTGGGTGCTGCAAACCCGAAATCCCAAAAGCATATTATGTAAGCTAATAGGAATAATAATAGAAATAAGCATATTTAAGACAGTAACTGTAAGCATCAAATGTAAACAAAACTAAATAATATGTAAGAAAGCAACGTGCTAAATGTATACTAGGGAAAAATTAAATAAAGACAATTTGTGTATGGTGTAAACCCGAAACCCATAAATAAAGATACCACTAAAATAAAATAGATTAGATAAATAGCTTAGACCGGAATCCCACCGGGAAAACAGCATGACAGAGATAGAAAGAAAGAAAGATAAAGTATGAGGTATAAAAGTACGAGAAGAATACTTGATAGAACTGGAATGAAAGAGTAGCATTAGATGAAAATAGGCTCTGATACTGTGTCAGAGGAAGTAGCATAAAAAAAAAAAAAAAAAAAAAAAAAAAAAAAAAAAAAAAAAAAAACCTAACCTAACCTAACCTAACCTAACCTAACCTAACCTAACCTAACCTAACCTAACCTAACCTAACCTAACCTAACCTAACCTAACCTAACCTAACCTAACCTTTTTTTTTTTTTTTTTTTTTTTTTTTTTTTTTTTTGACGCTGGGAAAAAATGCATTACGCATACCCTCCCGTCGGGGGATGGGAGGGGTATGTGGGACTCCCCGGGCGGCCAAACACCACGGTATACCCACTAAAACGACCCAGCGCATTCCCGCTTCGACATAGTGGAGGGGGACTGGGAAACCGGCACAGCCTTTACTTCCAGTCCCCCGCCGACGAACACACAAGGCGGACCCCCCTCTTGTCCTCACGGCACGGACGTGGAGGGGGGGGTTCGGGAATGACCGACGGAGGTGACGGGTGCAATGCGGGCGTAGGCACCCCCGCGCCTGTCGCCCGCCCGTCTCCGTGAGGAGGGAGGGCAAACGCCCCTTCCCCCCCCCCGCCCGCAGAGCAGCGCAGCGAGAGTAAACTCCCGCTGGCGCTCCGCCTCCTCCTTCTGCGAAATCGCAGAAGGAGGCAACCGCTGACCAGGCCTCCTCGCTCCCCAGCATGGTGTTTCGTGGCACGCACGCCGGGAAGCGGGAGGCCCAGTCGCCCGCGAGGTGACGGGTGCAATGCGAGCGAAGGCACCTCCGTGCCTGTCGCCCGCCCGTCACCGTGAGGGGGGAGGGCAAACGCCCCTTCCCCCCCTCTCCGCTAGCGGAGCGGCGCAGCGGGAGGGTCCTCCCGCGCGCGCTCCGCTGACCAGGCCTCCTCTCCACACTCCCCAGCATGGCCTCGACCACGCCGGGAAGCGGGAGGCCCAGTCCCCCGCGGCACTCCCCTGCTGTGCCCTCCGCTATGCCCGCTGCTCAGAGGGCACGCAGGGGAACGCACACCGCACATCGCATGAGTCATCACACGACGTGCGGTGCGCCCCTCCCCAGAAAGCGCCTGGTGGTTGTTTGTTGCGTCTATTTCTTATGGAATTAGACCAAGAACAGGGCGGCAACCACGTGAAGGTAACACACCAGACTTGCCTTGAGGATCTACACGACCGTAGCGCTCCCCCTCAAGACCCCGCCACCCTACCGCCTCTGAGGGAGGCAGTAAGGTAGACCTGCATCTATGCTACCAAGCAAAGCATGTGCAAAGCTTGTCGTTGTGCAACCGCGAAAGCATAAATACAGATCCGCCCCAACCTAACCTAACCTAACCTAACCTAACCTAACCTAACCTAACCTAACCTTTTTTTTTTTTTTTTTTTTTTTTTTTTTTTTTTTTTTTTGACGCTGGGAAAAAATGCATTACGCATACCCTCCCGTCGGGGGATGGGAGGGGTATGTGGGACTCCCCGGGCGGCCAAACACCACGGTATACCCACTAAAACGACCCAGCGCATTCCCGCTTCGTCATAGTGGAGGGGGACTGGGAAACCGGCACAGCCTTTACTTCCAGTCCCCCGCCGACGAACACACAAGGCGGACCCCCCTCTTGTCCTCACGGCACGGACGTGGAGGGGGGGTTCGGGAATGACCGACGGAGGTGACGGGTGCAATGCGGGCGTAGGCACCCCCGCGCCTGTCGCCCGCCCGTCACCGTGAGGAGGGAGGGCAAACGCCCCTTCCCCCCCCCCGCCCGCAGAGCAGCGCAGCGAGAGTAAACTCCCGCTGGCGCTCCGCCTCCTCCTTCTGCGAAATCGCAGAAGGAGGCAACCGCTGACCAGGCCTCTCGCCCCCCAGCACGGTGTTCACGCACGCACGCCGGTAAGCGTGAGGCCCAGTCACCCGCAAGGTGACGGGTGCAATGCGGGCGGAGGCACCTTCGTGCCTGTCGCCCGCCCGTCACCGTGAGGAGGGAGGGCAAATGCCCCTTCCCCCCCTCTCCGCTAGCGGAGCGGCGCAACGAGAGGGACCTCCCGCGCGCGCTCCGCTGACCAGGCCTCCTCTCCACACTCCCCAGCATGGCCTCGACCACGCCGGGAAGCGGGAGGCCCAGTCCCCCGCGGCACTCCCCTGCTGTGCCCTCTGCTATGCCCGCTGCTCAGAGGGCACGCAGGGGAACGCACACCGCACATCGCATGAGTCATCACACGACGTGCGGTGCGCCCCTCCCCAGAAAGCGCCTGGTGGTTGTTTGTTGCGTCTATTTCTTATGGAATTAGACCAAGAACAGGGCGGCAACCACGTGAAGGTAACACACCAGACTTGCCTTGAGGATCTACACGACCGTAGCGCTCCCCCTCAAGACCCCGCCACCCTACCGCCTCTGAAGGAGGCAGTAAGGTAGACCTGCATCTATGCTACCAAGCAAAGCATGTGCAAAGCTTGTCGTTGTGCAACCGCGAAAGCATAAATACAGATCCGCCCCAACCTAACCTAACCTAACCTAACCTAACCTAACCTAACCTAACCTAACCTAACCTAACCTAACCTTTTTTTTTTTTTTTTTTTTTTTTTTTTTTTTTTTTTTTTTTTTTTTTTTTTTTTTTTTTTTTTGACGCTGGGAAAAAATGCATTACGCATACCCTCCCGTCGGGGGATGGGAGGGGTATGTGGGACTCCCCGGGCGGCCAAACACCACGGTATACCCACTAAAACGACCCAGCGCATTCCCGCTTCGTCATAGTGGAGGGGGACTGGGAAACCGGCACAGCCTTTACTTCCAGTCCCCCGCCGACGAACACACAAGGCTGACCCCCCTCTTGTCCTCACGGCACGGACGTGGAGGGGGGGTTCGGGAATGACCGACGGAGGTGACGGGTGCAATGCGGGCGTAGGCACCCCCGCGCCTTTCGCCCGCCCGTCACCGTGAGGAGGGAGGGCAAACGCCCCTTCCCCCCCCCCCGCCCGCAGAGCAGCGCAGCGAGAGTAACTCCCGCTGGCGCTCCGCCTCCTCCTTCTGCGAAATCGCAGAAGGAGGCAACCGCTGACCAGGCCTCCTCGCTCCCCAGCATGGTGTTCCGTGGCACGCACGCCGGGAAGCGGGAGGCCCAGTCGCCCGCGAGGTGACGGGTGCAATGCGAGCGAAGGCACCTCCGTGCCTGTCGCCCGCCCGTCACCGTGAGGGGGGAGGGCAAACGCCCCTTCCCCCCCTCTCCGCTAGCGGAGCGGCGCAGCGGGAGGGTCCTCCCGCGCGCGCTCCGCTGACCAGGCCTCCTCTCCACACTCCCCAGCATGGCCTCGACCACGCCGGGAAGCGGGAGGCCCAGTCCCCCGCGGCACTCCCCTGCTGTGCCCTCCGCTATGCCCGCTGCTCAGAGGGCACGCAGGGGAACGCACACCGCACATCGCATGAGTCATCACACGACGTGCGGTGCGCCCCTCCCCAGAAAGCGCCTGGTGGTTGTTTGTTGCGTCTATTTCTTATGGAATTAGACCAAGAACAGGGCGGCAACCACGTGAAGGTAACACACCAGACTTGCCTTGAGGATCTACACGACCGTAGCGCTCCCCCTCAAGACCCCGCCACCCTACCGCCTCTGAGGGAGGCAGTAAGGTAGACCTGCATCTATGCTACCAAGCAAAGCATGTGCAAAGCTTGTCGTTGTGCAACCGCGAAAGCATAAATACAGATCCGCCCCAACCTAACCTTTTTTTTTTTTTTTTTTTTTTTTTTTTTTTTTTTTTTTTTTTTTTTTTTTTTTTTTGACGCTGGGAAAAAAATGCATTACGCATACCCTCCCGTCGGGGGACGGGAGGGGTATGTGGGACTCCCCGGGCGAACCCGGTATACCCACTAAAACGACCCAGCGCATTCCCGCTTCGTCATAGTGGAGGGGGACTGGGAAACCGGCACAGCCTTTACTTCCAGTCCCCCGCCGACGATTGCAAGGCAAGACCCCTCACACCCTCACGGGTGTGGGGGGTCGGGAATGACCGACGGTGGTGACGGCTGCAATGCGGGCGGAGGCACCCCCGTGCCTGCCGCCCGCCCGTCACCATGAGGAGGGAGGGCACGACGCCTTCTCCCCCTTCTCCGTCTGCGGAGCGGCGCAGCGAGAGGGTCGTCCTCCCGCGCCCGCTCCGCCTCCTCCTTCTGCAAGAGTACGTCCTCGCAGAAGGAGGCTACTGCTGACCAGGCCTCCTCGCTCCCCAGCATGGCGTTAACCACGCCGGGAAGCGAGAGGTCCGGTCCGACCACCGCGGTGAGACCGCGGCGCAGCTCGGACCACGCCGGGCACAACTCGAGGGTGTGCTGCGCCGTGTCCTCCGCCGCGCCGCAGTCGTGGCACGCCGGGGTCTCCTCCCTCCCGATCCGGTGCAGGTGCGATCCGAAGCATCCATGCCCAGACAACACCTGGACCAGACGGAAAGAGAGGAAACCGTGAGACCGCTCGAGCCAGCCCCGCAGGACCGGACCGAGCGCATCCAACGTCCGGCGGCCAAAGGCGGCGCTGGCGAGGTCCTCCGTCCAATGGAGGACGATGGCGTCCTTCGCCTCTCGCCGCACCGCCTCCCGCTCTTCGCCCGTGGGGCGCTCCCCGAGCGCCTTTCGGCGCGCCGTCCACTCGTACACTCTGGCGAGCACCCAAGCCTCCAATTCCCATGGAGGGGTGCCCGCCAGAGCGCACGCCGCCGAAAAGCCCACTGAGCGGTAAGCCCTCGCCACCCGCTGTGCAATAGCCCGCTGGGGCCTGCGGATGGGCCCCAACCTAACCTAACCTAACCTAACCTAACCTAACCTAACCTAACCTTTTTTTTTTTTTTTTTTTTTTTTTTTTTTTGTTAACGCTGGGAAAAAAATGCATTACGCATACCCTCCCATTGGGGGAATGGGAAGGCTATGTGGGACTCCCCGGGCTAACCCGGTATACCCACTAAAAGAACCCAGCGATACTCCCGCTTCGTCCGAATGGAGGAGGACTGGGAATCCGGCAGAGCCTTTACGTCCAGTCCTCCGCCGACGACCGCCCGCCTTTGCGGCGGACCCTTTACGGCCAAGGAATGACCGACAAAGGTGGTGAAGGGTGCAATGCGGGTGAAGGCGCCCCCGCACCTGTCACCCGCCTTTCACCACCTTTAGACGTGAGGAAGGAGAGGACGACGCCTTATCCAACCCCTTTTTCGTCTACGGAGCGGTGCAGCGAGAGGATTGTCCTCCCGTGCTAGAGCTATGGCTCCCCATGCGGCGGCCACGTATCCCGGTCCCCTTTCTGGAAGCGAGAGGGGAGGGGAGTCTGTGGAAGACCGCGACTCCAACGGCACCAAGCCGTCCCGGCTGCCTAGCCAACGGCCAGGGACCGAGTCAGGCTCGGCAACCACCGCCAAGTCCACCAACCACTCAGCCATGGTCTGCATCAGCAGATCCTGGGCTGCCCCTCAGTGGTTGGTGTTCAGTGAGATGCGTTCCTGTGAGATGCGATGTTCGATTGATGGATAGGAATCCATCAATCGGACATCGCTCCCCCCTCCGCAGCCGCCGCGATTTCCGTCTCGGGAACTTCGGTGCTAGCGGCAGGCGAACCTAACCTTTTTTTTTTTTTTTTTTTTTTTTTTTTTTTTTTTTTTTTTTTTTTTTGACGCTGGGAAAAAATGCATTACGCATACCCTCCCGTCGGGGGATGGGAGGGGTATGTGGGACTCCCCGGGCGGCCAAACACCACGGTATACCCACTAAAACGACCCAGCGCATTCCCGCTTCGTCATAGTGGAGGGGGACTGGGAAACCGGCACAGCCTTTACTTCCAGTCCCCCGCCGACGAACACACAAGGCTGACCCCCCTCTTGTCCTCACGGCACGGACGTGGAGGGGGGGGTTCGGGAATGACCGACGGAGGTGACGGGTGCAATGCGAGCGAAGGCACCTCCGTGCCTGTCGCCCGCCCGTCACCGTGAGGGGGGAGGGCAAACGCCCCTTCCCCCCCTCTCCGCTAGCGGAGCGGCGCAGCGGGAGGGTCCTCCCGCGCGCGCTCCGCTGACCAGGCCTCCTCTCCACACTCCCCAGCATGGCCTCGACCACGCCGGGAAGCGGGAGGCCCAGTCCCCCGCGGCACTCCCCTGCTGTGCCCTCCGCTATGCCCGCTGCTCAGAGGGCACGCAGGGGAACGCACACCGCACATCGCATGAGTCATCACACGACGTGCGGCGCGCCCCTCCCCAGAAAGCGTCTGGTGGTTTTTTGTTGCGTCTATTTCTTATGGAATTAGACCAAGAACAGGGCGGCAACCACGTGAAGGTAACACACCAGACTTGCCTTGAGGATCTACACGACCGTAGCGCTCCCCCTCAAGACCCCGCCACCCTACCGCCTCTGAGGGAGGCAGTAAGGTAGACCTGCATCTATGCTACCAAGCAAAGCATGTGCAAAGCTTGTCGTTGTGCAACCGCGAAAGCATAAATACAGATCCGCCCCAACCTAACCTTTTTTTTTTTTTTTTTTTTTTTTTTTTTTTTTTTTGACGCTGGGAAAAAATGCATTACGCATACCCTCCCGTCGGGGGATGGGAGGGGTATGTGGGACTCCCCGGGCGGCCAAACACCACGGTATACCCACTAAAACGACCCAGCGCATTCCCGCTTCGTCATAGTGGAGGGGGACTGGGAAACCGGCACAGCCTTTACTTCCAGTCCCCCGCCGACGAACACACAAGGCTGACCCCCCTCTTGTCCTCACGGCACGGACGTGGAAGGGGGGGTTCGGGAATGACCGACGGAGGTGACGGGTGCAATGCGGGTGGAGGCACCCCCGCGCCTGTCGCCCGCCCGTCACCGTGAGGAGGGAGGGCAAACGCCCCTTCCCCCCCCCCCGCCCGCAGAGCAGCGCAGCGAGAGTAAACTCCCGCTGGCACTCCGCCTCCTCCTTCTGCGAAATCGCAGAAGGAGGCAACCGCTGACCAGGCCTCCTCGCTCCCCAGCATGGTGTTCCGTGGCACGCACGCCGGGAAGCGGGAGGCCCAGTCGCCCGCGAGGTGACGGGTGCAATGCGAGCGAAGGCACCTCCGTGCCTGTCGCCCGCCCGTCACCGTGAGGGGGGAGGGCAAACGCCCCTTCCCCCCCTCTCCGCTAGCGGAGCGGCGCAGCGGGAGGAACCTCCCGCGCGCGCTCCGCTGACCAGGCCTCCTCTCCACACTCCCCAGCATGGCCTCGACCACGCCGGGAAGCGGGAGGCCCAGTCCCCCGCGGCACTCCCCTGCTGTGCCCTCCGCTATGCCCGCTGCTCAGAGGGCACGCAGGGGAACGCACACCGCACATCGCATGAGTCATCACACGACGTGCGGTGCGCCCCTCCCCAGAAAGCGCCTGGTGGTTTTTTGTTGCGTCTATTTCTTATGGAATTAGACCAAGAACAGGGCGGCAACCACGTGAAGGTAACACACCAGACTTGCCTTGAGGATCTACACGACCGTAGCGCTCCCCCTCAAGACCCCGCCACCCTACCGCCTCTGAGGGAGGCAGTAAGGTAGACCTGCATCTATGCTACCAAGCAAAGCATGTGCAAAGCTTGTCGTTGTGCAACCGCGAAAGCATAAATACAGATCCGCCCCAACCTAACCTAACCTAACCTTTTTTTTTTTTTTTTTTTTTTTTTTTTTTTTTTTTTTTTTTTTTTTTTTTTTTGACGCTGGGAAAAAATGCATTACGCATACCCTCCCGTCGGGGGATGGGAGGGGTATGTGGGACTCCCCGGGCGGCCAAACACCACGGTATACCCACTAAAACGACCCAGCGCATTCCCGCTTCGTCATAGTGGAGGGGGACTGGGAAACCGGCACAGCCTTTACTTCCAGTCCCCAGCCGACGAACACACAAGGCGGACCCCCCTCTTGTCCTCACGGCACGGACGTGGAGGGGGGGTTCGGGAATGACCGACGGAAGTGACGGGTGCAATGCGGGCGTAGGCACCCCCGCGCCTGTCACCCGCCCGTCACCGTGAGGAGGGAGGGCAAACGCCCCTTCCCCCCCCCCCGCCCGCAGAGCAGCGCAGCGAGAGTAAACTCCCGCTGGCGCTCCGCCTCCTCCTTCTGCGAAATCGCAGAAGGAGGCAACCGCTGACCAGGCCTCCTCGCTCCCCAGCATGGTGTTCCGTGGCACGCACGCCGGGAAGCGGGAGGCCCAGTCGCCCGCGAGGTGACGGGTGCAATGCGAGCGGAGGCACCTCCGTGCCTGTCGCCCGCCCGTCACCGTGAGGAGGGAGGGCAAATGCCCCTTCCCCCCCTCTCCGCTAGCGGAGCGGCGCAACGAGAGGGACCTCCCGCGCGCGCTCCGCTGACCAGGCCTCCTCTCCACACTCCCCAGCATGGCCTCGACCACGCCGGGAAGCGGGAGGCCCAGTCCCCCGCGGCACTCCCCTGCTGTGCCCTCCGCTATGCCCGCTGCTCAGAGGGCACGCAGGGGAACGCACACCGCACATCGCATGAGTCACACGACGTGCGGTGCGCCCCTCCCCAGAAAGCGCCTGGTGGTTTTTTGTTGCGTCTATTTCTTATGGAATTAGACCAAGAACAGGGCGGCAACCACGTGAAGGTAACACACCAGACTTGCCTTGAGGATCTACACGACCGTAGCGCTCCCCCTCAAGACCCCGCCACCCTACCGCCTCTGAGGGAGGCAGTAAGGTAGACCTGCATCTATGCTACCAAGCAAAGCATGTGCAAAGCGTGTCGTTGTGCAACCGCGAAAGCATAAATACAGATCCGCCCCAACCTAACCTAACCTAACCTAACCTAACCTAACCTAACCTTTTTTTTTTTTTTTTTTTTTTTTTTTTTTTGTTAACGCTGGGAAAAAAATGCATTACGCATACCCTCCCATTGGGGGAATGGGAAGGCTATGTGGGACTCCCCGGGCTAACCCGGTATACCCACTAAAAGAACCCAGCGATACTCCCGCTTCGTCCGAATGGAGGAGGACTGGGAATCCGGCAGAGCCTTTACGTCCAGTCCTCCGCCGACGACCGCCCGCCTTTGCGGCGGACCCTTTACGGCCAAGGAATGACCGACAAAGGTGGTGAAGGGTGCAATGCGGGTGAAGGCGCCCCCGCACCTGTCACCCGCCTTTCACCACCTTTAGACGTGAGGAAGGAGAGGACGACGCCTTATCCAACCCCTTTTTCGTCTACGGAGCGGTGCAGCGAGAGGATTGTCCTCCCGTGCTAGAGCTATGGCTCCCCATGCGGCGGCCACGTATCCCGGTCCCCTTTCTGGAAGCGAGAGGGGAGGGGAGTCTGTGGAAGACCGCGACTCCAACGGCACCAAGCCGTCCCGGCTGCCTAGCCAACGGCCAGGGACCGAGTCAGGCTCGGCAACCACCGCCAAGTCCACCAACCACTCAGCCATGGTCTGCATCAGCAGATCCTGGGCTGCCCCTCAGTGGTTGGTGTTCAGTGAGATGCGTTCCTGTGAGATGCGATGTTCGATTGATGGATAGGAATCCATCAATCGGACATCGCTCCCCCCTCCGCAGCCGCCGCGATTTCCGTCTCGGGAACTTCGGTGCTAGCGGCAGGCGAACCTAACCTAACCTAACCTAACCTTTTTTTTTTTTTTTTTTTTTTTTTGTTGACGCTGGGAAAAAATGCATTACGCATACCCTCCCGTCGGGGGATGGGAGGGGTATGTGGGACTCCCCGGGCTGACCCGGTATACCCACTAAAAGAACCCAGCGATACTCCCGCTTCGTCCGAATGGAGGAGGACTGGGAAACCGGCAGAGCCTTTACGTCCAGTCCTCCGCCGACGACTGCCCGCCTTTGCGGTGGACCCCTCACACCCTTCCCGAGGGGAGGGGCTCAGGAATGACCGACATGGGTGGTGAAGAGTGCAATGCGGGCGAAGGCGCCCCCGCACCTGTCGCCCGCCTATCACCACCATGAGGAGGGAGGACCTCCTCGACGTCCGATAGAGGGTGGTTTGGGGAGAAAAAGACCGAGAGAGGGCTATATCTCCCCACGCGGCGGCCACGTATCCCGGTCCCCTCTCTAAAAGAGAGAGGGGAAGGGAGTCTGTGGAAGACCGCAACTCCAGCGCTACCAAGCCGTCCCGATCGCCCAGCCTTCGGCCAGGGATCGAGTAAGGCTCGGCAGCCACCGCCATGTCCACCAACCACTCACCCATGTTCTGCAGCAGCAGATCCTGGGCTGCCCCGCAGTGGTTGGTGTTCACTCGAAGGATGCGACCCTATCCATCAATCGGACATCGCTCCCCCCTCTGCAGCCGCCGCAGTTCCTATTTCGGGAACGACGACGCTAGCGACAGGCCCGATCGGTGCCTGCGCTTTGCCCAGCTTACGGGGAGGATTGCATTTCCTCCCCTTCATCACGTGGCCCGCCGGGCGCCCACTGGCGGCACACACTGCGCAGTGTGGCTTGGTGACCTTGCAGGAGGCGGATTTGTGGCCCTCCTTGCCGCAGCGGTAGCAAGTGTCCGTCCTGTCAACCGTGGACGGACAAAGGGCCCGCGTGTGTCCGATACCGAAGCACTTGTAGCAGCGAAGAGGCTGTTGTACAAGTGCCCGGACTGCACCCGAGCTGAATCCGACGGTAAGCCGTCCTTTGGCAAGGACGGCTTTGGCAGCGGCGACTGGGCACTCGAGGCGAATGGTGCCCATGCCGCCGCGGCCGGGCCTTATGTCCCGGCCTTGCACCGCTGCGACGGCACAGCGCCCCATTGCTGCGACCGCCGCCACCACCTCCTCTTTGGTGACCGAGTCGTCCAGGTCGGTCACCTCTATGGCCACCGACTTCACGGGTCGGGCCACCTTGGCCGCATCCGCGATGACCTCTTGCAGCTTGGCTGCAAAGAGGTCCGCATGTGCGCTGCCTTCTGCCCCCGGGAACTCAAAAATTCGAGCCCCGGCTTGGGTCCGCCGGCAAGAGACTTTACCGATCCCTAGTTGGATGGGATCGGCATTGGCACGCGCCCGCACCAAAATGGACGCGTACGTCTCCCCTCTCTCCGCAGCCTCCGCGGTGAGCGTCACCACGACGGCTGCGGTTTTTGGAGGGACGAGCCTCCGTTTCCCCTTTCCCTTTTCCCTGTCGGTCGTCCGCGACTGGCTGGGAGGGGAAGTGGTGGGGACGGCAGGGACTGCCGTCGCCGCCTTCTTAGCCTTGCCCTTCCCCCTGCGGACCACCTCCGTCCACTCTGGCTGGTTGGACGGGGTGGTGGCAGGGAGAAGTGCGTCTTCCTCCTGGGAGGACGGCCCCGGCTCGCTCTGCCTCTTATCAGCCGCAAGCGGTGGTCGGAGGCGTTGCTCCGGCAAGAGCCGGTCCTCAATGCCTGCTATGCAGGCTCTTGTGAAGGCCCTCTCCTCCATTACGACCTTGCGGATGATATCCTCAAGGTTGGAGGTGGGGCTTTCTACCGCAGGGCTTGATTCGGCCTGGATTGGCCGCGCCGTGGCGTCAGCCAACTTCTGATGAAGCTGGCTGACCTCCGATTGCAGGCGATCTATTCTCGCCTGCAGTTGCCGCGTTTCGTCGTTGGCCTTGCGCTGGACCAACTCCTGTACGATGCCGCGCATGCTTGCGGCCCTGCATTTAAGGGCCTTCTGGAAGGTCCCTTTTAGGTTGGAGGACTTAGAGGCGACCTCCAGTATCTCCTCTTCGTCCTCCTCCGCCATTCGCTCCAGCTCGACCAGGGAGTGGTCCGCGTACAGAACGCAGGACGCGCCGTACCCGGACTTGGCCCGGGTAACGCGCGCCCGTTGCTCCTTGGCAGCAACCCGCTCCTCCAGGTCTAGCTGGAGCTTCGCCCGCCGAGCCAGGTCTAACTGGCGTTGGGCGTCCGCGAGACCAACGACGTGGGTGTCCGCGGCTGTCATCGGCTTTTTCGCCTTCGACTTCCTTCCTGATCCCGAGGTCGAAGAGCCCTCGGATCCATCCCTCATGGAGGCCCGCTTCCGTGACCGAGAGTCACCCGCGTCCGAGACACTTATTACCGACTCGATGTCGTCGGAGTCCAGCGTCTCGTCCGCCCTTCCAAAGAAGCTAGCCGCAGACGGCGCGCGGCTAGCTTCTGACTCCGAAGCGTCGGAGTGGCCCTGAGAAGGGCCCTTGGGTTGGCCCTGAGAAGGGCCTTTTTTGAACCGCCCGCAGGCGTCCCGCGCAGGTGTAGGCATAGCCTCCGCAGGTTCGTAGGTAACACGGCAAATAAAATAAAATACGCTACGAGATCACAGTGCACTTTGGCCGAGCCCAGTCTGCCACTCCGTTACGGTGGTCAGAACTGGGTCGTTTCCAGGGGACGCGACGTGGACGCAAGCACTGTGGGGTGGTCCCCCAACCTAACCTAACCTTTTTTTTTTTTTTTTTTTTTTTTTTTGACGCTGGGAAAAAATGCATTACGCATACCCTCCCGTCGGGGGACGGGAGGGGTATGTGGGACTCCCCGGGCGAACCCGGTATACCCACTAAAACGACCCAGCGCATTCCCGCTTCGTCAGAGTGGAGGGGGACTGGGAAACCGGCACAGCCTTTACTTCCAGTCCCCCGCCGACGATTGCAAGGCAAGACCCCTCACACCCTCACGGGTGTGGGGGGTCGGGAATGAACGACGGTGGTGACGGCTGCAATGCGGGCGGAGGCACCCCCGTGCCTTTTTTTTTTTTTTTTTTTTTTTTTTTTTTTTTTTTTTTTTTTTTTTTTTTTTTTTTTTTTTTTTTTTTTGACGCTGGGAAAAAATGCATTACGCATACCCTCCCGTCGGGGGATGGGAGGGGTATGTGGGACTCCCCGGGCGGCCAAACACCACGGTATACCCACTAAAACGACCCAGCGCATTCCCGCTTCGTCATAGTGGAGGGGGACTGGGAAACCGGCACAGCCTTTACTTCCAGTCCCCCGCCGACGAACACACAAGGCGGACCCCCCTCTTGTCCTCACGGCACGGACGTGGAGGGGGGGTTCGGGAATGACCGACGGAGGTGACGGGTGCAATGCGGGCGGAGGCACCCCCGCGCCTGTCGCCCGCCCGTCACCGTGAGGAGGGAGGGCAAACGCCCCTTCCCCCCCCCCGCCCGCAGAGCAGCGCAGCGAGAGTAAACTCCCGCTGGCGCTCCGCCTCCTCCTTCTGCGAAATCGCAGAAGGAGGCAACCGCTGACCAGGCCTCCTCGCTCCCCAGCATGGTGTTCCGGCACGCACGCCGGGAAGCGGGAGGCCGAGTCGCCCGCGAGGTGACGGGTGCAATGCGAGCGAAGGCACCTCCGTGCCTGTCGCCCGCCCGTCACCGTGAGGGGGGAGGGCAAACGCCCCTTCCCCCCCTCTCCGCTAGCGGAGCGGCGCAGCGGGAGGGTCCTCCCGCGCGCGCTCCGCTGACCAGGCCTCCTCTCCACACTCCCCAGCATGGCCTCGACCACGCCGGGAAGCGGAAGGCCCAGTCCCCCGCGGCACTCCCCTGCTGTGCCCTCTGCTATGCCCGCTGCTCAGAGGGCACGCAGGGGAACGCACACCGCACGTCGCATGAGTCATCACACGACGTGCGGTGCGCCCCTCCCCAGAAAGCGCCTGGTGGTTTTTTGTTGCGTCTATTTCTTATGGAATTAGACCAAGAACAGGGCGGCAACCACGTGAAGGTAACACACCAGACTTGCCTTGAGGATCTACACGACCGTAGCGCTCCCCCTCAAGGCCCCGCCACCCTACCGCCTCTGAGGGAGGCAGTAAGGTAGACCTGCATCTATGCTACCAAGCAAAGCATGTGCAAAGCTTGTCGTTGTGCAACCGCGAAAGCATAAATACAGATCCGCCCCAGGCACCCCCGTGCCTAACCTAACCTAACCTTTTTTTTTTTTTTTTTTTGTTGACGCTGGGAAAAAATGCATTACGCATACCCTCCCGTCGGGGGATGGGAGGGGTATGTGGGACTCCCCGGGCTGACCCGGTATACCCACTAAAAGAACCCAGCGATACTCCCGCTTCGTCAGAATGGAGGAGGACTGGGAAACCGGCAGAGCCTTTACGTCCAGTCCTCCGCCGACGACTGCCCGCCTTGCGGTGGACCCCTCACACCCTTCCCGAGGGGAGGGGCTCAGGAATGACCGACATAGGTGGTGAAGAGTGCAATGCGGGCGAAGGCGCCCCCGCACCTGTCGCCCGCCTATCACCACCATGAGGAGGGAGGACCTCCTCGACGTCCGATAGAGGGTGGTTTGGGGAGAAAGAGACCGAGAGAGGGCTATATCTCCCCACGCGGCGGCCACGTATCCCGGTCCCCTCTCTAAAAGAGAGAGGGGAAGGGAGTCTGTGGAAGACCGCAACTCCAGCGCTACCAAGCCGTCCCGATCGCCCAGCCTTCGGCCAGGGACCGAGTAAGGCTCGGCAGCCACCGCCATGTCCACCAACCACTCACCCATGTTCTGCAGCAGCAGATCCTGGGCTGCCCCGCAGTGGTTGGTGTTCACTCGAAGGATGCGACCCTATCCATCAATCGGACATCGCTCCCCCCTCTGCAGCCGCCGCAGTTCCTATTTCGGGAACGACGACGCTAGCGACAGGCCCGATCGGTGCCTGCGCTTTGCCCAGCTTACGGGGAGGATTGCATTTCCTCCCCTTCATCACGTGGCCCGCCGGGCGCCCACTGGCGGCACACACTGCGCAGTGTGGCTTGGTGACCTTGCAGGAGGCGGATTTGTGGCCCTCCTTGCCGCAGCGGTAGCAAGTGTCTGTCCTGTCAACCGTGGACGGACAAAGGGCCCGCGTGTGTCCGATACCGAAGCACTTGTAGCAGCGAAGAGGCTGTTGTACAAGTGCCCGGACTGCACCCGAGCTGAATCCGACGGTAAGCCGTCCTTTGGCAAGGACGGCTTTGGCAGCGGCGACTGGGCACTCGAGGCGAATGGTGCCCATGCCGCCGCGGCCGGGCCTTATGTCCCGGCCTTGCACCGCTGCGACGGCACAGCGCCCCATTGCTGCGACCGCCGCCACCACCTCCTCTTTGGTGACCGAGTCGTCCAGGTCGGTCACCTCTATGGCCGCCGACTTCACCGGTCGGGCCACCTTGGCCGCATCCGCGATGACCTCTTGCAGCTTGGCTGCAAAGAGGTCCGCATGTGCGCTGCCTTCTGCCCCCGGGAACTCAAAAATTCGAGCCCCGGCTTGGGTCCGTCGGCAAGAGACTTTACCGATCCCTAGTTGGATGGGATCGGCATTGGCACGCGCCCGCACCAAAATGGACGCGTACGTCTCCCCTCTCTCCGCAGCCTCCGCGGTGAGCGTCACCACGACGGCTGCGGTTTTTGGAGGGACGAGCCTCCGTTTCCCCTTTCCCTTTTCCCTGTCGGTCGTCCGCGACTGGCTGGGAGGGGAAGTGGTGGGGACGGCAGGGACTGCCGTCGCCGCCTTCTTAGCCTTGCCCTTCCCCCTGCGGACCACCTCTGTCCACTCTGGCTGGTTGGACGGGGTGGTGGCAGGGAGAAGTGCGTCTTCCTCCTGGGAGGACGGCCCCGGCTCGCTCTGCCTCTTATCAGCCGCAAGCGGTGGTCGGAGGCGTTGCTCCGGCAAGAGCCGGTCCTCAATGCCTGCTATGCAGGCTCTTGTGAAGGCCCTCTCCTCCATTACGACCTTGCGGATGATATCCTCAAGGTTGGAGGTGGGGCCTTCTACCGCAGGGCTTGATTCGGCCTGGATTGGCCGCGCCGTGGCGTCAGCCAACTTCTGATGAAGCTGGCTGACCTCCGATTGCAGGCGATCTATTCTCGCCTGCAGTTGCCGCGTTTCGTCGTTGGCCTTGCGCTGGACCAACTCCTGTACGATGCCGCGCATGCTTGCGGCCCTGCATTTAAGGGCCTTCTGGAAGGTCCCTTTTAGGTTGGAGGACTTAGAGGCGACCTCCAGTATCTCCTCTTCGTCCTCCTCCGCCATTCGCTCCAGCTCGACCAGGGAGTGGTCCGCGTACAGAACGCAGGACGCGCCGTACCCGGACTTGGCCCGGGTAACGCGCGCCCGTTGCTCCTTGGCAGCAACCCGCTCCTCCAGGTCTAGCTGGAGCTTCGCCCGCCGAGCCAGGTCTAACTGGCGTTGGGCGTCCGCGAGACCAACGACGTGGGTGTCCGCGGCTGTCATCGGCTTTTTGGCCTTTGACTTCCTTCCTGATCCCGAGGTCGAAGAGCCCTCGGATCCATCCCTCATGGAGGCCCGCTTCCGTGACCGAGAGTCACCCGCGTCCGAGACACTTATTACCGACTCGATATCGTCGGAGTCCAGCGTCTCGTCCGCCCTTCCAAAGAAGCTAGCCGCAGACGGCGCGCGGCTAGCTTCTGACTCCGAAGCGTCGGAGTGGCCCTGAGAAGGGCCTTTGGGTTGGCCCTGAGAAGGGCCCTTTGGTTGGCCCTGAGAAGGGCCTTTTTTGAACCGCCCGCAGGCGTCCCGCGCAGGTGTAGGCATAGCCTCCGCAGGTTCGTAGGTAACACGGCAAATAAAATAAAATACGCTACGAGATCACAGTGCACTTTGGCCGAGCCCAGTCTGCCACTCCGTTACGGTGGTCAGAACTGGGTCGTTTCCAGGGGACGCGACGTGGACGCAAGCACTGTGGGGTGGTCCCCCAACCTAACCTAACCTAACCTAACCTAACCTAACCTAACCGAGTTCCACGCTAGCAGCCAGCCCTAGCGCCACGCTTTTAAGCCGCTCCGCGCTCGAAAAATCGGAAAAATAGCAAAAAATGAGCGAAAATACCTGTGTTTTTGCTAAAAGTTACGCGCTAATAAGTTAATCGTGTGAGTGGAAAAACTTTTCAAATCGGTGAAAAACTCGCGAAACTGGAACCAAAAAACCGAAAAATTAACCTCAAATTTTGTGACAAAAAGTGAAAAAGTGAAATGCCGTGTGATTTCGATCGCTGACCTACCGTTTTTATACCGCCTGTCGAAGCACCTGTACAAGCACCACATCCTGGCTGAGTCCGGGATTTTTCCCGTGGGAACTCGCCGGGATACAGGACAAAAAACAAAAACCCACGTGGCCACGAGGTTAATTTCCAGCGGTCGGAGGAAAAAACCTGAGACGGGGATAGGCGCAGGAAGCCGTCCTCTTTCACCCGACACCTCGATCACCGAAATCGGACTACCCTCCTGGAAGATTCAAGGTTTTAAAAATCGCAAAAATTTTTATTTTACTAAACCCTCTGTAACTCAAAAATTAAATCGGTAACACTAAATTTTTTGGACTTTAAAAAACAGTGCATAGCCTACAGAACCCAAGTGCAAAATTTCAGAATTTTCGGACCAGCCGTTTAAAAGTTATAATATTTTTCAAAATTTAGTAGAAAATTATTTACCGTAAAATTAAAGGGCAAAAATTCGGAAAAAATTTGACGAGGCTACTCAGACCACGAACAACACAAATCTGTTCGAAAATAATTTTTTTTCCATCAGGATCCATCAGGAAGGCCTATTTGCGGATGTGGTTTCACACCCTTAATTTTGACCACCTGCCAAAAAACAAGCAGGCCATTAAATAAATAAAAACTTGGACAGACCCGAAGCGGAACTTCATAATCTTCCAGAATTCAAAAACACAGGGAGAGTGGATAGAAATTGGAATTTTCACGGAATTTATTCCAAACTTCGACCCGGTCCGCCATTACCACTTAAGCTTGTCGGGGTTACAACCCTGGAACGGTGCATCGGAGGGTAAAAACAACGAAAAATTCGGATCTCTTACGAGATAATATCCTAAGGACGAACACCCTGGACATTATTCCACCAGCTCGCCAGGGTCAAGTTTTTACCTTCCCAGGGGAATAACTTTTCAACGGGACCAGCTGCAGGAACCTCACCGGTGCCAGCAGTTGGAGAAGCATCAGCCCTACAACCCGACATAGGTCACCACCCAGCCAACACCACCCCCTGGAACCAGCAACTCCGGGAAGAATTTGGACGTCTCCAGAGCAGCGAAGATCAGCTGTGGAACGAAGACTTGTAGTTAAGTACTTAGATAAGCTCATAGATTAAGTTTTAGGTTTAAGAACCAGACTCCGGGGACACCCGTGTCAGGGATACAGGGCCCTAAGCAAGTCAGGTCGTGTGAACAACAAACAGGCTTTTGCCGTTGTTGGTAATTAAAGAAAAGTTTCAGAATACCATAGATCACACCTTATAGACGGCGCCCCATTTTTAAGGAGCACCAATCATTAGTAATACCTTTCTCTATATGAATTCATGTTCAAAATATTTTTAAGACTTATAGTATTTGTGTAAAATAATTTTCAGTAATAGGTTACCAGTTTACCAATAGCACAAAAACTGAAAAAGGCCTGTAACTCGGAAACGGTGCATCCTAGACTTAAAATAACAAAATTTTCGAAGCCCCCCCCCTGACCCCCCCCCCTGGTTGGATACCCAACCATCCCGGACCATCCGCATCATATGGACAAAATTTCAACCCCCTAGGACAAAGTCACCCTTAGGACTTAGAAAATATTTTTTAGCACAGAAATATTAGTATATTAAATTCGATTTAGTATTTAACTTATTTTATTCAGATTTAACCATTCCGGGATACCCCTCCAGCCTACCACCACTCTTCACCCCCCTCGAGAACCACCCTTACAAAATTAGCAATAAACAAGAGGCCCTCAGCCGCATAAACTAGCTTCACATTTTTCGTAACATCACTAATAGCCCCCCCCCCCTTTTTTTCACCCCCCCCCCCCAAAGCTGACCCTGAACCTGACCTACCAAAAGAGCTCAACAAGACCAAATAAACGAGCCCACCCACGCCTAAATCGGATACGGGTAGACCCAGCTAGGTCAACTGGAACATCTATCCGACACGCCTGCGATACGGCGCGGTACGGTACGGCAGGAATTACAAAAAGGCGGATATCTCTGGAACCCGTGCACCTAGGCGATTTTCGACCGCGGATTCAGCCTTAGTGGTGTCGAAGACACCACGAGGTGAAAACCATCACAGAGGTACCCTCCCCTCCCATTTTCAATCCCCCCCCCACCCTTTACATATTTAAATACAGTACAGTAGAAAATAAAAAGGCGGATATCTCTGAAACCCGTGCAGTTAGGCCACTTTAGACCACGGATTCAGCCTAAGTGGTGTCGAAGACACCACGGTGGAAACCACCACAGAGGTACCCTCCCCCCCCATTTGCAACCCCTCCCCACCCCTTAAATATTTATATATTGGTATCTCGAAAACTACGGGAGTTAGAAAAATCTTGATCGCGGATTATTATTATTACTCGACGTCGACTCCCCATTTACAGGGTTAAACGGACCACACTACATACAGGACAGATACTTACCCCCCTATACAGGGACTGAACATTGACAAACCGCTTTGGTTATACATTATTATATTATATTTTGGTATTATATTTTGTTCATTTTATTTACATTTGTTTACGTTTCGACAACTTTCCCCGTTCTTTTTGCTGTGCCCTTTACACACTAGCCACGTAACACAGGACAAAATGGTTCTCGGAATCCGCACCCCAGTAAGGCCAGCGGCCAGCGCCAGCGGATCTCAGGAGTCTACATCGCCGACCCACTCGGGGAACGAGGGACCCTCTGGGGCGCGTGAAGCGCCGAAGGGGATATCCCTGACGTTCGGCAGAAAAGACGCTGCTCGGGGAACCCTAGCGGAAGCAGCCGAAACGCCACTGTCGTCGTCGGTGGGGACCTCTGGTGCAGTCGCTACTACCACCACTCCAAGCCCCGTAGGCCCGCCTGGACAGGCGTTGGACGCCGCCAGGACATTTATCCGGAGGCCAGAACGGAAGAGAAGATCCGTCGACAACATGGAGGCTTACAAAAGGCAGACTGAAACCTACGCTGCGCTATCTAACGACCAACTTCTCCAGGAAGTCATGAAGACATTTGAAGACATCCCGTCCAGAGTCAAAGACTACCCTCAGATGAGGAGAGATATCAAGACATTCCTGGAGACCCAGTCAGATAAAAGCCTACGGATCCTCTTCGAATTAAGTAAGCGTGTAAAAAGCTTGGAAATAGCACCCAAAAGAGTTCCACCCAACAAGGCAAACACCACGCCTACATCACCCGCATTACCGGAGGAAACATTAGAAAGGTTGGAAAAGATGGAAACAATTATAAAGACGCGGCTCAACGACCTCGAAGAGAAAGTTACAAAAGGCTTCCAGGACATGACCGAGCACTACTCCGAAAGCGGTTCCGACATCATCGACAAGGTCATCGATAAGGTCGTCGAGGTCAGCGATAAAATCGACACAGCACAGGCGAGCATAGACCACACGACGGAAGGGGTGAAAGCCGTTGGTCATGCCATGGCTGTCCTGGACGACAAGATCGGTGGCGTTGCCGATGAGGTCGCCGCCAGAACAGATAGGTTAAAGGAGCTAGTAAGGGAAGTCGCATGCGAGCCAAGAACTAACTCGCAGTCTTACGCCAACGTCACGGCAGCCAAACCCGGGCGTCGACCGGCACTTCACTCGATGGCGGTCACCGCTGAGGGCAGCCTGGATACTGCTGACGAGGTGCTTGCCAGGGTGAAGAAGGCGGTCGACGCCAGGGAAACTGGCCTGAAAATAAATAAAGTCCGGAAGGCGAAAAACCAGACGGTCATACTGGGGTGCGACTCAGAGGCGGAGCTCAAGAGAGTCAAGGAACGAATTGAGAGCCGAGGTGAAGGACTAACAGTAGAGCCTATGCGAAATAAAAACCCGCTCGTCGTCTTAAAAGACGTCTTTTTAGACAGTAACGACGACGAAATGGTGCAGGCGCTCTACTGTCAAAATGAACACATTTTTAGGGACCTGGATAATGAAGACAAAGAAATGACAGTTAAATACAAAAAGAGGACCAGAAACCCCAGGACAGCGCACGTTGTCGTCCAAGTCAGACCTAAAGTATGGCAGAGGATGACGGAGGCTGGGGCCCTTTACCTTGACCTGCAAAGAGTCAGGGTGGAGGATCAGTCGCCGCTCATCCAATGCACGAAGTGTTTGGCATTCGGACATGGCCGGAAATTTTGTGCTGAGAGTGTGGACAGGTGCAGTCACTGCGGAGGACCGCACTTGCGCGAGAAGTGCGTGGATTTCATTGCGGGTAATGAACCGCAGTGCTGCAACTGCTCGCACTCGAAGCATCAGAAGACCGACCACAACGCCTTCAGCGTGGAGTGCCCGGTCCGTAAGAAATGGGACTACCTGGCTCGGACGACAACGGCATACGCCTAAACCGTTCCTTAGGGCATACGTAACACACACAAGACAAACAGGAACATGCGCAACATACACAAGAACACACGCTACTCACACAGGAACACACGCAACACGCACAGGAACACACTCAACACACACAGAAACACACACAACACACACAGGAACACACGTAATACACACAGGAACACAACAATTCAGCAACACAAACTGGGAGTACGGGAGAAAAGTGGATTGTAACTACGAAATAAACAGATATATGGAAACCAGAAAACAACAAAAAACACAGATATATAAAATATATAGTAAATATATACAAATATATCAACAACACACGCGAAACACCAAACACACACCAAACACATACCACCAACAACCCCTAAAAACGCCAAAATTTTTTGAGAAAACGGACTAAGAAATGACAATAAATATGTATAATCTAAGTATATATATATATTATTGCCACAACCTTATGGAAGATGAATAAATAATACAGCAAAACACACACAGAAACACAAAATACGTTCCCAAATAACCCAAAAGTAGGAATTAAAATAATCCGTATAATGAATTTCGATATATACGAGTATCAAAAGGAAGTAGTGCATTAAATAAGCTCTTGTAAAATTTTGTCCAAATGAACAGTGTTAATAGATTGTTACAATTGATTAAATAGGTCCAAGTATTATGCCATAATACCGGAAATAAGTACAGCAAATTACCTTGCAAAACCCAAACATATGTTGTGTTAGAAAATTAAAAGATATGATATTAATTAAAAATGTATTAATTTAAGAAAGCACATGTATAAACATTAGATAGAATTAAGAGATAATGCCCACAAACTAGAAATTTAGATTGTATAAGAATTTAGCATAATTATAGAAACATAGTTAAGAAATAGATGTAAGGAAAACAATGTAAATAAAAGAAAGATGTGTACTTAAATAACCCTAAATAAAGAAAGTAAAAAGTAGATAGAATAGCGGGAGTCCCACCCGGCTAAGAATGTAAGGATGTATGCAAGAAAGACACAGTATGAAGCATGAAAGTGCGAGAAGAATAAATGCGAGAACTGGAATGGATGAGCAAATTAGAATAATAAGATCCCGTTGTACCCATGAACGGGGGAAAGCACAAAAAAAAAAAAAAAAAAAAAAAAAAAAAAAAAAAAAAAAAACCTAACCTAACCTAACCTAACCTAACCTAACCTAACCTAACCTAACCTAACCTAACCTAACCTAACCTAACCTAACCTAACCTAACCTAACCTTTTTTTTTTTTTTTTTTTTTTTTTTTTTTTTTTTTTTTTTTTTTTTTTTTTTTTTTTTTTTTTTCCCAGCGCATTCCCGCTTCGTCAGAGTGGAGGGGGACTGGGAAACCGGCACAGCCTTTACTTCCAGTCCCCCGCCGACGATTGCAAGGCAAGACCCCTCACACCCTCACGGGTGTGGGGGGTCGGGAATGACCGACGGTGGTGACGGCTGCAATGCAGGCGGAGGCACCCCCGTGCCTGCCGCCCGCCCGTCACCATGAGGAGGGAGGGCACGACGCCTTCTCCCCCTTCTCCGTCTGCGGAGCGGCGCAGCGAGAGGGTCGTCCTCCCTCGCCCGCTCCGCCTCCTCCTTCTGCAAGAGTACGTCCTCGCAGAAGGAGGCTACTGCCGACCAGGCCTCCTCGCTCCCCAGCATGGCGTTTACCACGCCGGGAAGCGAGAGGTCCGGTCCGACCACCGCGGTGAGACCGCGGCGCAGCTCGGACCACGCCGGGCACTCCTCGAGGGTGTGCTGCGCCGTGTCCTCCGCCGCGCCGCAGTCGTGGCACGCCGGGGTTTCCTCCCTCCCGATCCGGTGCAGGTGCGATCCGAAGCATCCATGCCCAGACAACACCTGCACCAGACGGAAAGAGAGGAAACCGTGGGACCGCTCGAGCCAGCCCTGCAGGACCGGACCGAGCGCATCCAACGTCCGGCGGCCAAAGGCGGCGCTGGTGAGGTCCTCCGTCCAATGGAGGACGATGGCGTCCTTCGCCTCTCGCCGCACCGCCTCCCGCTCTTCGCCCATGGGGCGCTCCCCGAGCGCCTTTCGGCGCGCCGTCCACTCGTACACTCTGGCGAGCACCCAAGCCTCCAATTCCCATGGAGGGGTGCCCGCCAGAGCGCACGCCGCCGAAAAGCCCACTGAGCGGTAAGCCCTCGCCACCCGCTGTGCAATAGCCCGCTGGGGCTTGCGGATGGCGGTAGCGTTCTCCCTCCTATGGAGGGAGTCCGCCCAGATGGGTGCCCCATATAGGGCCATGCTCCGCAAAATGCCGGCATAGAGGCGCCGGCACTTCGCTTTGGGCCCCCCCAGGTTTGGGAGGAGCCATGAGAGGGCGTCCGCGGCCTTCAACAGGCGCGTCGACAGCCCGCTGAAATGCGGGCCGAAGCGCCACCTGTCGTCCAGCACCAGCCCCAGATATTTCATCCGGGGCTGGACCCCTATACGGACGCCCTCCACGACGATGTGGCCGTCGGGAGGGCAGCGCTGCCGGGGACCGCGAAAGAACACGGCCTCCGTTTTGTGCAGCGCCACCCTCAATCCCAGGCGGCGGATCCTCTCTGCCACCAAGGATCCGCCAAACCTAACCTAACCTAACCTAACCTAACCTAACCCCATGAAATGAAAAACAAAAACCCGCTCGTCATCCTAAAAGACGTCTTTTTGGACAGTGACGATGACGAAATGTTAAAGGCGCTCTACTCCCAGAACCAAAACATTTTTAGGGACTTAGACAAAGAAGACAAGGAAATGGCAATAAAATATAAGAAGAGGACTAGGAACCCCAAAACAGCGCACGTTGTCGTCCAAGTCAGACCCAAGGTATGGCAGAGGATGACGGAGGCTGGGGCTCTTTACCTAGACCTGCAAAGGGTCAGGGTGGAGGATCAGTCGCCGCTCATCCAATGTACGAAATGCCTAGCATTTGGACATGGCCGGAAATTTTGTACTGAGGGTGCGGACAGGTGCAGCCACTGCGGAGGACCGCATCTGCGTGAGAAGTGCGTGGAATTTGTTGCGGGCAATGAACCGCAGTGCTGCAACTGCTCGCACTCGAAGCTACAGAGGACCGACCACAACGCATTTAGTGTGGAGTGCCCGGTCCGCAAGAAATGGGACTACCTGGCTCGGACGACAACGGCGTACGCCTAAACCGGAATCTATCCTTAGGGAATACACAACACACGCAATACACACAGGAACACACCAATACAGCAACACAAACTGGGAGTACAGAACAAAATTGGATTATAACAACGAAATAAACATGGAAACCAGAGAACAACAACAAACACAGATATATAAAATATATAGTAAATATATACAAATATATCAAAAACACATACGCAACAACACCAAACACACACCCCGAACAACCCAGTTGAGAAACAGTTTTAAAAACCCCAGAATAAGAAATAACAATAGATATGTATAATCTAAGTATTTATATATATATATTGTTGCCGCAAACTTAAGGAAAATAACAAATGAATAATGCTAAACAATCCACACAAACCACCTTGTACTTAAATAATAGAAAACACACATAGAAACACGAAACACGTATCCCAAACAAACCGAAAATAGTAATCAGGAAGACATCAGCATAAGAAATATCAATAAATATATATAAAATAAAAGTATATATATTTAGTGTATAAATAATCTATTGTTATCTTGTCCAAAATGAGCGAAGTACATAGACTGTCACAATTTAGTTGGTCCCAACCCTTCTGCCATAATACCTGAAAATAAGTACAGCAAATCACTGTGTAAAACCCAAACATATACATTGTGCTAGAAAATAGTAAAGTATTAAGGTAAACCTAGTATTGTATAAACATAGAATAAGATAATAGACATGTAAACCAATTATTAATTATTACTAGTTACTAAGAAAAAAACGCATGATATATAAAACTAGAAAATAAAAATGTACTAAAATAAGAAAAAAACATGTAAAATATAACATAGAAATAAGAGATAGTGTCCACAAACTATATTAGCATAATCATTATATCAGAAGTCTAGAATAAATAAAAAAACCTAGTATAAAGAAATATTGTTAAACAAGAATAAGATCTAAGGAAAAGTATGTAATCACCATGCAAGAAGCCAAACAATGTAAATAAAACAAAGTTGTGTACTTAAATATCCCTAAATAAAGAAAAATTAAATATGTAAAAAGTAGATAGAATAGCGGGAGTCCCACCCGGCTCAGAATGTAAAGGATGTATGAAAGAAAGATAAAGTATGAAGCTTGAAAGTGCGAGAGGAATAAATGCGAGAACTGGAATGAATGAGTAAATTAGAATAACAAGATCCCGTTGTACCCATGAACGGGGAAAAGCACAAAAAAAAAAAAAAAAAAAAAAAAAAAAAAAAAAAAAAAAAAACCTAACCTAACCTAACCTAACCTAACCTAACCTAACCTAACCTAACCTAACCTAACCTAACCTAACCTAACCTAACCTAACCTAACCTAACCTAACCTAACCTAACCTAACCTAACCTAACCTAACCTAACCTAACCGGTTGATATCTTCGCTTCCAGACGCGCGATTTTGACGCTGTTTTCAGCTCAAATTGACATAACTAGGCGTCCGCCTACGTATTGACCACCCCGAACTGACCTGCACCCCTGGATAAAATATTTACGACCTACCCCTAGTTTTTTTTAATACATTTTTCAAGTAAATCGTCTAAATTAATTGTTTTTCCAAATTTTCTTTGCAATCTAACATCAAATTATAGTTTCAATAGTACTCACCCTTCATCCCTGTGTCCCGGTCCGCGTTCCGTGAGCCGGCGCCCCGGTTGGAGGCTGATAACCTAAATTTTTTGGTTCAAAAACTGGTTTTTTGACCATAACTCCAGAATTTTCTTCGGCACCTACCACGTTTTATTTCGCAGTTCGCTAGCCCGCGCGGAGACGCGTCTCTGGACGTATCGCACGTGCGTCTAGCTCAAATAAAACATAAATAGTTTTTCAAAATTGTCAATTTCAAGTAGTTTCTGCTAGTACCAAAATCCAGCTAAGGGGTTAAGAGAAATATAAAAACGTTGATATCTTCGCTTCCAGACGCGCGATTTTGACGCTGTTTTCAGCTCAAATTGACATAACTAGGCGTCCGCCTACGTATTGACCACCCCGAACTGACCTGCACCCCTGGATAAAATATTTACGACCTACCCCTAGTTTTTTTTAATACATTTTTCAAGTAAATCGTCTAAATTAATTGTTTTTCCAAATTTTCTTTGCAATCTAACATCAAATTATAGTTTCAATAGTACTCACCCTTCATCCCTGTGTCCCGGTCCGCGTTCCGTGAGCCGGCGCCCCGGTTGGAGGCTGATAACCTAAATTTTTTGGTTCAAAAACTGGTTTTTTGACCATAACTCCAGAATTTTCTTCGGCACCTACCACGTTTTATTTCGCAGTTCGCTAGCCCGCGCGGAGACGCGTCTCTGGACGTATCGCACGTGCGTCTAGCTCAAATAAAACATAAATAGTTTTTCAAAATTGTCAATTTCAAGTAGTTTCTGCTAGTACCAAAATCCAGCTAAGGGGTTAAGAGAAATATAAAAACGTTGATATCTTCGCTTCCAGACGCGCGATTTTGACGCTGTTTTCAGCTCAAATTGACATAACTAGGCGTCCGCCTACGTATTGACCACCCCGAACTGACCTGCACCCCTGGATAAAATATTTACGACCTACCCCTAGTTTTTTTTAATACATTTTTCAAGTAAATCGTCTAAATTAATTGTTTTTCCAAATTTTCTTTGCAATCTAACATCAAATTATAGTTTCAATAGTACTCACCCTTCATCCCTGTGTCCCGGTCCGCGTTCCGTGAGCCGGCGCCCCGGTTGGAGGCTGATAACGTAAATTTTTTGGTTCAAAAACTGGTTTTTTGACCATAACTCCAGAATTTTCTTCGGCACCTACCACGTTTTATTTCGCAGTTCGCTAGCCCGCGCGGAGACGCGTCTCTGGACGTATCGCACGTGCGTCTAGCTCAAATAAAATTTTGCCCACCCACCCTCCCTCTGGTCTATAGGAAGGTAGACGTGGGATTTTCGGCAAATAATATTATTACATTTTATCTTCTTTTGCTTTTTTTTTAGGGGTTTGTTGAAAGGTTTTTGTAGGGAAAGATCAATTTTTACATTTGACCGAGTCTGCAAAGGCTCATACTTTAATTTTTATTACAGTAGAATCTTTTTATAGTATTTAATTGTTGAATTTATTTTATTATTGTATTCAGATTTTAATCGATTCATTATACCAATTATTTACTGTGTTACCCCCTTTACAGGGACACAGTAACATCCAGTGTCCGTCCTCTCTCCTCTCGAGCGGTTATTCTGGAACCAACCTCCTCTTTACAGGGGTCTGTTCCCAGAATACCTGCTCCCAGCTTAAAACATGTTCCGCACCCCATCCAGCACCGTGAGGATGCCAGTCTCCAGTGGCTCGCCGCGATCCGCGGAGAAAGCGGGACCTTCGCCTGCTGATGCGAGGAGGAAAATTGTATTCGACGACGATACACCCCTCGCATCCCAGGTTGGCTCTGCTGCTCCGGGGACGCGCCGAGCTCCTGCTGAGGCTCCGAGATCGCTCAGAAAGCCTGAGGCAGGGCACCGCAGTCGCACTGCGGAGGCGAGAGCTTGCCTAAATAAGGCAAAGCTCAATTTGGGCAACTCTCGCAACCTCAAGGCCGAGATCAAGACTGCGGTGCTCGAAGCTATCAACAGGCTTTATGAGCTGGTCAAGGAGTCGGAGCGAGACGCGGCCCCTACCGCACCCGTAGCCGTACCGGTACCCGTGCCCACTGCTGACCGTAGTCCCCAAGCCGTCTCCGCCGAGGTCCTTGCTGGCCAGACTGAACTCCTTAACACCCTAAAGGAGCACATCTCGGAGTTAAAGGATAACTCCGAGAGACTCGACAGGCTCCGAGACAGTCTGGCTAGCAGAGAAAGTGTGGGGGAGACAACCTACGCGGGTGTAGCAGCGGCCAGTAAAAGCCACACTGGGGTACAGGCCCTGGAGCGAACGACGCTACACTCGGTGATTGTCTCCTCAACACAGGAGATGGATACCGGGGCCGAAATACTCGAAAGAGTACGGAAAGCGGTGGACGCGAAGGAGGGCTGGGTGCGCGTAGAAAGGGTCAGAAAGGCGAAGGACCAAAAGGTCATTATGGGGTGCGCAACGAAGGAGGAGAGGGAGAAACTGAAAGCGCGACTGGAAAGGGCCGGAGAGAACCTCGTCGTCGAGGCGGTGAAGAATCGGGACCCACTTCTGGTTCTTAGGGACGTACTTCTCGTACACAGTGACGAAGAAGTATTGAGGGCCCTTAAGAACCAGAACCGGGAGATCTTTCACGGCCTCGGGGACGAGGAGCAGAAAATTGCAATTAAATTTAGGAAAAAGTCCCGAAACCCTCATGTGAACAGCATTGTGTTGAGTGTTTCTCCAGCAATCTGGAAGAGGGCACTCGAAGGAGGCAAGCTCCGCATTGACCTCCAGAGAGTGCGCGTCGAGGATCAGACGCCTCTGGTGCAGTGCACCCGCTGCTTGGCGTACGGCCACGGCAAGCGCCTATGTACGGAGTCGGCCGACCTGTGCAGCCACTGTGGCGGTCCACACCTTAGGGTGGACTGCCCAGAAAAGCACACAGGCAAAGCAGCGGTGTGCGTTAACTGCACCAGAGCCAAGCTGGAGGAGCACTCGCACAATGCGTTCAGCGATTTGTGCCCGGTGCGAAGGAAGTGGGACGCATTCGCGCGAGCTACCATAGCGTATTGCTAAGGGTGTCGGTGCGCCCACTTTCACGTACATGGAGATGAATAGGTCGACACAACCAGATTGCAGTCGCATTGAGCGAACCACTAGGGTTGGCTTAATGGAGGATGGTAATTCAAGTCACTTTTTTGAGAAAGTGACTGAAATTATGTTGAACCGTAAGCCAACTCTAGTGGAATCGTCAAGTTGTGTCGATCCTTGTTACTGCACTCATGATACTGACGTTTGACAATGTATGATATTGACTTATATAATAAGTATATTTTGCAAATATCATAGACATCAAAACGCAGACATTCATTTCCAAAGGGAATAGAAATAGGGGTAAATGACAGATAATTTTTTTTTTTTAAAGTATTCATAAGTAGTTATCAACAATTATATAAATGTAAAGCAATTATTTTTAAGAACAAATTAAATAAATAGTCTATTAATTATTAATTTAGAAATAGTAATTAAAAAATAAAGTAAATTTAGTTAATGATAGTTTATGCAATTTATGTAAAAAAGTTTAAATAAAATCAAAGAGTGTGGTCTCTTCGGCCTCCAAACAATCAGTCGCAAAAAGTCTTAAAATCCGCAGACAAGGGCTCTGATCATGTCAGAGGGACACTGGCGGGGCAGGAGTGTGGTTTTAGCCGGTTCGAGTCCGGCACTACCTCGACTGTCTCACAATCTGCGAGGCAGTCGAGGTGTCCGTGGGGATTTCCCACTCCTGCCAAAAAAAAAAAAAAAAAAAAAAAAAAAAAAAAAAAAAAAAAAAAAAAAAAAAAAACCTAACCTAACCTAACCTAACCTAACCTAACCTAACCTAACCTAACCTAACCTAACCTAACCTAACCTAACCTAACCTAACCTAACCTAACCTAACCTAACCTAACCGGCCGGAAACCTCGTGGTGGAGGAGGTCAAAAATAAGGACCCCCTTATCATCTTAAAAGACGTCCTCTCCTGTCACTCTGATGTGGAGGTCACAGAGGCGCTGAAGCGCCAAAACACCCACCTGATTGGGGACGTGCCTGCGGATGATGTGAGGATGGGGGTAAAGTACCGTCGTAGGACGAGGAACACCCACATGTCTCACATCATCATGCAGGTGTCCCCTTCTGTGTGGCAGAGGCTGACTAACGCGGGTCGAGTGCACATCGACTTGCAGCGGGTGCGCGTGCTGGATCAGTCGCCACTTATCCAGTGCACTCGCTGCTTGCGCTTCGGCCATGGCCGTAAACTGTGCACTGAACCCGCCGACCTCTGCACACACTGTGGAGACTCCCACCTCAGAGTCGACTGCCCCGCACGGCTGGCTGCCGAACCGCCGAAGTGCAGAAACTGCGTCACCGCGAAACAGGGGAAGACCGAGCATAACGCCTTCGACAGTGAGTGCCCAACTCGCGTAAAGTGGGACGCATTGGCGCGACTGTCGGTGGCGTACTGCTAAGGTCCAACCAGCGGCAACAAGAGGTGGCTCATCCAGGGATTCCCGAACACGCCCGAGCGCGCGTAAGGATTACCAAGTAATCCAAGCGAATCTGCAGAGGAAGAACCTAGCAACCCAAGAGCTCATGATTGTGGCTAGCGAGCGGAGGGTTGCGTTCGCATTGCTCCAGGAGCCGTATGTGGGTGGGGTTAAAAGGATGCGAGACTACCGGGGAGCGAGAGTCTACCAGTGCGCTGAACAAGGAGATGGAACTGTGAAGGCGGCAATAGTCGTCTTCGACCACGACCTAGACGTCACACAGTGTCCGAAACTCACCACCAACAACATCGTGGTGGTGAGGATCCGTACCAGCGCCTGGGAAATCGCAGTAGTCTCCTTCTACTTTGAACCAGACCAGCCCATACAGCCATACCTGGAGCAACTTTTGCAGATTCGCGAGGAATTAGGCCCCACGAGGATGATCATTGGCGGCGACGCCAACGCCAAGAGCACCTGGTGGGGAAGCCTGGTAACCGACAGCAAGGGAGAGGACATGTCGGGAACCCTGGAGGAAATGTGCTTGCAGATACTCAACGTCGGCAACACTCCGACCTTCGACACCGTCAGGGGAAACACCCTGTACAGCAGCTTCGTTGATGTAACAGCCTGCTCAACGGAGCTGCTGGACTTGGTGGAGGACTGGCGGGTCGAGGAAGGTCTCACGAGCTCGGACCACAACGGTATAGTTTTCAAAATTAATCTTCTAAAATCAAAATGTATAAAAGTAAATAGGACAACAAGATTATATAACACCAGGAAAGCTAATTGGAGCCAATTTCATGTGAAACTGGCCCAATTAAAAGCTGAAGCAAATTTAAATGTAACTGAAATAAGCAAAATAAATAATAAAACAGACCTGGAACATAACGTAAATAAATATATAGCCAAAATCATAGAATCTTGTGAAGAAACTTTAGATAAAAGTAGTAATAACACACAACTAACTATACCGTGGTGGTCCAAAGAGCTCGCTGAGCTGATGTCGGAGGTGAACACCCGAAGACGCCGCATCCGGTGCGCTGCACCAGTCCGGAGGCAAAAGGTCGTCGATGAGTACCTGCAAGCAAAACACAAGTACGAGTCCCTAGCCTTAAAGGCGCAGACGGAAGGATGGAAGGCCTACTGTGGGAAACAGGATAGGGAAGGAATGTGGGAGGGGATTTATAGGGTCATAGGACGGACCACCAAGAGACAAGAGGACTTGCCGTTGGTGAAGGATGGAGTGCCACTGAATGCACAGCAGTCGGCTTTGCTGCTGGCCGAGACCTTCTACCCCGAAGACCTAGAAGTGGGAGAAACTGCCGACCACCGTCGGACACGCGAAGCGGCCTGTCGTGTAAACGAGTGGACGCATGATGAACAACATGACCCACCGTTTACACTTCAGGAGCTGAAAACCGCGGTGGAAAGCTTCAACCCGAAGAAGGCACCCGGGGCGGACGGTCTCACAGCCGATATCTGTGCCCAGGCTATATTCCGGGACCCAGGGACGTTCCTTGCATTGGCCAACAAGTGCCTCGAGCACGGACACTTCCCTGGGGCCTGGAAGGTGGCCACAGTGGTAGTCCTCCGAAAGCCCGGCAAGGATTCCTACACCACCCCAAAGTCATACAGGCCGATCGGCCTCCTACCAGTCTTAGGTAAAACGCTGGAAAAACTTCTAGTAGCGAGGCTAAAATGGCACCTCATCCCGCGGTTTAGTACTCGCCAGTTTGGTTTCATGCCACAGAGGAGCACCGAGGACTCCCTCTACACCATGATACAACATATCAAAGCAAAGCTAAGTGAAAAGAAGCTGATCACTGTTGTATCACTGGACATAGAGGGAGCCTTCGATAGCGCATGGTGGCCGGCCATCAGGACCAGACTGGCTGAGGAAAAGTGCCCGGTGAACCTCAGGAGGCTACTGGACAGCTATTTGACTGGTAGGAGTGTCCGAGTTAGGTACGCTGGTGCCGAGTGCCGAAAGGACATGACAAAGGGGTGTGTGCAAGGGTCCATTGGTGGTCCGATCCTATGGAACCTTATTCTAGACCCACTGCTGAAGGGGCTGGAAGAACGGGGAGACTACTGCCAGGCATTTGCCGATGACGTGGTTATGATCTTCGACGGTGACACAGCGTTGGAAGTCCAAAGACAGGCCAATGCCGCCCTCGAATATGTTCGGGGGTGGGGCATCCGAAATAAGCTAAAGTTTGCACCGCATAAAACTTGTGCAATGGTGGTAACCAAAAAGCTAAAGTACGATGTCCCGCTCCTGAGCATGGGCGGGGTAGACATTGGCATGTCCAAGGAAATAAAAATTCTGGGGCTCACCGTCGACCACCAGCTCACTTTCAACACCCACGTCGCCAACGTTTGCAGAAAAGCTGTTAATATTTACAAACAGCTGGCACGAGCGGCCAAAGTGAGCTGGGGCCTTCACCCGGAGATCATCCGCGTCATCTACATGGCAGTGGTCGAACCGGTCATTCTCTACGCCGCAAGCGCCTGGGCACCTGCCGCCAAAAAAGTGGGGGTAGTCAAACAACTTGGCGTGGTCCAGAGGGGGTTTGCGCAGAAGCTGTGCAGGGCCTACCGCACGGTCTCCCTGAACTCGGCACTGGTGCTGGCCGGGATACTCCCTCTTGACCTTCGTGTGCGGGAAGCGGCTGCGCTGTACGAGGCTAAGAGGGGGATGTCCTTGCCGGCGCTTGGGGGCAGGGAGGTCGAGCGTATGGCGCCAGCAGTGGAAGCCCCGCACCCCGCGGACCAAGTCAACCTAGAGTTCGGAAGCCTGGTAGACGAGGAACAATACAGACACCACAATGATTTCGCTGTGCGAATATTCACTGACGGCAGCAAGATTGAGGGCAAAGTCGGAGCGGCGCTATCCTTATGGAATGGTGCCACCGAAACTAGGGCCCTCAAACTTGCCTTGCCGTCTTACTGCACCGTCTACCAGGCGGAGCTTCTAGCCCTACAGAGAGCGGCAGGCGAGGTGCTCAGGCGCAGAGAGACAACGTTCGGCATCTTCAGCGACTCCAGGGCGGCCCTTCAGTCGGTCGTAAATGCAAGTTCCCCCCATCCTCTGGCAGTGGAAACAAGGGACACCATCCGACGCTGCAAGCTCCAGAATAAGAGTGTCTCCTTGTTCTGGATAAAGGCCCACGCGGGCTTGGAGGGAAACGAGCGAGCCGACCAACTTGCGAAGGAAGCTGCCCTGAGGTTGAAGAAGAAGCCGGACTACGACCTGTGCCCCGTTTCATTCGTCAGGCGGCAGATCCGTATGGATTCGCTTGGCGAATGGAACCACAGGTATCAGCAGGGTGAAACAGCAGGGGTCACAAAAATGTTCCTTCCAGATGCGATCGACTCCTACAGGATTGTGATGAAGATGAAACCGGCCGGTATAGTCACGCAAATCCTAACGGGTCACGGTGGGTTCTCCGAATACCTGCACCGTTTCAAGTGTAAGGAGAACCCAGCGTGCATCTGCGAGCCGAATAAAGTGGAGTCGATCGCACACATCCTAACAGAATGCCCAGTATATGGAACAGAGCGATACAATGCCGAACGGGAATTAGGGAGCAGTATAAATAAAAGTAGCATACAACACTTAATGTCAGAGAACAAATGTAGGAAAATTTTATTAGAATACTGCATAAAAGTTGCTACCAAAGTGGTTAATAGAAATAAAGACATTTAAAAGACTGTGCTTATTCAAATATGGATATTTCTTACTAGAAAGGATATTTAAATATAAGCACAGAATAAATTTGGAATATAACTAATCTATTAAAATACATTTGGAATAAAAAACTAAACATAACGTACATAATACTAAGAGCAAACTTTTTCAAAATTAAAACAATGAAATAAACAAATTGGTACAGAAAGAAAATAAAGTCAAAACAGGTCTCTGACCATGTCAGGGGGACACTAGTCAGGCAGGAGTGGTTTTTAGCCGGTTCGAGTCCGGCACTACCTCGACTGTCTCACAATCAGCGAGGCAGTCGAGGTGTCCGTGGGGATTTCCCACTCCTGCCGAAACAAAAAAAAAAAAAAAAAAAAAAAAACCTAACCTAACCTAACCTAACCTAACCTAACCTAACCTAACCTAACCTAACCTAACCTAACCTAACCTAACCTAACCTAACCTAACCTAACCTAACCTAACCTCGAAGATCAGACGCCTCTAGTGCAGTGTACCCGCTGCCTAGCATATGGTCACGGCAAACGTCTTTGCACAGAGCCAGTTGACCTGTGCAGCCGCTGCGGCGGTCCACACTTAAGGGTGGACTGCCCACACAAAGTCAGTGGTGAGGCAGCGGTATGCCTAAACTGCACTAGAGCCAAGCTGGGGGAACACCAGCACAATGCGTTCAGTACTGAATGCCCGGTGCGCAGGAAGTGGGACGCATTCGCTAGAGCGTCAATAGCTTATTGCTAAAGTTGTCGGTGCGCCCACTTCCAAGCACGCGGTGATGCCCATAGTTTCGGCGCAACTGGACGGCAGCCGCATTAAACGAACCACTGGGGTTGGCAACAGTAAAAACTGTAACCAGAGTCAGTTTCATGAGAAACTGGCCCAGGTTATACGAGACACAAAATTAACCCTAGTGGTGTCGACCAGTTGCGTTGAACTTGATACTGAATATAGCCATTTGATTGGATTAGAAATAAAAACATTCGGTAAAATAAGTAATAAATTAAGAACATTAGACATAAAAATATATAAATTAGCTGCAAAATATTTGATATTTAACTATATAATGGGTATATAGTATAGATATTAAAGAAATAAAACGAAAACCAATATAAAATAAAAATAGAAATATCATACGGCTATAAGAAGTACGGGCAATATCTCGAAATTTTAAAAATTAAATTATAATAAAAAGTTAAGCGTTAAGTGTAAGTGTAAAGTTTAATAAGTAGTCTAAATATTAGAAGTGATTAATGGAACTTAGTAAAAAAAAAACGGAAAATAATATATTATGTACATGAATAGCTATTAAGAATTATATAAGTCCTAATAGAATGTAATAGAGCGTGGTCTATTCGGCCTTCTGAACTTCAGGGCAACGTAAGGCTAATCCTCCGCAACAAAGGTCTCTGATCATGTCAGAGGGACACTGGCGGGGCAGGAGTGTGGTTTTAGCCGGTTCGAGTCCGGCACTACCTCGACTGTCTCACAATCTGCGAGGCAGTCGAGGTGTCCGTGGGGATTTCCCACTCCTGCCAAAACAAAAAAAAAAAAAAAAAAAAAAAAAAAAAAAAAAAAAAACCTAACCTAACCTAACCTAACCTAACCTAACCTAACCTAACCTAACCTAACCTAACCTAACCTAACCTAACCTAACCTAACCTAACCTAACCTAACCTAACCGTTGATATCTTCGCTTCCAGACGCGCGATTTTGACGCTGTTTTCAGCTCAAATTGACATAACTAGGCGTCCGCCTACGTATTGACCACCCCGCACTGACCTGCACCCCTGGATAAAATATTTACCACCTACCCCTAGTTTTTTAATACATTTTTAAAGTAAATCGTCTAAATTAATTGTTTTTCCAAATTTTCTTTGCAATCTAACACCAAATTATAGTTTCAATAGTACTCACCCTTCATCCCTGTGTCCCGGTCCGCGTTCCGTGAGCCGGCGTCCCAGTTGGAGGCTGATAACCTAAATTTTTTGGTTCAAAAACTGGTTTTTTGACCATAACTCCAGAATTTTCTTCGGCGCTCATCCCGTTTTATTTCACAGTTCGCTAGCCCGCGCGGAGACGCGTCTCTGGACGTATCGCACGTGCGTCTAGCTGAAATAAAACATAAATATTTTTTAAAAATTGTCATTTTCACGTAGTTTCTGCTAGTACCAAAATCCACGTAAGGGGATAAGAGAAATATAAAAACGTTGATATCTTCGCTTCCAGACGCGCGATTTTGACGCTGTTTTCAGCTCAAATTGACATAACTAGGCGTCCGCCTACGTATTGACCACCCCGCACTGACCTGCACCCCTGGATAAAATATTTACCACCTACCCCTAGTTTTTTAATACATTTTTAAAGTAAATCGTCTAAATTAATTGTTTTTCCAAATTTTCTTTGCAATCTAACACCAAATTATAGTTTCAATAGTACTCACCCTTCATCCCTGTGTCCCGGTCCGCGTTCCGTGAGCCGGCGTCCCAGTTGGAGGCTGATAACCTAAATTTTTTGGTTCAAAAACTGGTTTTTTGACCATAACTCCAGAATTTTCTTCGGCGCTCATCCCGTTTTATTTCACAGTTCGCTAGCCCGCGCGGAGACGCGTCTCTGGACGTATCGCACGTGCGTCTAGTTTAAATAAAATTTTGCCCACCCACCCGCCCTTTGGCTTATAGAAAGGTTAGAACTTAGGATTTCGGCCAAAAATTTTTTATCCAGGTTTTGATTTTGAACGTTTGTGGGGACTGTTTAAGCTTTTTATATCGTTTTAAAGCTCCTTTATCGTCAAATTTGGTGACAGAGGAGAAAATTCAAACTCTCTTTTGCGATTTCATTTTACTTTTTTGACAGGACAAGTCCTTATTCTAGGACCGAAATTATATTTTAGCATTTTAGTTATTTTATTTTAATAAATATCTCATATCTTAGATCCCCCCTTTACAGGGATCCAGATATTTATACCAGTGCCCTCTGACAGGTCAAAATATGCTCGGGCTAAGGACACCCCACAAGCCGAAGGTTGCTGAGGAGGGTTCGGGCGCAGGGGAGGAGGGCTCAGCGCCAGCTGGCCCCTCAGTGAGGCGCAGCATCGGGGAGTGGGAAGCGGAAACGCACAAATCGGGGCAACCCCAGAAGGCCAAAACACCGCCCACAAAGGCACCCGTTCCCACCCCCCCCAACAAGACAGTTGTGCCCACCTCCCCAAAACCCAACCCCAAAAGCATAACAACTCAGCGGGCAAGGACGGGAACCTACGGTCTGCCGGGGAAGGCCTTGGAGAGCCCGCCTCGGGAACAGCCACCGATTAAATACCTAAACAGGACCTCGGAGGCCAAGGCTTGTCTCTCCAAGGCCAAGATTAACTTGGAAAGCTCCAGAAACCTGAAAAAAGAGATCAAGGATGCGATAACAAAAGCTGTCGAGAGACTCTATCACCTTGTCAGGGAGGGAGAGATGGAGAGGGCCGAAACATCGGGAGAGGTAGTCGTGCCGGAGAAGTCCTCCAGGGACCTGACACCGACCCCCAGTGCACCGACGGAGCTCGTGATGCAGCTCATGGAGAACCTCCAGCAGCACAAAAAGGCGCTGGAGGAATGCCAGCTGCATACGCGGGCTCTGTCGGAGCACCTTATACAGGCACCTCGCTTTGTCGCGGGCCAGGGACCATCATTCGCGGAGATGGCCGCTGTTCCAAAGCAGCACATCCAACCGCCTCTTCACTCGATGGTCGTGTCATCAGTTGATGACAAGGACACGGGTGAAGAGGTGGTTGAGAAGCTAAGGACGGCAGTAGACGCCAGGAATGAAGGCATCAGGGTGGAGAGGCTGCGGAAGGCGAGGGACCAAAAGGTGGTGGTCGGTTTTAGGACCAGGGAGGAGCTTACTAGGGTGGCCGAGAGGATTAAAAAGGCCGGAAACCTAACGGTGGAAGAAATGAAAAATAAAGATCCTCTCATCATCGCCAAGGACGTCCTCTCGTGCCACTCAGACGAGGAGTTTCTGGAGGCATTGAAACGCCAGAACAGTCACCTTATTGGGGATGTGCCTGCGGATGACCTGAGGCTGGGGGTGAAGTACCGTCGTAGGACGAGGAACCCCCACATGTGCCACGTCATCCTGCAGGTGTCCCCTGTAGTGTGGCAGAGGCTGACGCACGCGGGTCGTGTGCATATTGACCTACAGCGGGTGCGTGTGCTGGACCAGTCGCCACTGATCCAGTGTACCCGCTGTCTGCGATTCGGCCATAGCCGCAAGATGTGCACGGAATCCGCCGACCTCTGCACACACTGCGGGGACCCCCACATGAGGGCGGACTGCCCTTCAAGGCTAGCGGCGGAACCACCAAAGTGTCGAAACTGCGTTTCCGCAAAAATGGGTAACACAGAGCACAACGCCTTCGACAGCGAGTGCCCAATTCGTGTCAAGTGGGACGGATTGGCGCGGCTGTCGGTGGCGTATTGCTAAGGTGGTCCCAGGCGGAAACGCAGCAAACAGTGCGATCAGACCTCACCAGTATCACGTCGTTCAAGCAAACCTCCAAAAGAGCAAACTGGCCACAGCTGAGCTCATTATAGAAGCTGCAAAGAGGAAAATGGCGTTTGCAATGGTTCAAGAGCCGTATATAGGTGGGATTGGCGAAATGAAGAGCCATCCGGGTACACGAGTAGTACAGTGCGCCAGGAAGACTGAAAAGGTCAATAAAGCGGCCATTGTACTATTTGACGACACCATAGACCTCACACAGTGCCCAACCCTAACAACGGAAAACTTCGCAGTTGCAAAACTGAGGACCGGAGCTTGGGAAATAGGTGTGGTGTCGGTGTACCTGGATGGTGGACAGCCTATCGAGCCAGACTTGAACCATTTAAAGAAAATCATGGAGGAGATTGGAGTTAGCGACGTTATACTGGGGGGGGATGTGAACGCTTGGAACACGTGGTGGGGAAGCCGAGAGGCGGATCAGAGGGGGGAGGCCCTGGCAGGTGCCCTCGATGAACTGGGACTCCAGATCCTAAATATTGGAACGGCCCCTACCTTCGACGTCATCAGAGGCAGCCAAAGGTACAGCAGCTGCGTTGACATAACGACATGCACAGAGGACATGCTTCGAAGTGTGGCAAACTGGAGACTGTCTGGGGACGTCACCACTTCGGACCACAAGGCGATCCTGTTTGAATTAAAATTGGAAAAATCAAAAGGTATGGACATAACTAGAACTACAAGAAAATACAATACTAAAAAAGCAAAATGGACACAATTTTTCGGGAAACTTAATGAAGTCTGGGAACAACAAAACATAAATAAAACAGAAATAGACAAGATACTTACAATAGAAGAGTTGGACAGGATTACAAAATTATATACAGAATCAATAGAGAAAGCGTGTGAAGGGACCATACCAACAATTAGTAAAAGAAATCAAACAGGATTGCCTTGGTGGACCGAGGAGCTGACACGTATGAAAGAAGAAGTCAAGAGGCGGAAGAGGAGGGTCTCAGGTGCCGCACCGCGAAGACGCGCCTGGGTCCTGGGCTTGTATCTCGCAGCTAAAGAGGAGTTGAAGCAGAAGATGGAGAGCGCATTAACATCGAGCTGGAAGGAGTTTTGCGGAAGGCAGGAGCGAGAGACAATGTGGGATAGCATATACAGGGTGATAGGCCGCACTGCCACTAGGCAGGAAGACATACCGTTAGTACAAGGCAACCGCGTACTCAACAGCGAGGAGTCAGCCCGGATGCTTGCGAAGACGTTTTATCCTGAGGATAAAACGCAGGATGACAATGCGGACCACAATAGAATACGTGAGCTGGCGAATAGAGTGAACGAAAACACAAATGGTGAGACATTTGATCCTCTATTCACAGTGGAGGAGCTAAAGTGGGCCGCATTCAGCTTCAATCCGAAGAAAGCTCCGGGTATTGACGGACTAACAGCGGATATATGCAGGGCGGCTATTACCCACAACCCGCAACTGTTTCTGGCAGTCCTAAACAGATGCCTCTCTTTGTTTCACTTCCCGACCATCTGGAAGGAAGCAGTAGTAGTGGTCCTCAGGAAACCGGGAAAAGACGATTATGCGCACCCCAAATCGTACAAGCCGATTGGCCTACTGCCTGTACTGGGAAAAATTTTAGAAAAGATGCTGATACGCCGCATTAGGTGGCACATATCGCCACAGGCAAGCAGGAGCCAGTATGGATTCGTGCCCCAGCGCAGCACCGAGGACTCCCTCTATGACCTGATAAATCACATTAGGGACAGACTTAGTGAGAAGAAAATCGTCGTTGTAATATCATTGGACATAGAGGGAGCCTTCGATAATGCCTGGTGGCCGGCGATGAAATGCCGACTGGCGGAGACGAAATGCCCCGTCAACCTGCGACGCCTCGTGGACAGTTACCTTCGAGACAGGAGAGTAAAGGTACGGTATGCAGGAGCAGAGCACGTGCAGGAGACAACCAAAGGCTGTGTGCAAGGCTCAATAGGGGGGCCCACATTCTGGAACCTGCTCTTGGATCCCCTGCTCAAGGAACTGGAGGCGCGTGGCGACTACTGCCAGGCATTTGCGGATGATGTGGTGCTGATATTTTCGGGTGAAACAGCACTTGACGTCCAGGGACAGGCCAACGCCAGTCTCGCTCATGTTCAGAAGTGGGGAATCGGAATGAAACTCAAGTTTGCGCCACACAAAACCAAAGCAATGGTAATCACAAACAAGTTGAAGTACGATTCACCACTTCTGCACATGGGTGGTGAGGACATTGCCCTGTCTCGGGAGATCAAGATACTGGGGCTCACGGTTGACGACAAGCTGACGTTTAACGCTCACGCCTCGAATGTTACGAGGAAAGCGTTAAACCTATACAAACAGCTGTCGAGAGCCGCAAAAATCAGCTGGGGCCTGAAACCCGAAATTATCAGGACCATATATACCGCGGTGGTAGAGCCGGTAATAATGTACGCTGCTAGTGCTTGGGCACCGGCGACAAACAAAAAGGGGATAAAAAAGCAGCTGGACAGCGTCCAACGGGGCTTTGTGCAGAAAATAATCAAGTCGTACAGGACGACATCGTTGAACTCGGCCTTGTTACTCTCCGGACTGCTTCCACTGGACATCAGGATTCGGGAAGCAGCCTCTTTCTATGAAGAGAAAAGAGGATACTCCCGGAGAGTAACAGGGGACCGAGGGATCGAAACACCAGTCCCTTATAACGATATACCACATCCTGCCAGCCAAATTGGTATAGAGTTCAAGTGCGTGATGAACGGTGCAGAGATGGACCAGCAGGGACTCGCTTACCCAAAGATTTTCACCGACGGGAGTAAGATCCAAGGTAAGGTCGGTGCAGCGATAAGCCTTTGGGAAAATGGGACGGAAGTGAAAGCCCAAAAGTTCAAGCTGGATCATTTCTGCACCGTCTATCAGGCCGAACTATTGGCTCTGCACGGGGCCTCGGAACTGGCCTTAAAGCACCCTTCAGCCGTTGTCGAAGTTTATTGCGACTCTCGATCAGCCCTAGAAACAGTCACCCGAGGCGTTTCCCTACATCCCTTAGCATTTAAAACGCAAAGAAACATCCAGGCACTGAAAACTTGCGGGAAAACCCTTCAGTTGTACTGGATTAAGGCTCATGCGGGGATGGAGGGAAACGAGAGGGCAGACGTGTTGGCAAAAGAGGCAGCAATCGGCAGTAAAACAAGGCCTCACTACAGCCTGTGTCCGGCTTCATTCGTTAAGCGACAAATACGAATGGGGTCTCTTGACGAATGGAGCACGAGATACGGGTTGGGCGAAACGGCCGCAACAACAAAAATTTTTCTCCCTGAGGCGATTACAGCCTACCACATAATCCGTAAGATTGAGCTCAACCCACTGATAGTACAGGTGCTTACAGGGCATGGCGGGTTCTCTGAGTACTTGAGTCGTTTCAAGTGCAAGGAGAGCCCGGCATGCCCTTGTGACCCCGATAAAAATGAAAGTGTCAAGCACATTATAACGGAGTGCCCCATTTTTGCAAAAGATAGATACAACATAGAACTGGAAATAGAAATAGATATAAAACTGGAAAACATACCAATAATTATGGGAAATAATAAATTAAGGGAAAAGTTTTTGAAATTTTGTGAAGAAATAGCTAGTAAAGTCATTAAAAACAATAAAGTATAAGAAATCAGATATACTCTTATGTATTATCAGAATACATAAAAAGTAATCGCCGAAACATATAAAGTTATAAAATCAATTGTTAAATTCAGCCACAAAATTAAAAGTATAAATGTTCAGTCGTTAATGCATCAATAAAATTAAAATAACATCTTCCAAATACGTAACTAAAGTATTACCAGAAAATAAATCTGTAAATAGTTGGAAAAGAGCTCTGATGCCCATGTCAGAGGACACTAGCAGAGCAGGAGTGGTTTTTAGTCGGTTCGAGTCCGACACTACCTCGACTGTCTCACGATCCGTGTGACCGGGAGACAGTCGAGGTGTCCGTGGGGATTTTCCACTCCTGCCAAACATAAAAAAAAAAAAAAAAAAAAAAAAAAAAAAAAACCTAACCTAACCTAACCTTTTTTTTTTTTTTTTTTTTTTTTTTTTTTTTTTTTTTTTTTTTTGACGCTGGGAAAAAATGCATTACGCATACCCTCCCGTCGGGGGATGGGAGGGGTATGAGGGACTCCCCGGGCGGCCAAACACCACGGTATACCCACTAAAACGACCCAGCGCATTCCCGCTTCGTCATAGTGGAGGGGGACTGGGAAACCGGCACAGCCTTTACTTCCAGTCCCCCGCCGACGAACACACAAGGCGGACCCCCCTCTTGTCCTCACGGCACGGACGTGGAGGGGGGGTTCGGGAATGACCGACGGAGGTGACGGGTGCAATGCGGGCGTAGGCACCCCCGCGCCTGTCGCCCGCCCGTCACCGTGAGGAGGGAGGGCGAACGCCCCTTCCCCCCCCCCCGCCCGCAGAGCAGCGCAGCGAGAGTAAACTCCCGCTGGCGCTCCGCCTCCTCCTTCTGCGAAATCGCAGGAGGCAACCGCTGACCAGGCCCCTCGCTCCCCAGCACGGTGTTCACGCACGCACGCCGAGAAGCGTGAGGCCCAGTCGCCCGCAAGGTGACGCGTGCAATGCGAGCGAAGGCACCTCCGTGCCTGTCGCCCGCCCGTCACCGTGAGGGGGGAGGGCAAACGCCCCTTCCCCCCCTCTCCGCTAGCGGAGCGGCGCAGCGGGAGGGACCTCCCGCGCGCGCTCCGCTGACCAGGCCTCCTCTCCACACTCCCCAGCATGGCCTCGACCACGCCGGGAAGCGGGAGGCCCAGCCCCCCGCGGCACTCCCCTGCTGTGCCCTCTGCTATGCCCGCTGCTCAGAGGGCACGCAGGGGGAACGCACACCGCACATCGCATGAGTCATCACACGACGTGCGGTGCGCCCCTCCCCAGAAAGCGCCTGGTGGTTTTTTGTTGCGTCTATTTCTTATGGAATTAGACCAAGAACAGGGCGGCAACCACGTGAAGGTAACACACCAGACTTGCCTTGAGGATCTACACGACCGTAGCGCTCCCCCTCAAGACCCCGCCACCCTACCGCCTCTGAGGGAGGCAGTAAGGTAGACCTGCATCTATGCTACCAAGCAAAGCATGTGCAAAGCTTGTCGTTGTGCAACCGCGAAAGCATAAATACAGATCCGCCCCAACCTAACCTAACCTAACCTAACCTAACCTAACCTAACCTAACCTAACCTAACCTAACCTAACCTAACCTAACCTAACCTAACCTAACCTAACCCAGTTGCACTCGGTCTCTCGAGCGGTAAGCAGCGAAAACCCACGCGCTCCGCACTCAAAAATAGGAATTAATTGGTTTTTCTGCTCGAATAGTAGCAAGTGAAGTGTCGTTGGATGCGGAAAATTGCGCCGCACATAGTGCCGCAATCAAATCGTGCCGCTCCACAGTGCTGTGCAAGTTATTGCTGAAAAACCTCTCTTTTTGAGGTTAAGTGAAAATCTCCAAAAGTTAAAACGAATACGCTGCTGAAACAAGATCGGTGACACCCCGATTTTTAATTGACATCGTGTGGACATCGTGGTTCCTGATCATCTGAACCTCTGAAAACCACCCTGACATCACGCAGTCACGAGTTATTCAGGATTTTCACAAAACCACGTGTCCTGAAAAGGCAGAAGGAGTTGAGACAGTGGCATGAAACTTGGCGCTAACGTGGACCTTAATCAGACAAGGCGAGTGCAACTTGTATTAGAATTTTAAAACAACCGGTATATTTTATATGACAGTTTAAACTTTGTATATTTCGTCCCATATAACTCTGGACAGAAGACTTTTTTCAAAAATCTACGACTGCAGCCTGGTGCGCGCTCATTAGAAGAACTTTAGTTTCTATTTTCAAAATTTTCGGCAAACCCATATTAATGTAATAATTAAAAAACTGAAAAATATTTAATTCTTGATTTTTAATATTAAAATATAGTTTAAAAACTGAAGTCTAGTTTGGGTCTCTTAGAAGCCTATTTATAGTTACTTTGAGTATTTTTTTCAAAATTTTTAATCAAATAGTTTTAATGTTATTGAATTTTATATGTTTTTCGTAAATAATTCCTCATAAATAGGAAAAATTCACTTTTTTATGATATTATTGTGTTTTTCTACCTTATTCGGACTTATTTAAGCCGAAACTCGGCTCGGATAACTTTAAGATCGCCGATAATTGTAAAAGTCGGCCATTTTAAATAAAACGGATACTTGCTTATTATTTGAATATTTCCCAAACCGTTTGGTGTACGAAGCTGCGGTTTTCAGATTCGGAAAGAGTTCCTTTTGTGGATTATTGAAATATAGATTTCAGGCGTTTTCAGGCTGAAAACTTTTTCAGGCCTGAAACTTGCATCTAAAGACGGAAAGGGTGGAGCCAGTCTGTAAGTTGAAAACCCCGGTTCGATACGACTATTGGTTGTGGAGAAAACGGCAGTTTAACTCGTCGTTTGACAGATCGGCGGCCATCTTGGCGAGTCTAACTCGGCTCCTACTCCTGAACCGACAAAGATAAATTGATTCTGTTTTCAGAATATAACTAAGGGGCTTAACATCTACTCCATCCTTCGGTTTCAGGAGGATTGGAGCTGAAATTTTTCAGTTTCCTGAAACTGGTTTCAGCAGACAAAACAAACCGGGCCGATACCAACGAGCCCAAACTCGGGTCTTCTGTGACGCATACGACTGGAGATATCGCAGGTCAAAAAGTGACTTTGACGTTTACGGCGGCCATTTTGGAAATATTAAAACACCCGTATCTCTGGAACGGTGGGTCGTAGAAGACTGGGGTTTCTTTTGTTAACTCTGGCTGGAGTCCGGCTGCTTGGGAGAACCTGCTTCAGTAGTTTTCAGAAGGAAAACATTTTTCAGTGCTGAAAATCAGTGTTGCGGGGAGATCTCGTCGAGCACTTCCATTTGAGCCCAAACTCGAGTCATTTTGGCCGGGGCGTTCGGAAGTTACAGCAAGTATCCCTTTGCATCCGTTTCTTTGGAACGGATACTGCGTAGTATCCCAAAATTTTGAAAAGCTGTATCTCCGGAACCCTTTGAGCTACAGACTGGTGCTTGGTGTCATCTTGAAGGGCTCGGAAAGGTCTATGTTTTGAGATCGTTTAACTGCCTCTACATAGAGCACAAAAGTTTTACGATCTTAAATCGGGAACTGAAAGCCCTGGAGCAGTTTTTCTTGCGGAGCGTGACTATTAAAATTGAATCAATTAAATTTATAGGAACTCTACTGTTTTAATCCAGTGGAGACTGACTCTACATAGAGACGAAAAATATTTTATCTTATATTTTTTTTGCAAAATTTATTTCATATTGCTATTAAGTACCATCACGAAGGCTTTATTGAGCCCGACTGTAAACTTGTGTCTCCTTTGCGACTGTTGACTAGCACTTATTTCCAAGTTTTCTTGTTTTCTGTTTGGTGTTTACTCGTATTTTATTCTTATTCAGACTGCACACATCTTTACACTGTGTGCAGACCACGATTTGACTTTACATACACTATTGTGTTTATTTTATATATCCTCACCTGACGCATTCCTCTGACAATGTTCGCCAGAACACCAGCGAGACCTGTACAAGAAAAGGAGAAACAAAAATCTCCGCCAAAAACACAGACGCTCTCGTCTAATGCTGGACGCAGCGTTGAAAAACAAATCTCTCCGCCAAGGACAGAAACGATTTCCTCTAATGTTAGGCGAAGTGTTGAAAAGTTGGAGGCAGCGGGATCAGAACCGCATAACCTAACTCCAGCTTCCAGTAAAATGGAAATACAAGTTCTTCCTAGACAGGTTCTTGCATCGCGTTTAGCTGAAGCCAAAGCAAACGTAGTCAAAGCCAAGACGAACATAAATAACTCCCGGAATATAAAAACGGACATCAAAACAAACGTTCTGGAAGCTGTAGACAAATTATTTCAGATAATTAAAGAAGCGGACATTGAGATCAAAAGACTCAAAAGAACTGGAGAGACACATGCATCTGAAAATAAAGATAACTCCCAGATAATACCCGACAACCCGTCTCAGCAAGAGACCGACGAACGAAACAGTCTGATGACTGAACAACTAAAAGAGCAGAGCCGGCTACTCATGGAAAACAGCAGAAAAATTGACGAACTCAAGGAAAGGATGGAACAACAGCACCAACTCATAAGCGCAAAAACCTACGCAGAGGCCACAGTAGTCCGATCCACCTTTCACCCACCCCCGCAGAACGTACTGCACTCTGTAGTTGTTACGTCCCAGGACGAAAACGACACTGGAGACCAAGTCCTAACAAAAGTTAGAGAGGCGGTGAATGCTAAGGAAGGGTGGATCAGGGTGGAAAGGACCCGGAAAGGTAAGGACAGAAAGGTTATAATGAGTTGTAACACAGCCGAAGACAGACTGAAAGTTAAACAGAGGCTGGAAAATTCCGGAAAGAGCCTGGTCGTGGAAGAGGTCAAGAACAGAGACCCTCTCCTGAAGCTCGCCGACGTACTAACAGTTAATACTGACGAGGATGTCTTAAGGGCTTTCAGGAACCAAAACCGGGGTATCTTCCATGATCTAAAGGAGAATGAAGATAGACTGGAAATTAAGTATAAAAGGAAAGCCCGCAACCCGCATACTAGCCACATCGTCCTGAGCGCATCTCCGACTATTTGGAAGAGGGCAACCGACGCTGGAGCAGTTTACATCGACCTACAACGCATCCGTGTATTGGACCAGTCGCCACTGGTACAGTGCTCGAAGTGCCTTGGATATGGTCATAGCAAGAGATTCTGCACAGCCCCAGCGGACCTCTGCAGCCACTGCGGAGGGCCGCACCTTAGGGCGCAATGCCCAGAATGGCTAGCAGGAGGCGAACCCTCATGCAGAAACTGCACAGCGGCCAAGCTCGATCGCAATGACCACAACGCCTTTAGCAATGAATGCCCCATACGCAGAAAGCGCGATGCTATAGCTCGCATGTCAGTAGCGTATTGCTAAAGGCACCCAGGAGGACAAATGCCTGTACCGGGTGTTCCAGTGCAACCTTCAACGGAGGAAGCTGGCTACAGACGAGTTAATGGTTGAAGCAACTAAAGGCAAAGTTGCAGTAGCGTTGGTCCAGGAACCTTATGTGGGCGGGTCAGATAATATGAAAACATACCGTGGCGTCAGAATATACCAGAACACCGGAGGGGGCACGGTCAAAGCAGCCATTGCTATATTTGACCCCAAACTAGACGTCACGCAACACCCGGAGCTCACCAATAACAACATCGTAGTGGTAAGCGTAAGCACCAAGCAATGGAAACTAACATTGGTTTCATATTATTTTGAACCTGATCAGCCCATAGATCCGTACCTGGATCACATTAAGAAAATCGCAACAGCCGTAACACGGAGACTCATTATAGGAGGCGACTCCAATGCAAAGAGCACCTGGTGGGGAAGTCCTGAAATCGACCATAGGGGGGAAGATGTGGCTGGCACGCTTCACGAACTGGGCCTTCACATCCTTAACAAAGGTGACACTCCAACCTTCGATACCATTCGCGGCGGGAAACACTACACCAGTTTTGTTGACGTGACGGCCTGCACTATTGATATGCTGGACCTAGTGGAGGACTGGGAAGTCATCGTAAATCTCACGTGTGCTGATCACAGTGGTATTAGCTTTAACATCAAGCTCAAAAAATCGGTTGGGGTAAGTGTCAAAAGAACCACAAGACTTTACAACACCAAGAAAGCAAACTGGGAAACTTTTCATCATAAATTTAAACAATTAAAATCCGAATACAACTTAGAAACCGTAACAATTTGTACCATTAATACAATCGAAAACCTAGATCTATTCATAAAAAACTACAACAAAGCTATTACAGAATCTTGCAACACCTCAATTCCATTAAAGAAGAATACAGAGACACTTACCCTACCATGGTGTACAGAGGAGCTCACAAAGATGAAGCAGGAAGTCACCACTAGGAAACGCAGAATCAAAAATGCCGCACCGATTCGCAGACAAAGTGTGGTGGACGCTTACATAATCGCCAGAAACGAGTATGAAGCTAGAGCTGTGGAGGCCCAGATCAGAAGCTGGAAGGATTTCTGTAGCAAACAGGACAAGGAGAGTATGTGGGAGGGCATATACCGAGTTATAGGGAGAACAGCCAAAAGGGAAGAGGACATACCCTTGGAAGAAGGCGGCATCACTCTTGATGCAAAAGGCTCGGTGGAGTTGTTGGCGAAAACTTTCTACCCGGAAGATCTAAGGGAGAATGAAAACCAGACGCATCGAGAAATAAGGAACCGAGCATCAGCTGTGAACTTCCAAAAACCCGAGGGACAGAACGATCCTCCGTTCACAATAACGGAAATGCTCACCGCGCTGGATTCCTTGAACCCGAAGAAAGCGCCTGGTGCCGACGGATTCACTGCGGATATATGCAGCCATGCCATTAGGAGTGACCCTTCACTTTTCCTGGAACTACTCAACAAATGTCTAGAGCTCCATTATTTCCCAGTTATCTGGAAGGAAGCTACGGTTATAGTGTTGAGGAAACCAGGAAAAGAATCATATACAACTCCCAAGTCATACCGCCCCATAGGACTTTTACCGGTAATGGGCAAAGTATATGAAAAAATGCTGGTCGCCCGACTTAAACACCACCTGCTACCGAAACTAAACACCAACCAGTTCGGATTTATGCCCCAAAAGAGCTGCGAAGACGCCCTCTATAAATTAATGCAACATATAAAAACTAAACTGGACGAGAAGAAACTCATAACCGTCGTGTCATTGGATATAGAGGGCGCCTTCGACAGCGCATGGTGGCCAGCGATCAAAGTCCAACTGGCAAACGCGAACTGTCCTCTCAATATCCGAAAGGTGTTTGACAGCTACCTCGACCACAGGAAGGTCACGGTGAGATACAATGGGGAAACATATACAAAGGCGACCAACAAGGGGTGCGTCCAAGGATCTATAGGTGGGCCCATCCTATGGAACACACTACTCGATCCCCTACTGAATACCCTTGAATCCGCTGGTCACTATGTACAGGCGTTTGCCGACGACGTCGTCATGGTTTTCGATGGTCAGACCGCACAACATGTGCAAAGACGCGCAAATGCCGCTCTCGAGCTTGTTCGGGGGTGGGGTGTCGAAAATAAACTCAAATTCGCACCTCATAAGACCAATTCAATGGTAATCACGCGCAAGCTTAAATTCGACACTCCGCACCTGAGCATGGGGGGGGTGGACATTGGCGTGTCCAAACAAATTAAGATGTTGGGTGTGACGTTTGACGAAAAACTCACTTTTAAGGCACACATAGCAAACGTTTGTAGGAAGGCCATAAACATCTACCAACAGCTCGCAAGAGCAGCGAAGGCGAGTTGGGGCCTCCACCCCGAAGTGATACGCACAATCTACACAGCGACCATCGAACCCATTATTTTATATGCGGCGAGTGTTTGGGCACCAGCTGCTGAAAAATTAGGAGTGCAAAGACAGCTCGGAACTGTGCAGAGAGGCTTCGCACAAAAAATGTGCAAGGCTTATCGCACGGTCTCTCTGAACTCAGCACTGGTCCTGGCGGGAGTGCTCCCGCTTGATCTACGTGTACGCGAGGTAGCCTCACTATACGAGATCAGGAAGGGGGCAGCTCTGCCGGGATTAGGGGACAGAGAGATCGAGCGATTAACGCCAGCAACAGAAGCGCCACACCCTGCAGCAGTCGTAGACCTTCAGTTGACATGCCTAAGAGACCAGAATGACGTGGACGCAAATGGTAGCTGTGCAGTAAAAATCTTCACAGACGGCAGCAAGATTGGGGGAAGGGTCGGCGCAGCTCTGTCCGTGTGGGAGGGCGAAGCGGAAACTCGGACTGTCAAGCTTTGCTTGCCGTCATACTGCACAGTTTACCAAGCGGAATTATTGGCCGTTTGCGAAGCCACGAGGCGAATAAAGAAATACGATGCGCCCACATTCGGCATTTATAGTGACTCTATGGCAGCACTACAAACGATCAAAAACCTCGGCTCCCTCCATCCACTAGCTGTAGAAACCCGCGAGAACCTATCAGAATTATCTCGACAGAACAAAGTGGTATCTCTGTTCTGGATAAAAGCACACGCAGGATTGGAGGGAAACGAAAGGGTCGACCAGCTTGCCAAGGAAGCCGCTGCAGCATCAAGTAAGAGGAAACCGGACTACGATTTGTTTCCCGTCTCATTTGCGAAGCGCCAACTCCGACTGGAGTCGATTCGCGAATGGGATGCGAGGTATAAATCAGGACAGGTAGCCGGAATCACGAAACTCTTCTTCCCGGATGTGATCACTGCATACAGTGTGATTCGCAAGTTCGAACCGACATGCCTGAGCACTCAATTGTTGACTGGCCATGGAGGATTCTCCGAATACTTATGCCGTTTTAAGCGTAAGGAGAGTCCCTCTTGCACTTGTGACCCAAATGCAAAAGAGTCCGTCCCCCACATTGTCTTGGAATGCCCAGTGTTTGGATATGAAAGATACAAAATTGAACAGATACTGGATACAAAACTTAAAGCAGAAAACATAAAATGTATTATGGTGGACAAAAGAAGAAAAAAGTTCATGGAGTATTGCTTAAAACTAGTAGAAACAGTCGTAAAGAGAAACAAGTAACAAAAGTATGATGACCGTATATTATAGAATATATTGTACATCATACACTGAAATTTATTAAGGGATATTGTAATTAAAAGTAAGAATAAGCTTAGTTTAAGTAACATAATAAGTACTAGATTTAAACCCACCGTGTAAGAATAATGTGTTAAGAATATAATTATACTGGCCCAAAAAGCTCAGACAATAGTGGGTATTGTAAACTCAAATTATCCCAAAATATATATATGTAAAATAGATTTAAATTGTAGTTATAAGTACACTATAAGATAAAAAGCAAGGATAATCTGTAAACTAGAAACCTAAGGAAACAATGTGCCAGAAGTTTGCTGTTCAGTAATTAAATAAAGAGAACTGTGTATGATGTAAACCCGATACCTAAAATAAAGTTATAAAATAAGAAATCTAGAGTAGAGTAGATAGATAAGACCGGAATCCCACCGGGAAATTGCATGCAAGAGATAGAAAGATAGAAAGACAAAGTATGAGGAATAAAAGTACGAGAGGAATACTTGATAGAACTGGAATGAAAGAGTAGCATAAGATAAAACAGGCTCTGATATTATGTCAGAGGAAGTAGTAAAAAAAAAAAAAAAAAAAAAAAAAAAAAAAAAAAAAAAAAAAAAAAAAAAAACCTAACCTAACCTAACCTAACCTAACCTAACCTTTTTTTTTTTTTTTTTTTTTTTTTTTTTTTTTTTTTTTTTTTTTGACGCTGGGAAAAAATGCATTACGCATACCCTCCCGTCGGGGGATGGGAGGGGTATGTGGGACTCCCCGGGCGGCCAAACACCACGGTATACCCACTAAAACGACCCAGCGCATTCCCGCTTCGTCATAGTGGAGGGGGACTGGGAAACCGGCACAGCCTTTACTTCCAGTCCCCCGCCGACGAACACACAAGGCGGACCCCCCCTCTTGTCCTCACGGCACGGACGTGGAGGGGGGGGTTCGGGAATGACCGACGGAGGTGACGGGTGCAATGCGGGCGGAGACACCCCCGCGCCTGTCGCCCGCCCCTCACCGTGAGGAGGGAGGGCAAACGCCCCTTCCCCCCCCCCCGCCCGCAGAGCAGCGCAGCGAGAGTAAACTCCCGCTGGCGCTCCGCCTCCTCCTTCTGCGAAATCGCAGAAGGAGGCAACCGCTGACCAGGCCTCTCGCCCCCCAGCACGGTGTTCACGCACGCACGCCGGGAAACGTGAGGCCCAGTCGCCCGCAAGGTGACGGGTGCAATGCGGGCGGAGGCACCTCCGTGCCTGTCGCCCGCCCGTCACCGTGAGGGGGGAGGGCAAACGCCCCTTCCCCCCCTCTCCGCTAGCGGAGCGGCGCAGCGGGAGGGTCCTCCCGCGCGCGCTCCGCTGACCAGGCCTCCTCTCCACACTCCCCAGCATGGCCTCGACCACGCCGGGAAGCGGGAGGCCCAGTCCCCCGCGGCACTCCCCTGCTGTGCCCTCCGCTTTGCCCGCTGCTCAGAGGGCACGCAGGGGAACGCACACCGCACATCGCATGAGTCATCACACGACGTGCGGTGCGCCCCTCCCCAGAAAGCGCCTGGTGGTTTTTTGTTGCGTCTATTTCTTATGGAATTAGACCAAGAACAGGGCGGCAACCACGTGAAGGTAACACACCAGACTTGCCTTGAGGATCTACACGACCGTAGCGCTCCCCCTCAAGACCCCGCCACCCTACCGCCTCTGAGGGAGGCAGTAAGGTAGACCTGCATCTATGCTACCAAGCAAAGCATGTGCAAAGCTTGTCGTTGTGCAACCGCGAAAGCATAAATACAGATCCGCCCCAACCTAACCTAACCTAACCTAACCTAACCTAACCTTTTTTTTTTTTTTTTTTTTTTTTTTTTTTTTTTACGCTGGGAAAAAATGCATTACGCATACCCTCCCGTCGGGGGATGGGAGGGGTATGTGGGACTCCCCGGGCGGCCAAACACCACGGTATACCCACTAAAACGACCCAGCGCATTCCCGCTTCGTCATAGTGGAGGGGGACTGGGAAACCGGCACAGCCTTTACTTCCAGTCCCCCACCGACGAACACACAAGGCGGACCCCCCCTCTTGTCCTCACGGCACGGACGTGGAGGGGGGGTTCGGGAATGACCGACGGAGGTGACGGGTGCAATGCGGGCGGAGGCACCCCCGCGCCTGTCGCCCGCCCGTCACCGTGAGGAGGGAGGGCAAACGCGCTCCGCTGACCAGGCCTCCTCTCCACACTCCCCAGCATGGCCTCGACCACGCCGGGAAGCGGGAGGCCCAGTCCCCCGCGGCACTCCCCTGCTGTGCCCTCCGCTATGCCCGCTGCTCAGAGGGCACGCAGGGGAACGCACACCGCACATCGCATGAGTCATCACACGACGTGCGGTGCGCCCCTCCCCAGAAAGCGCCTGGTGGTTGTTTGTTGCGTCTATTTCTTATGGAATTAGACCAAGAACAGGGCGGCAACCACGTGAAGGTAACACACCAGACTTGCCTTGAGGATCTACACGACCGTAGCGCTCCCCCTCAAGACCCCGCCACCCTACCGCCTCTGAGGGAGGCAGTAAGGTAGACCTGCATCTATGCTACCAAGCAAAGCATGTGCAAAGCTTGTCGTTGTGCAACCGCGAAAGCATAAATACAGATCCGCCCCAACCTTTTTTTTTTTTTTTTTTTTTTTTTTAAGCGTTGAAAAATGCCTAACGCATACCGCACCGTCCGGGGAGACGGTTTGGTTATGTGGGGCTTGCACCCACTAAAAAACACCGCCGTGAGCCTACTTTCGCCTTTGTGGATGGGCCACGAGAACTGCTACGCATGACGTTCGCGACCCATCCAGCGCAGCCCGCTTTTGGGCACCAAACTCCTTTGGCGATGTCCGGGCTCACCTGAGACATCGCCACCACTCGTGAGGGCCGTGCAAAGCGACGACGATAGATTCCCCGATCTATCGCCCGCTGGCACCTCCTACGGCGGCATCAGGTCGCCATGGCGCCTCCTCCGCCGCCCTGTCCTCCTGCGGCGAATCGCGTCAGCGAGGGAGTCTTCCTCCCTGACGCGCTCCGCCGCCTCCTTCTGCGAAATGACCTCCTCACAGAAGGATGCCACCGCATCCCATGCCTCCCTGCCGTCGACCATGGCCTTGGCCACAGTTGGCAAGGAGAGGTCTGCCCCGATTGCTGCTGCGAGAGCACGGCGCTGCACTTCCCAAGCAGGACAATGCTCGAGGGTGTGAAGCGCCGTGTCCTCGCTGCAGTCGCAATGGTGACACACGGGAGTCGCCTCCCGTCTAGCCACTTTGTGCAGGTATTTGCCAAAGCAGCCATGCCCTGACAATACCTGCACCAGACGGAAGGACAACGTCCCGTGTCGCCTCCGTACCCACTCGTCCAGGATCGGCTGGATAGCCCCCACGGTCCAGTGACCTGCAGTGGGCGTCTCCAACCTCTCCCTCCAAATCCGCAGGGTCTGGGATTGGGCCTCCCTACGCCACCTCGTGATCAGCTCAGGTGGCGGGCGTCTGCCACTCTCCGCCTGCAGGTCTGCGCCACGCCAATAGACTTCGGCGAGCACTTGCGCCTCTAGATCCCACGGGGGTGTGCCCGCAAGGGCGCATGCCGCTTCCGCAGATACGGTGCGGTATCCGCGTATGACCCTGACTGCCATTACTCTTTGCGGCCTTCGCAGAAGAGCTTTGTTTTGGGAAGACAGGGACTCCGCCCACACCGGAGCCCCGTAGAGCGCCATGCAGCGAACCACCCCCGTGTACAGCCGTCGGCAAACCATGTTCGGTCCGCCCAAGTTCGGCAATAGCCGGCTGAGGGCGGACGCCGTGCCGATTAGCTTCGGTGCAAGCTGAGCAAAGTGCTCGCCAAAGTTCCACCTCCGGTCCAAAACCAGGCCCAAGTATTTCATCCTTGCCCGTACCGCTATTGTTGCACCACCAATAGTGAGGTGTGCTTCAGCCGGTGGCCGGCGTCGGGGTGCATGAAATACCAGGGCCTCCGTCTTCTCGAGCGCAACCTTGAGGCCCAGTGCCTCGATTCGGTCCACGACGAGGGACGCGCCCTTGACGGCGGAACGTGCCGCTCCTTCGTAGCTCGCTCCCCGGGCCGTGACGAGAGTGTCATCAGCGTAGCAAATGACGCCCTGCCCGGGGGAGAGTAAACAGCGCAAGGCCCAGTCGTAGCCAATGTTCCACAGGAGTGGACCCAGAACCGACCCCTGTGGAACACCGCACGCGATGGCCCTGCGCATGACTTGGCCGTCGCGTCCCTCGTAGCAGACGAACCGCCTCTGCAGGTAGTCTGCTACCAGCTGCCTCAGGTAGACGGGCACCTGATGGTAGCTCCTCGATGCAGCTGAAGGGCAGAGTGTTGAAAGCGTTGGCGATGTCTAAAGACACCGCCAACAACACCCCGCCTTGAACAACTGCATCCTTCGCTTCGGTCTTGAGGCGCAAGATGGCATCTACTGTCGAACGCCCTGCCCGGAAACCGAACTGGGCGTCCGACAAGTTCGGGCCAACTGCTTCTAAGTGCCGGACGATGCGGGTAGCGAGAATCTTCTCTAGCATCTTCCCCGCCTCGTCCAGCAAGACAATCGGCCTGTACGCCGATGGAGACTCTGTTGAGATCCGCCCCAACCTAACCTAACCTTTTTTTTTTTTTTTTTTTTTGACGCTGGGAAAAAATGCATTACGCATACCCTCCCGTCGGGGGATGGGAGGGGTATGTGGGACTCCCCGGGCGGCCAAACACCACGGTATACCCACTAAAACGACCCAGCGCATTCCCGCTTCGTCATAGTGGAGGGGGACTGGGAAACCGGCACAGCCTTTACTTCCAGTCCCCCGCCGACGAACACACAAGGCGGACCCCCCTCTTGTCCTCACGGCACGGACGTGGAGGGGGGGTTCGGGAATGACCGACGGAGGTGACGGGTGCAATGCGGGCGGAGGCACCCCCGCGCCTGTCGCCCGCCCGTCACCGTGAGGAGGGAGGGCAAATGCCCCTTCCCCCCCCCCCGCCCGCAGAGCAGCGCAGCGGGAGTAAACTCCCGCTGGCGCTCCGCCTCCTCCTTCTGCGAAATCGCAGAAGGAGGCAACCGCTGACCAGGCCTCCTCGCTCCCCAGCATGGTGTTCCGTGGCACGCACGCCGGGAAGCGGGAGGCCCAGTCGCCCGCGAGGTGACGGGTGCAATGCGAGCGAAGGCACCTCCGTGCCTGTCGCCCGCCCGTAACCGTGAGGGGGGAGGGCAAACGCCCCTTCCCCCCCTCTCCGCTAGCGGAGCGGCGCAGCGGGAGGGTCCTCCCGCGCGCGCTCCGCTGACCAGGCCTCCTCTCCACACTCCCCAGCATGGCCTCGACCACGCCGGGAAGCGGGAGGCCCAGTCCCCCGCGGCACTCCCCTGCTGTGCCCTCTGCTATGCCCGCTGCTCAGAGGGCACGCAGGGGAACGCACACCGCACATCGCATGAGTCATCACACGACGTGCGGTGCGCCCCTCCCCAGAAAGCGCCTGGTGGTTTTTTGTTGCGTCTATTTCTTATGGAATTAGACCAAGAACAGGGCGGCAACCACGTGAAGGTAACACACCAGACTTGCCTTGAGGATCTACACGACCGTAGCGCTCCCCCTCAAGACCCCGCCACCCTACCGCCTCTGAGGGAGGCAGTAAGGTAGACCTGCATCTATGCTACCAAGCAAAGCATGCGCAAAGCTTGTCGTTGTGCAACCGCAAAAGCATAAATACAGATCCGCCCCAACCTAACCTAACCTTTTTTTTTTTTTTTTTTTTTTTTTTTTTTTTTTTTTTTTTTTTTGACGCTGGGAAAAAATGCATTACGCATACCCTCCCGTCGGGGGATGGGAGGGGTATGTGGGACTCCCCGGGTGGCCAAACACCACGGTATACCCACTAAAACGACCCAGCGCATTCCCGCTTCGTCATAGTGGAGGGGGACTGGGAAACCGGCACAGCCTTTACTTCCAGTCCCCCGCCGACGAATACAAGGCGGACCCCCCTCTTGTCCTCACGGCACGGACGTGGAGGGGGGGGTTCGGGAATGACCGACGGAGGTGACGGGTGCAATGCGGGCGGAGGCACCTCCGTGCCTGTCGCCCGCCCGTCACCGTGAGGAGGGAGGGCAAACGCCCCTTCCCCCCCCCCGCCCGCAGAGCAGCGCAGCGAGAGTAAACTCCCGCTGGCGCTCCGCCTCCTCCTTCCGCGAAATCGCAGAAGGAGGCAACCGCTGACCAGGCCTCTTGCCCCCCAGCACGGTGTTCACGCACGCACGCCGGGAAGCGTGAGGCCCAGTCGCCCGCAAGGTGACGGGTGCAATGCGGGCGGAGGCACCTCCGTGCCTGTCGCCCGCCCGTCACCGTGAGGAGGGAGGGCAAATGCCCCTTCCCCCCCTCTCCGCTAGCGGAGCGGCGCAACGAGAGGGACCTCCCGCGCGCGCTCCGCTGACCAGGCCTCCTCTCCACACTCCCCAGCATGGCCTCGACCACGCCGGGAAGCGGGAGGCCCAGTCCCCCGCGGCACTCCCCTGCTGTGCCCTCCGCTATGCCCGCTGCTCAGAGGGCACGCAGGGGAACGCACACCGCACATCGCATGAGTCATCACACGACGTGCGGCGCGCCCCTCCCCAGAAAGCGCCTGGTGGTTGTTTGTTGCGTCTATTTCTTATGGAATTAGACCAAGAACAGGGCGGCAACCACGTGAAGGTAACACACCAGACTTGCCTTGAGGATCTACACGACCGTAGCGCTCCCCCTCAAGACCCCGCCACCCTACCGCCTCTGAGGGAGGCAGTAAGGTAGACCTGCATCTATGCTACCAAGCAAAGCATGTGCAAAGCTTGTCGTTGTGCAACCGCGAAAGCATAAATACAGATCCGCCCCAACCTAACCTAACCTAACCTTTTTTTTTTTTTTTTTTTTTTGACGCTGGGAAAAAAATGCATTACGCATACCCTCTCGTCGGGGGATGGGAGGGGTATGTGGGACTCCCCGGGCGGCCAAACACCACGGTATACCCACTAAAACGACCCAGCGCATTCCCGCTTCGTCATAGTGGAGGGGGACTGGGAAACCGGCACAGCCTTTACCTCCAGTCCCCCGCCGACGAATACAAGGCGGACCCCCCCTCTTGTCCTCACGGCACGGACGTGGAGGGGGGGGGGTTCGGGAATGACCGACGGAGGTGACGGGTGCAATGCGGGCGGAGGCACCCCCGCGCCTGTCGCCCGCCCGTCACCGTGAGGAGGGAGGGCAAACGCCCCTTCCCCCCCCCCCGCCCGCAGAGCAGCGCAGCGAGAGTAAACTCCCGCTGGCGCTCCGCCTCCTCCTTCTGCGATTTCGCAGAAGGAGGCAACCGCTGACCAGGCCTCCTCGCTCCCCAGCATGGTGTTCCGAGGCACGCACGCCGGCAAGCGGGAGGCCCAGTCGCCCGCGAGGTGACGGGTGCAATGCGAGCGATGGCACCTTCATGCCTGTCGCCCGCCCGTCACCGTGAGGGAGGAGGGCAAACGCCCCTTCCCCCCCTCTCCGCTAGCGGAGCGGCGCAGCGGGAGGGACCTCCCGCGCGCGCTCCGCTGACCAGGCCTCCTTTCCACACTCCCCAGCATGGCCTCGACCACGCCGGGAAGCGGGAGGCCCAGCCCCCCGCGGCACTCCCCTGCTGTGCCCTCTGCTATGCCCGCTGCTCAGAGGGCACGCAGGGGAACGCACACCGCACATCGCATGAGTCATCACACGACGTGCGGCGCGCCCCTCCCCAGAAAGCGCCTGGTGGTTTTTTGTTGCGTCTATTTCTTATGGAATTAAGACCAAGAACAGGGCGGCAACCACGTGAAGGTAACACACCAGACTTGCCTTGAGGATCTACACGACCGTAGCGCTCCCCCTCAAGACCCCGCCACCCTACCGCCTCTGAGGGAGGCAGTAAGGTAGACCTGCATCTATGCTACCAAGCAAAGCATGTGCAAAGCTTGTCGTTGTGCAACCGCGAAAGCATAAATACAGATCCGCCCCAACCTAACCTAACCTAACCTTTTTTTTTTTTTTTTTTTTTTTTTTTTTTTTTTTTTTTTTTTGACGCTGGGAAAAAATGCATTACGCATACCCTCCCGTCGGGGGATGGGAGGGGTATGTGGGGCTCCCCGGGCGAACCCGGTATACCCACTAAAACGACCCAGCGCATTCCCGCTTCGTCAGAGTGGAGGGGGACTGGGAAACCGGCACAGCCTTTACTTCCAGTCCCCCGCCGACGATTGCAAGGCAAGACCCCTCACACCCTCACGGGTGTGGGGGGTCGGGAATGACCGACGGTGGTGACGGCTGCAATGCAGGCGGAGGCACCCCCGTGCCTGCCGCCCGCCCGTCACCATGAGGAGGGAGGGCACGACGCCTTCTCCCCCTTCTCCGTCTGCGGAGCGGCGCAGCGAGAGGGTCGTCCTCCCTCGCCCGCTCCGCCTCCTCCTTCTGCAAGAGTACGTCCGCGGTGAGACCGCGGCGCAGCTCGGACCACGCCGGGCACTCCTCGAGGGTGTGCTGCGCCGTGTCCTCCGCCGCGCCGCAGTCGTGGCACGCCGGGGTCTCCTCCCTCCCGATCCGGTGCAGGTGCGATCCGAAGCATCCATGCCCAGACAACACCTGGACCAGACGGAAAGAGAGGAAACCGTGAGACCGCTCGAGCCAGCCCTGCAGGACCGGACCGAGCGCATCCAACGTCCGGCGGCCAAAGGCGGCGCTGGCGAGGTCCTCCGTCCAATGGAGGACGATGGCGTCCTTCGCCTCTCGCCGCACCGCCTCCCGCTCTTCGCCCATGGGGCGCTCCCCGAGCGCCTTTCTGCGCGCCGTCCACTCGTACACTCTGGCGAGCACCCAAGCCTCCAATTCCCATGGAGGGGTGCCCGCCAGAGCGCACGCCGCCGAAAAGCCCACTGAGCGGTAAGCCCTCGCCACCCGCTGTGCAATAGCCCGCTGGGGCCTGCGGATGGCGGTAGCGTTCTCCCTCCTATGGAGGGAGTCCGCCCAGATGGGTGCCCCATATAGGGCCATGCTCCGCAAAATGCCGGCATAGAGGCGCCGGCACTTCGCCTTGGGCCCCCCCAGGTTTGGGAGGAGCCATGAGAGGGCGTCCGCGGCCTTCAACAGCCGCGTCGACAGCCCGCTGAAATGCGGGCCGAAGCGCCACCTGTCGTCCAGCACCAGCCCCAGATATTTCATCCGGGGCTGGACCCCTATACGGACGCCCTCCACGACGATGTGGCCGTCGGGAGGGCAGCGCTGCCGGGGACCGCGAAAGAACACGGCCTCCGTTTTGTGCAGCGCCACCCTCAATCCCAGGCGGCGGATCCTCTCTGCCACCAAGGATCCGGCAGCCGAGGCCAAACAAGCCGCGTCGGCGAAGTTCCTCCCCCGGGCAGTAAGGAGAGTGTCATCCGCGTAGCAGATGACACTCGTGCCCGGGAGGAGGGCTCCCCGCAAGAGCCAGTCGAAGCCGATGTTCCACAAGGGAGGGCCTAGCACCGACCCCTGTGGAACACCGGACTCTGCGCCGTACCGCCTCACCGTGGCCAGCCTGTCTACGAGGAGGACCTCTCGGCCCTCCAAGTAACTGGCCAGCAGGTCCCGCAAGTATTGGGGCACTCCGTGATATCGGAGTGCCTCCAATATCGTCGAGTGGGGGACGGAGTTGAAGGCGTTGGCAATGTCGAACGACACCGCCAGCACTCCGTCCCCCGCCTCCACCGCCTCCTTCACCTGGCCCTTGAGTAGGGCCAGCGCATCGATCGTCGAACGCCCACGACGGAAACCGAATTGGGCGTCCGACAGATCCGGCCCTACCCCCCTCAGGTGGCTTTCCAGTCTCCCGGCGACAATCCCCTCGAACATTTTACCGACCTCATCGAGTAAAACGATGGGCCGGTATGCCGAGGGTGAGTCCACCGGGCGACCCTCCTTTCGGAGGAGGCATAGCTGCCCCTCCTTCCACAGTTTCGGGAACCTCCCAGCCGTAAAACACAGGCTGAAGAGGTCCCGAAACCTGTCCTCCATTTCGGTGGCGGCGATCGCCACCACCCGCGCGGGGACGCCGTCCGGCCCGGGGGCGGTCTTCTTCGCGCGGAGGCTCAAAACCCCCGCGTAGAATTCCGCCGACGTGACCGGGGGCACCTCCGCCTCCGGTGGAGCCGCCCCTTGCGGGGGATCCATTGTTGGTGGGGCAAAGTCGGTCCTGCACGGAAACAGGGACCGAACCACCCCATCTAACAATGCCGGCTCGAGGGTCTCCGACAGTGGGGGACCATAGGGGCGGAGCTGATTCCGCGCCGCCTTGTACGGTCTCCCATAGGGGTCCCTGTCGAGACCCTCCAGCATCTCGGCCCTCGCCGAGTCCTGCGCAGCGCCCATTGCAGACTTGAGGGCCACCGTAGCCTCTCGGTAAGAGGCGTACAGGCGGTCCTCCTCCGCCCGGACTCGGTTCTGGGCGCTGCGCCGCCGGCTCCGCGTGTAGGCCCTTCGGGCCGCCACGCAGGTGGCCCGGAGCCCCGCCAGCTCCTCCGTCCACCAGTACACGGCACGACGGGGAGGCGGACGGCGAGACCGAGGCATGCAGGAGTTGCACACCTCGGTCAAGGACCCCCGTAGCCGGCCCGCTGCGGCGTCCACGTCCGGGGCCTCCTCGACAGGGGGAGGCGACAGCCAGTCCTGGAGGAAGGCAGCCTCCCTGGCTGCCTCCCGGTCCAGGCGGGTGAGCGCCCACCGCGGGAAGGGAGATTGCCCAGCGCGGGCCGTCCCCCCTCCCCGCTGTGTGTGGATGTCGAACCGCACGTAACGGTGGTCCGACAAGGTCTCCACCAGCTCCACCCGCCAGTTCACAACGCGGGCGGCCAGCGCGGGGGTGGCGAACGAGACGTCCACCACCGACCCGCCCTGTTGCCGCACACACGTGTGGACCGCCCCCCTGTTGAGGAGGGACACACCGCACGAGGCCGTCCAAAACTCGACGGCGCGTCCCCGGACGTTACAACCGGCGGCCGGGTTGCCCCAGGCCGCCGACTTGGCGTTGAGGTCGCCGAGCACCACGACCTGGCGTGGTGCCGCCCTCCCTACGACAGCAGTGAGGATCTCTAAGAAATCCTCAAAGTCCGAGAGAGGGCGGTTTGGGGAGAAATACACCCCCACTATCGCTATCTCTCCCCACGCGGCGGCCACGTATCCCGGTCCCCTCTCTAAGAGCGAGAGGGGAGGGGAGTCTGTGGAAGCCCGCGCCACCAACGCCACTAGGCCATCCCGGTCGCCCAGCCAACGGCCAGGGACCGAGTATGGTTCGGCGACCACCGCCAAGTCCACCAACCACTCAGCCATGGTCTGCATCAGCAGATCCTGGGCTGTCCTGCAGTGGTTGGCGTTCGCCTGAAGGATGCGATGTTCGACCCTGGGCATTAGTCGGACATCGCACCCTCCTCCGCTGCCGCCGCAGGAACGGCGGCGTTAGCGGCAACAGCTGGCGCAGGCCCGGTCGGCGCCTGCGCTTTGCCACGCTTAGGGGGGGGATTGCACCTCCTCCCCATCGTGACGTGGCCTGCCAGGCGGCCACTGGCGGCACACACCGCGCAGTGCGGCGTGGCGGCCTGGCAGGAGGAGGCTTAGTGGCCCTCCTTGCCGCAGCGGTAGCAAGTGTCCGACCGATCCACTTTGGACGGACACAGGGGCCGGGTGTGGCCGATGCCGAAGCACCGGAAACACCGCAAAGGCTGGTCCTCGAGTGCCCGAACCGCACCCGAGCTAAACCCGACTTGAAGCCGTCCTTTTGCAAGGACGGCTTTGGCAGCTGCGATTGGGCACTCGAGGCGGATTGTGCCCATTCCGCCGCGGCCGGGCCTTATGTCCCGGCCTTGGACCGCCGCTGCACCACAGCCCCCTACCGCTGCGACCGCCGCCACTACCTCCTCCTTGGTGACGGAGTCATCCAACTCCGTCACTTCGATGGTCGCCGACTTGACCGGCCGGGCCACCTTCGCCGAGTCCGCGATGACCTCTTGCAGCTTTGCTGCGAAGAGGTCCGCGTGGGCACTCCCCTCGGCCCCCGGGAACTCGAATATTCGAGCCCCGGCCTGGGTCCGCCGGCAGGACACACTGCCGATCCCCAGCTGAGCGGGATCGGCATTGCCACGCGCCCGCACCAGAATGGAGGCGTAGGTATCCCCCCGCCCCGCAGCCTCCGCGGTGAGCGTCACCACGACGGCTGCGGTTTTAGGGGGAACCAACTTCCCCCTTCCCTTCCGCAACTTCCCTACGCAATGAATTTTTTTTTTTTTTTTTTTTTTTACGCTGGGAAAAAATGCATTACGCATACCCTCCCGTCGGGGGATGGGAGGGGTATGTGGGACTCCCCGGGCGGCCAAACACCACGGTATACCCACTAAAACGACCCAGCGCATTCCCGCTTCGTCATAGTGGAGGGGGACTGGGAAACCGGCACAGCCTTTACTTCCAGTCCCCCGCCGACGAACACACAAGGCGGACCCCCCTCTTGTCCTCACGGCACGGACGTGGAGGGGGGGTTCGGGAATGACCGACGGAGGTGACGGGTGCAATGCGGGCGTAGGCACCCCCGCGCCTGTCGCCCGCCCGTCACCGTGAGGAGGGAGGGCAAACGCCCCTTCCCCCCCCCCGCCCGCAGAGCAGCGCAGCGAGAGTAAACTCCCGCTGGCGCTCCGCCTCCTCCTTCTGCGAAATCGCAGAAGGAGGCAACCGCTGACCAGGCCTCCTCGCTCCCCAGCATGGTGTTCCGTGGCACGCACGCCGGGAAGCGGGAGGCCCAGTCGCCCGCGAGGTGACGGGTGCAATGCGAGCGAAGGCACCTCCGTGCCTGTCGCCCGCCCGTCACCGTGAGGGGGGAGGGCAAACGCCCCTTCCCCCCCTCTCCGCTAGCGGAGCGGCGCAGCGGGAGGGTCCTCCCGCGCGCGCTCCGCTGACCAGGCCTCCTCTCCACACTCCCCAGCATGGCCTCGACCACGCCGGGAAGCGGGAGGCCCAGTCCCCCGCGGCACTCCCCTGCTGTGCCCTCCGCTATGCCCGCTGCTCAGAGGGCACGCAGGGGAACGCACACCGCACATCGCATGAGTCATCACACGACGTGCGGTGCGCCCCTCCCCAGAAAGCGCCTGGTGGTTTTTTGTTGCGACTATTTCTTATGGAATTAGACCAAGAACAGGGCGGCAACCACGTGAAGGTAACACACCAGACTTGCCTTGAGGATCTACACGACCGTAGCGCTCCCCCTCAAGACCCCGCCACCCTACCGCCTCTGAGGGAGGCAATAAGGTAGACCTGCATCTATGCTACCAAGCAAAGCATGTGCAAAGCTTGTCGTTGTGCAACCGCGAAAGCATAAATACAGATCCGCCCCAACCTAACCTAACCTAAATGGACCCTTGCACACACCCCTTTGACATGTCCTTTCGGCATTCGGCACCAGCGTACCTAACTCGGACACTCCTACCAGTCAAATAGCTGTCCAGCAGCCTCCTGAGGTTCACCGGGCACTTTTCCTCAGCCAGTCTGGTCCTGATGGCCGGCCACCATGCGCTATCGAAGGCTCCCTCTATGTCCAATGATACAACAGTGATCAGCTTCTTTTCACTTAGCTTTGCTTTGATATGTTGTATCATGGCGTAGAGGGAGTCTTCGGTGCTCCTCTGTGGCATGAAACCAAACTGGCGAGTACTAAACCGCGGGATGAGGTGCCATTTTAGCCTCGCTACTAGAAGTTTTTCCAGCGTTTTACCTAAGACTGGTAGGAGGCCGATCGGCCTGTATGACTTTGGGGTGGTGTAGGAATCCTTGCCGGGCTTTCGGAGGACTACCACTGTGGCCACCTTCCAGGCCCCAGGGAAGTGTCCGTGCTCGAGGCACTTATTGGCCAATGCAAGGAACGTCCCTGGGTCCCGGAATATAGCCTGGGCACAGATATCGGCTGTGAGACCGTCTGCCCCGGGTGCCTTCTTCGGGTTGAAGCTTTCCACCGCGGTTTTCAGCTCCTGAAGTGTAAACGGTGGGTCATGTTGTTCATCATGCGTCCACTCGTTTACACGTCAGGCCGCTTCGCGTGTCCGACGATGGTCGGCAGTTTCTCCCTCTTCTAGGTCTTCGGGGTAAAAGGTCTCGGCCAACAGCAAAGCCGACTGCTGTGCATTCAGTGCCACTCCATCCTTCACCAACGGCAAGTCCTCTTGTCTCTTGGTGGTCCGTCCTATGACCCTATAAATCCCCTCCCACATTCCCTCCCTATCCTGTTTCCCACAGTAGGCTTTCCATCCTTCCGTCTGCGCCTTTAAGGCTAAGGACTCATACTTGTGTTTTGCTTGCAGGTACTCATCGACGACCTTTTGCCTCCGGACTGGTGCAGCGCACCGGATGCGGCGTCTTCGGGTGTTCACCTCCGACATCAGCTCAGCGAGCTCTTTGGACCACCACGGTATAGTTGGTTTTGTGTTATTACTAATTTTGTCTAAAGTTTCTTCACAAGATTCTATAATTTTGGCTATTTGTTTACATTTTGTTCCAGGTCTGTTTTATTATTAATTTTACTAATTTCATTTGCATTTAAATTTGCTTCAGCTTTTAATTGGGCCAGTTTCACATGAAATTGGCTCCAATTTGCTTTCCTAGTGTTATATGATCTTGTGGTCCTATTTACCTTTATACCTTTTGATTTTATAAGATTAATTTTGAAAACTATACCGTTGTGGTCCGAGCTCGTGAGGCCCTCCTCGACCCGCCAGTCTTCCACCAAGTCCAGCAGCTCCGTTGAGCAGGCTGTTACATCAACGAAACTGCTGTACAGGGTGTTTCCCCTGACGGTGTCGAAGGTCGGAGTGTTGCCGACGTTGAGTATCTGCAAGCCCATTTCCTCCAGGGTTCCCGACATGTCCTCTCCCTTGCTGTCGGTCACCAGGCTACCCCACCAGGTGCTCTTGGCGTTGGCGTCGCCGCCAATGATCATTCTCGTGGGGCCTATTTCCTCGCGAATCTGCAAAAGTTGCTCCAGGTATGGCTGTATGGGCTGGTCTGGTTCAAAGTAGAAGGAGACTACTGCGATTTCCCAGGCGCTGGTACGGATCCTCACCACCACGATGTTATTGGTGGTGAGTTTCGGACACTGTGTGACGTCTAGGTCATGGTCGAAGACGACTATTGCCGCCTTCACAGTTCCATCTCCTTGTTCAGCGCACTGGTAGACTCTCGGTCCCCGGTAGTCTCGCATCCTTTTAACCCCACCCACATACGGCTCCTGGAGCAATGCGAACGCAACCCTCCGCTCACTAGCCACAATCATGAGCTCTTGGGTTGCTAGATTCTTCCTCTGCAGATTCGCTTGGATTACCTGGTAATCCTTACGCGCGCTCGGGCGTGTTCGGGAATCCCTGGATGAGCCACCTCTTGTTGCCGCTGGTTGGACCTTAGCAGTACGCCACCGACAGTCGCGCCAATGCGTCCCACTTTACGCGAGTTGGGCACTCACTGTCGAAGGCGGTCTTGGAGTCTCGGTCTTCCCCTGTTTCGCGGTCACGCAGTTCCTGCACTTCGGCGGTTCGGCAGCCAGCCGTGCGGGGCAGTCGACTCTGAGGTGGGGGTCTCCACAGTGTGTGCAGAGGTCAGCGGGTTCAGTGCACAGTTTACGGCCATGGCCGAAGCGCAAGCAGCGAGTGCACTGGATAAGTGGCGAGTGATCAAGCACGCGCACCCGCTGCAAGTCGATGTGCACTCGACCCGCGTTAGTCAGCCTCTGCCACACAGTAGGGGACACCTGCATGATGATGTGAGACATGTGGGTGTTCCTCGTCCTACGACGGTACTTTACCCCCATCCTCACATCATCCGCAGGCACGTCCCCAATCAGGTGGGTGTTTTGGCGCTTCAGCGCCTCTGTGACCTCCACATCAGAGTGACAGGAGAGGACGTCTTTTAAGATGATAAGGGGGTCCTTATTTTTGACCTCCTCCACCACGAGGTTTCCAGCCCTCTGTATCTTCTCTTTTACCCGAGTCAGCTCCTCCCTGGTCCTGAAGCCGACCACCACCTTCTGGTCCCTCGCTTTCCGCAGCCTTTCCACCCTGGTGCCCTCGTTTCTAGCATCTACGGCCGTCCTTAACTTCTCAATAACCTCTTCACCGGTGTCCTTGTCATCGACCGATGACACGACCACCGAGTGTAGAGGCTTTTGGATGTGCTGTTTAGGGACGGCGGCCATCTCGGCGAACGAGGGTCCCTGGCCTGCGACAAAGCGAGGTACCTGCTGAAGGTGCTCCGACAGAGCCCGTGAGTGCTGCTGGCAATCCTCCAGCGCCTTTTTGTGCACCTGGAGGTTCTCCATAAGTTGCTTCATGAGCTCTGTCGGTGCGCCCGAGGCCGGCGTCAGGTCCTTCGGGGCCTTCTCGGGTTCGGCTGCCTCTCCAGTTGATTTGCCCCTATCCTTTTCCCCCTCCTTAACTAGCTGGTAGAGCCGGTCGACCGCTTTTATGAGCGCGTCCTTTATCTCCTTTTTCAAATTCCGGGAGCTGTCCAGTTGAAGCTTGGCGCTGGAGAGACACGCCTTTGCCTCCGTAGTTCGGCTTAAATACCTTACGGGTGGCACTTCTCGAGGTGAGCTCTCCAGGGCCCTCTCAGGTTGCTTTGCCTGCTGCGTAGTGGTGGCTTGAGATTTGAGCCCGGGGGGAGTGGGCACAAGAGTATTCTTTGGAGAAGTGGTGGCGGGTGTCGTGTTTGTGAGTATTTGGGTTTTGCGGGGTTGCCCCGATTTTTGTCTCTCCGCCTCCCACTCTCCAATACTGCGCCGCACAGAGGGGCCTGCCTGTACGGGGCGAGCCCCCTCCACGTCCAAGCTCTCCTCCGCAGCCTTCGGCTTCACCGGAGTCCTGATGCCGAGCATTGTTAAGGAAACGCTATGTTGTCGGGGGACACGTACAAAATTGAATCCCTGTAAAGGGGGGATCCAGTCAGTAAAAGATAACAATAAAAACAATGAGTAATAAAAATAGAGTAATGATTAAGATTAAAATAAGTCCTTAAAAGGAGTTTTGTCTAAAAAGTTAAAATAATTATTTCGTCAAAATTCCACCTGCTTCCCTAAACACTGTTGTACACACTTTACAAGTGATACAAGTCGAAAAATGTATTGAGCTAGACGCACGTGCGATACGTCCAGAGACGCGTCTCCGCGCGGGCTAGCGATCTGTAAAATAAAACGGGATGGGTGCCGAAGAAAATTCTGGAGTTATGGTCAAAAAACCAGTTTTTGAACCAAACAATTTAGGTTATCAGCCTCCAACTGGGACACCGGCTCACGGAACGCGGACCGGGACACAGGGATGAACGGTGAGTACTATTGAAACTATAATTTGATGTTAGATTGCAAAGAAAATTTGGAAAAACAATTAATTTAGACGATTTACTTGAAAAATATATTAAAAAACTAGGGGTAGGTCGTAAATATTTTATCCAGGGGTGCAGGTCAGTGCGGGGTGGTCAATACGTAGGCGGACGCCTAGTTATGTCAATTTGAGCTGAAAACAGCGTCAAAATCGCGCGTCTGGAAGCGAAGATATCAACGTTTTTATATTTCTCTTATCCCCTTACGTGGATTTTGGTACTAGCAGAAACTACTTGAAAATGACAATTTTTAAAAAATATTTGTTTTATTTGAGCTAGACGCACGTGCGATACGTCCAGAGACGCGTCTCCGCGCGGGCTAGCGATCTGTGAAATAAAACGGGATGGGTGCCGAAGAAAATTCTGGAGTTATGGTCAAAAAACCAGTTTTTGAACCAAAAAATTTAGGTTATCAGCCTCCAACTGGGACGCCGGCTCACGGAACGCGGACCGGGACACAGGGATGAAGGGTGAGTACTATTGAAACTATAATTTGATGTTAGATTGCAAAGAAAATTTGGAAAAACAATTAATTTAGACGATTTACTTGAAAAATATATTAAAAAACTAGGGGTAGGTCGTAAATATTTTAAGCCAGACTTACCAAGGGGTATCGTATTACAGTACCAGTAAGTGCCCAGTACTGACTAGGTTGTGAAGGTCCGATGCGCTAGCTAGGCTAGACAGATTATAATGGGTAAAACAAAATTGGTTTGGTATTCGTTTTTATTCCACTTAGAGTTAGTGCTTAAAAATAAAAATTTTAACTATGTGTAAGCAGTCTATTGGGCACGGTTACGGCTTCCACAACTTGAGCAAGCCGTCCTCGCCGTACGTAGCCAGCAGGTTCTGGTGCGGGTGGTGCGTCAGCCCGATCACCGCCTTTTCATGGATCTGAAACAGAAGCGCTGGCGTGAGTGCTGCGCGGTGCGGCTGGCGGCATGGATGTCGCACAGTAAGCACTCACGTTGATGGTGCGCTCCAGCTTGCCGGTGGCGGTGCAGAAGGCGTACAGCACGAGGTCCTCGCCGGCGCAGTACACCAGGCGGCCGCGCGCACTCAGCGCCGCGCTCACCAGCGCGCCGCCCTCCTGCTCGCGCCGCCCGCTGGAGAACGAGCGCACGATCTGGCCCTGCATGTTCATGATGACCACGGTGTTGGTGCGGTTGCACACCACGAAGTGGTCGGGGTTCTTGGGCGTGAGCAGCAGCGAGTTGACGGGCGGCTCGCCGCTGCCGAGAGGCTTGAGCGTGGCCGTGCACTCGCCCGTGCGCACCGACCACACCTTCACGCTGCCGTCCGACGAGCCGCTCAGCACGCCGTGCCCGTCCGGCGTGAACACCGCTTCGTTCACGAAAGACGCGTGCCCGCGAAACTCTTTCAGCACCTTGCCCGACTTCAGCCCGTGGATCCTGCGGAGCGAGAAGCGCGTTCAGTGGAAAGGGGAGGGGGCGCGGGTGAAGAGGGGGCGCGGGGCGCTACACTCACCTGATGGTGCGATCGAAGGAAGCGGACAGTATCTGCGTGTTGTCGCGCGTGAACTGCAGGCAGGTGACGCCCTTGGCGTGCGCGCGCTCCAGCTTGCGCAGCACCTGGCCGGAGGACACCTTCCACACCTGCACAAAGAGTACGGTCAGGGTGGCGCGGAGTAGGGCGGGGCAGGGCGCGGGGGCGGCGGGGCGTACCTTGATCTTGCCGTCGTTGGAGCCGGCGGCGAGCGTGTCGCTGTCGCGGCCGAAGGCGAGGCTAAGCACGGCCTCCTCCATGCTCATGTACTCCTCGTGCGCCTGGTAGCGCAGGTCCTTGCGGATCTTGCCGGTGGTGAAGTTCCACACCTCCACAAGCCCGTCCACCGAGCCCGTCACGAGGTACTGTCCGTCCGGCGAGAACCTGTGAGCAAGTCAATAGATCGCCATCCTTTATGTACAGAGTTCAGCAGTGTATGTGCGCTTCGGTAATCATATCATCATCACTTTAAAGAGAAACGGGCCAAATCGGAATAGGACTCGCACCCGAAGGGTTCCGTAAAAACGTCAAAAAAGAACACATTTCACATATGGGAACGGCCTATCTGTTTATAGCGGCCATAGTAATACACATTCTGTAAAAATGACAGGACTCAGGTCAGTCCTAAGAACTCCAGAATTCTCAGGACCTTGATTTTTATACACTTAACTAGCTGACCCGCGCAACTTCGTTTGCGTCACATAATGCAACTAAATAATATTTCGACTACCCTACCCTACCTACCATACCTACCCTACCTACCTACCCTACCTACCCTACCTACCCTACCTACTCTACCTACTCTACCTACCCTACCTACCCTACTTACCCTACCTACCCTACCTACCCTACCTACCCTACCTACCCTACCTACCCTACCTACCCTACCTACCCTACCTACCCTACCTACCCTACCTACCCTACCTACCCTACCTACCCTACCTACCCTACCTACCCTACCTACCCTACCTACCCTACCTACCCTTTATTATATTAAGTATATTTAGAGATTTTCAAATTTATGTTTTATAATTTATTTATGGTGTTTTACAGATTTTATAATACAAACATAGTTCTTTCGCCTACTAAAAACGGCATGCAAATAATGCGAGGAAATGAATTAAAATTTTCAAAATCAATGATGCACACAAACAACAATATTATTTCTCGCGTTGATGAGTTCATTTGTTTTTTTTTCAATAAACTGCTTTCTATTTGCAAGCCAATTCGATATTTAAATAAAACCTTTGATAAGTTGGCTCCTTGGTTGCCATGCTTTTGAGTATAAGATCGTTCCATTTTTAAATATAACATCTGTTAGAATCATTTGGAGTTAACAGATAATTGTGACTGTCAAATAATAACAGACAAATAATTAGCAATAAATTAAAATTGCGACTATAATTTGAGATTTAAACTATCCTATCTCTCAAGTTGGATCGAAGTGCACATGGTGTACGAATTTTATTATAATCGGTTAAGTGGTTTAGGAGTCCATTGAGGACAAACATTGTGACACGAGATTTATATATATTAAGAAGATTGGGACTACAGACTCAATTTTTGGTATAAATTTCAACTTGCTAGGTCCACCTGTTCCTGAGAAAATCGGTGGTGACACAGGGATAGACAGACAGACAAGAAAGTGATCTTATAAGGGTTCCTTTTTTTACCTTTTGAGGTACGGAACCCTAAAAAGCGTGTCGTCTGATAATAGTCTGTCTCGGTCCTGTTTAGGTATGGTGTGGAGGAGCACCGACCTGGCACATTCCACGTGTGATTTCTGGCCGAACTTAATGATCTTGGAGAGCTGCGTGGGGCACTGGTCGTCCTCCTCGTCGCGGATGGCCGCCTTGCCGCGGAACAGGTCGATGGTGGTGCCGGGCGGCAGCAGGCCCTGGTGCTGCTGCCACTTGAGCGCCTGCCCCAGCAGCGCCAGCAGGCGCGAGCTGGGCACCACGGACACCTCGCCCGCCAGCGCGGCGGCGATGGCGGCGCGGCGCCGCTCCTTGCCGCCGCCGCTGCCGTACGCCTCGCGCGGGTCGAAGTAGGAGCGCGCAAGCAGGTTCTCTGCGACATAAACGAGCGCCGGTTATAATCGAGTGCGACACTTGTCGCAGTGGCACGCACACTCTGTTGACCTACCGAGGTGGATGTAGCGGTCCGTCTCTTGCTGTTTCATGAGCAGGCAGGGGTGCGTCTGGCGCAGCAGTGAGCGCGCGGCGCCCAGCTCGCGCAGTTCGATGAGCTCCAGCACCACCTGCTCGTACAGCTCCATGAGCTTCTTGTCGGGCAGCTTGAGCGACGCCGTGGCCTTCAGCACTGTGTCCCAGTGGCCGTTGTTGATGTCCGCGCAGAACCCGTCCACGCTATCCACGGTGTTCAACGACACACCTGTCTCCTCCTGCGGAACCACACACCCTGCACATCACATGCCGATGATACACGATCACGCGCACCGTTTTATAGAACTCTCAGTGAGACAACTGTGTCATATACAAGCTTGTGATTGAAATCTAACGTAATAAAGGAGTTATGTCGCATTTATAATTTAAGCAAACTCATGTCCACATTGAGTTTGGTAATTGCCCCGTAGGATACTGTATGACAAACAACCAAATCCATTCAGTAGTTTTTGCATGGAAGAGTAACAAACGTCCATCTACCCTCACAAACTCGCATTTGTAATGTGAGTAAGAAAATTCTGGTCTGGGCCTTTTTTAATAAACCAAGCACTCAACAGTGATCAATGTCATATGAAACACTTTAGCGGCAGCGAATGACTGCTGCGCTGCGTGTCGCGGGTTCGACTCCTGCACGGAACAAATATTTGTATGACCTACAGATAGTTGTTCCGGGTCTGGCTGTTTTTGTATGTGAGTTTAAATGTTTGTGAACGCACCCACGATACAGGAGAAATTCCTAGTGTGGGGCGTTTTCTTAAAAAAAAAAAAAGCTTTCTGCCATACTTTCATACTATGTGACATTAGCTTTATCCCCAATAGTGTTGCAGTCCTGCACATCACCTTTATTCCTGAAAATGGGCAATAGCGAATTATTGCACCAATCTTGTGGGATTGCTCCTCCATACAACAACTTATTGAAGAATAAAGTCAGCCACATACATCTGTCTTCTTTTAAACACTTTCATACTTCTTTATACTGGTATTACGTCGGGGCTGTGAAAACCCATTAATAATTTCTTCAAAATTTCCAGCTTTATGACAGTGTACGTTACCCCAGCAGGAAAGTAGCTCCTAGATTGATATGAGTGGAACAAATGGTTAGTGTATAACCTCCTGTGGATGTGCACCACATAAAAAAATTGTGCGCTTTGTTGTTTTGGAAAAAAACAGTTCCTGCTGGAGTAACATTTTTCTAGCAGGAAAATTCTAAACGAATGATCAGAGAGAAATTTTGTGCATGGCCAGAGAGCTTACATTTATGTATAAAAGTGCACCGAAAACAAGTTTTGTGCGCCTTCAGGTTTTCGAGATATTGCATTTCCTGCTGGAGTAACGTTTTGCAAAATCCTGTACCGCTAAAACCATAGCATGTGCGCCTGTAGAATAATCATACACGAGTAGCTCTTCGTTTATGCGGGTTTGTGACAGAATTAAAGTTAAGAAAATATTTATAATTTTCAAGTAATCGCGGTTTTTTGAAAACCCGAAAAAATATTAAAGCGCCTAAGTGAGAAAACGTATGAGCTCGCTGAAAACTGTATTCGGTTTTTCTTGACGCTTATAAGAACCATAAAAAGTTTCAAAAGTGCACATGCATGCATTATTGAATTATATTGCTAAAAGTCAAAACGACGGTTAGGTGTCATAACTTTGACAGCAAAATACAAGTAACCGGCTCAACCCCAGATTACACATCTGGGGTTGAGCCGGTTACTTGTAAGATGCAACTAATATATTTTTTAAGTAGCCCCCAGAATTAGGCCATATAATTGACAACAAACGTTTGAACGCGACTGTACGGACAACAGCTTAGGTTTAAATCGTCCAATAAAAAAGGTCATCGATGTGTACGAATCCGTCGCTTTTTGGGGTTATGGGACATCTCGCCCACACAAAAACTGGTCCGCGGGCCTTTTGTCCACTTTTTAAAATGCGCATGGGTAGATTCGCCCGGACCAGTTTAGTAGAACGGACGAGATGTCCCCTATTAAAAAGTGAAGGGACATTTCGGCCAAATCGTATATTTTTAAATTAAATATCTGATAAATCAGTAAATCATAGCATAATGGTATTTTAACAAAAAAAAAATATATACAGAGTAAAGTAATCATCCTAACAAACTTAGAAGTACTTAATTAGCTAGTTTCTTACAATTTCATGGTACAAATATTAAGTATAATTGTACTAATACGAGGTGGAAGGTCACCGACGCGAAAATGGTTATCACGTATTCAGTACATTATTCTGAAAACAGAATCATAAAAATAGAAATACCAGTACCACCACATAGAAACTTTTATTCGGTTATAAAAAAAATCTGCTTTTCCATACATTTTGACCATGTAGGTATTGCAGTTTTGTAGGAAACAGCAGGATTTTTTTTTATATAAAAAAAAAACTCTTTTTATAACCGAATAAAAAATTCTATGTGGTGGTATTTCTATTTTTATGATTCGCTCAGAAAAATGTACTGAATCGTTTTGACTTTTAGCAATATAATTCAATAAGGCATGCATGTGCACTTTTGAAATTTTTTATGGTTCCTATAAGCGTCAAGAAAGACCGAATACAGTTTTCAGCGAGCTCATACGTTTTCTCACTTAGGCGCTTTAATATTTTTTCGGGTTTTCAAAAAACCGCGATTACTTGAAAATTATAAATATTTTCTTAACTTTAATTCTGTCACAAACCCACAGTTACTTGAAAATTATAAATACCTATTTTCTTAAATTTAATTGTCACAAACACACACAAACGAAGAGCTACTCTGTAGAGCTGTTATTATTCTACATGCTATGGTTTTAGCGGTACAGGATTCTGCAAAACGTTACTCCAGCAGGAAATGCAATATCTCGAAAACCTGAAGGCACTAAACACTGTTCCACTCATATCACTCTAAGAGCTACTTTCCTGCTGGGTAACATACACTTTATGACAATGTAATATAGCAAGGAGTTTTGTTAAGTGCCATTGCCAGTGTATTATGGAATTAGGCTTCAGGTCTCTTTCCTTAGCTCTTGGTAGTTGATGCTATTATTTATCTGTTACTGTTAGCTTGTGTAATCTCACAGCTGGGCAAAGGCCTCTGCCCATGACAAGTGCAGTGTTATGTTAATGTTTCTATCTAGGATTAATGTGGACCACAGGTAGTTGGTTCTGTCTAGTTTGTCCCGCTATGCGAGGTCTATCATCCGTAAACACAGGTATTGTATGCCTATTTCGGGCCCGTCTCTCACAAATGTTTACCCTGTCTATTAGATTTAATAATTCCTGTTTACGTAATGTTTGTGATGAGAAAATAAACATATATTATTATTAAATTAATAAAATAAATATGAACTTATACCTGCAAGGTTTGAAGTGTTTTAGTGAGGTTAGATTCCTTTAAGTATTGCTGGATCAGCCGGATAACACTGGAAATTCGTAGACATTTATTACTTTGTTCGATTTACAGAAGTTACGAAAACAATAAATTAATATTAATTCATGAAACACTCACTCGGCAGATTCTATTTCAATCGACATAATTGAATTTTTCAAACAGTTTAGTTGTTTAACTAATAAATAATCATTAATCACTGCTTTAGCTAAACAACTATCAATCCAAACCTAATTCAATCGACAATTTCGTAAACAAGTGATTATTTAATTTGTGTTACTCCCTTGGGTAGAAGTGAACAGGCAGTTGAAAGTAAACAATTCGCACTTATCTCTGCAAGACCTTCCAAAATCCAAACGAAGGATTATTGTCTGTATTTGTCACTGTCACTGTCAGTCAGACAGATAATATATAAAATAGGACGCAATCCCATGGCATAATTAGGTACTACATTGCCCGACTGTTGAAACCCTTGATGAAAAGGATACATTTTTAGAGCATTTGATTTATGGAATCGGTCACCAATAAATCGCCGAACAAAAGAAATCGAACCATAAACCTTTTTCTGAAATAGAAGTAGCCCAAGTCACTCCTTGTAACATCAGCTATCTGCTAGTAAAGTCCCGTCAAAATAGGTCGTGTTTCGGAGATTAGCCGGAACAGACAGACAGACCGACATGGGAAGAATAAAAAATGTTTTACTTTAATGATGCATTCAGTAAACAGCCGTTATTTATATGTATAGATGAACATAATCGTTATTCATTCCTTATTATTTAAGTAAAGGTTAATAGGCGCAGCCCCCACCGCCAGTTAGTGAACGAGGCGGGTGGTGTGGCCTGCGCCACACCACCCGCCTCGCTCGCTGGTATGTATGTACAGCTTGTCAAAATCAAGCTATACAAACCAGTTTATACGGATCTCTCTTTACACGGGAAATCTATACAAAGCGAAGCCATGTTATACTGGAACATAGTTTGATGTGTTGCCGTGTGCCGTGAAACGCACACAATGTAGGTACATTGTGTGCGTTTCGACGGCGCGGCCACGGCGATATTTAAAAAAAAAACTGTTAAGATTTTATAAAAGTTTGTCGATTCCCAAAACCATAAATTTGTCAAAGTTATGGCTAAAAAGTTATAACGGTTTAAACGTGACCATGCCATTGAAACGCGAAAAAATCTTGAAGGATATTCAATTCAATTCATTTATTTGTCAGACAAATTTAAAATATCCATACAGTCTCAAACACAATTCAACAAAAAACAAAAATAGCCCTTTGGGTGACTTTAAGCCTTCTGATGAGGCCCATTGGCAACACACACTGGTTATAGACTTTCGTCTTGAGACACTGCGGTAAGTTGGACGAGAAGATACCACACAACTTTCCGAACGCTGCCCAGCTGAGTCGGATTCGACGATTGACCTCTTTTTCTCGAAGTTAGACCTACCTAACTGGACCGTTTGTCTCAGGTAGAGATAATGGTCTACAACTTCGATTGTAGAGTCTCCGATCTTGGTAGGAGTGGGTGTTACATGGGCATTCAACATGACCTTGGTTTTGTCCATGTTCGTTTTAAAACGCACTCTTTTGGAAGCTCTACTGAGATCATCGAGCATTGTACGTACTGAGGTCCGCCATGGTCTCAGCCATAACCACTATATCGTCGGCAAATCGAAGGTGAGAGATGTACTCGCCATTGACATTGATGCCTAGCCCTCTCCAGTCCAGAACCTTGCAGCGGTGAACAGTTTCAGAGATATGACGTGACGTCTCCCTGTCTCACACCTCGCTGCAGAAGGGTAGGTTCCGAGGTCCGGTCCTGAAGTCGGACTGACATGGTGGCATTTTTGTACAAACACTTCAACACCTCGATGTACCGATAGTCGATTTGGCACCGTTGGAGAGACTGTAGTATAGCCCAAGTCTCGATCGAATCGAAGGCTTTCTCGTAGTCCACAAACGCTAAACAGAGAGGCAGGTTAAACTCTTCGGTCTTCTGTATAACCTGCCGCAGCGTATGAATGTGGTCTACAGTGCAAAAGCCTTTTGGAAACCGGCTTGTTCGGGAGGCTGGAAATTGTCAAACCTGCGCGCGAGGCGATTCGTGATGACTCTTGAAAACAACTTGTAGACATGGCTCAGAAGTGAGATGGGCCTATAGTTCTTCAGCCGGGCATTGTCGCCCTTTTTGAAGAAGAGTACCACCACACCTCTGCACCATGCTTGCGGCGTTTTCCCCTCGAGTATGACGGAATCAAACAGCTTCTGAAGGGCCTTAAGTACCGGTTTTCCACCCGCCTTCAGGAGTTCGGCTGTAATTCCGTCATCGCCCGGTGCCTTGTTGTTGTTGTTTTTAAGCTGTTTCAGAGCCATCCTAATCTCGTACAAGCTGACGTCCGGGATGTCTTCGGTATAGTGTCGGGTTAGTCTAGCTCTTGGGTCGTTTGCTAGATCCACAACGGGTTTACTGGTTGACGTGAATGTTACAATAAAATACCTCCCCACATTCTATAACTGAATGAGACGAAATTTAAATCTTGTGTAAAACGCACACTATGTAGGCAAGCATATTATAAGTTAGGGGATTACATTGATGATAAAAATGCTTGGCTCAATGCTGGTCCTGCTCCACAACCATAGGGGCAAACTAATTTATTACCATGTGAAGTTATTTTGGAAGCTGCAGAAGATTGTAATAATATCTTTGCATTGTATAGATTCAATATCTTAGTATTTTACAGGGTGTACACCCTTTATAATTGCATAGCACATGTATAAGTACTATGTACTGTAAAGCTACCATTTACATTTAGTTATTTTTTCATTGACTTGAATTTGCCCTGGTGGCTGAGAGAATGCCATGCTCACTCAAATGTCTCGCTGATAGTGGCGGGTGTGTCGGGTCATTTAGCTCCCTTCAATATGGTTGAGCTGAATGGGGCTGATCCATGCGTCATGTTCGTGTACGGGCGCTGTTAGTTGGGACTGGTCATCTCTAGGCTGCCACGGTTTACTTTAACTACTTACTTTGTTCTTAAATCTTTTACTCTGGACGCTCTTAACGTGCACGTATTTCTACATCGTTCTCACATATTATAAAGGGTGTAAACAGACTCTTAACGAAGCCGAAAGGCATTTGTTCTCCCCGTCATTGCGATCATTTTTTTGGTGTGCGTAGTCCCAGCGGTAAAATGTCGAATATCTTAATTTCAGTTTAGCAGATATTTAGTGTATGACGTCGTGTAAATGTGTATGGTAAATAAAAATTTGTGTATCAAACCATTGGGGAGATATTCAACATAAACTGTTTCCTATGGGACTACGTCATCCCAGCGGCACTTTTTTTTTCCTATGGACGTACATGAAAAAAAACACATACAATAATTAGTGTGTAATGAGAGGTAAATGTGTATGCTAAAATGAAATTTGTGTGTCATCCAACTGCGAAGATAATCAAGTTGCCGGCCGCTGCGCTGATGTTTGGCCCTATTTGCTGAAAATCATTATAAATGGTTTCGTAGAGAGTTGTAATTTTTTACGCACGTTGCTTCTAATTTGTGTATAATGTTTGTGAAAACAGAATTTGATAAAAACATACCGTTGAGAAGATATACATGTAAAAGTAAAATAAGGTTATTAGTTCCAAGTACTTAAAATAGGAACTCTAGAGCCTAACTTATAACGTATATTTGTATCTTGTAAGGGTCTACAATGTCTTGCCAAGTTTGGTTTATGAGCTCTTAGTAATTAATGAGTAATGGCATAATTTACTACGACTGGGCCACTTTATTGTATGGCATCCGATTGAGGACTTTTTAATGGAAAAGCTAACTAAAACATATTCCGATATTTAATGTATTAATGCAACTATTCACATGTAAAATTTCAGCTCATTACACTAAATAACTAAAGAGATACAGGGTGTAAACAGACTCTTCACGAAGCCGTCAACCAAGCATTATGTACATCAAACTAAGTAACTTAACGCAAAAATTAGTGCTGGGAAACGACTTTTTTTTTGGGCTGAAAAGTCACGTTTTACAGTAGGACTCAATGTAACGCACTCAAAACATTGTGCTGATAGATGGATTGAATAGTAAGGGGGTCCTGGAGCGGTTTAAAGTAAAAATCTCACATTCAAAACATGTATTTAAAAAAAAAACTAGTGAAAAAGTTGGAACTTTGACCCCAATATCTCCGTAACTAGAAGGTTCCCAGGTGAAGTCTAAAACAAAAAAATGATCGCAATGACGGGGAGAATAAGTACCTTTCGGCTTCGTTAAGAGTCTGTTTACACCTTTTATAATAAAAATACCAGAACAACTGCAATACATGAATAAACCGACCAAGTTCGAATGGCTACAAAAAAGTGGCCGTACAGTATATAGAGCTAACGTTCTAAACTTTCCAGTGTTGTAACATTATTGGACTGGTACACTTGTGCACACAATTCTTTCATGAATATTAGGTCACTTGTTTTTTTTCTTAAATATACGAAATTATTACAATAGTTGCATATGTAATAACAAATGCATTTATTCGTCAGAATATTACAAAAAACTTTCTGCGAAAAAAAACCGACTTCCAAATTATCTCTAAATAAGTCTAAAATAACTTTGCTTTCGGAAGTAGGTGACTTTGTTTGTTTCATTGACTTTTTTGCCACCGACTTCCGAAAGTAGTTATGTTAGACTTATTTGTTGTTTTTTTGGAAGTCGGTTTTTTTCGCAGAAAGTTTTTTAATTTACCCTTTTTAGTTGTATTATACCACACAAATTCTTGTCATGAATTAATTTATATATATTGTTATGGCTCGTACATAATTGTAAGGCACCATCACGCGACGTAGCGTGAAGTGGCAATTAGCGTGAGGAAATAACTAAATGACTCAACCGATTTTGATGAAATTTGTATGGGTCCAATTGGAAAGTATATCCTTTCACATAAAAGAAGAATAGTATATTATTTTAATGTTATTATTGATCTGTGATTGTATGACATGATATTTGTTGCTGTAAAAGCTCGAACAAGAACAACACCCGAAAATTTACTAGTAAATCCTAAGATTTACGTACTTTGGGCTTTTACAGTTGGCAAAATATTTCGACGGTCATAAATTCAATTGGCGTAAGGGACAAAGTACAGGTTTTCAGTACGAGCAAAAAACAAAAAAAGTATGCATATCTACCATAACTTTTTCATTTTTAAAGCAATTTTCATGATGTCTTTAGCAAAAGAACTTGAAATAAAGCTCTCTTTTGACTGGTAATACTCAAAATTATTTATTTTTAATAAAAAATTTGATTCTTTATATCAATGTTATTAGGTATTACTTTGTTTATTGTTGGGAATCGCACCCAACATACACGCAGCCGGTACGCGCAGGCAACGTGACCGACCTACGCGTCATCGCCGTCGGCGATTGAGCAGAGGTGCGGTGTGGGGAGCCGGCCGGGCGCCGGCGGACACTCGCTTTTTCGGGGACCTCCGCGAGGGAGGACACTCTCAGACGTATTTAATTCTATGTTTGTCCGGGACGGTTACAATATTGTAAATCCAGTCGGCAATACAGCAAGCCTTTTTTATACAGTCCACTAAGCTTTTATTTATCCCAAACGAGCAAGTCGAACATTAATAATATTGTTTTTTTTTTTGTAACTTTAATTATTCATTGGTGCCGATTCCCTTGTTCACAAACTAAACTAAATTTAAGTTGGCTGCATCTTTTTCTTTCTATTTCATTATGAAAAGGACAGAAGATAAATATTAGTTTACTCCTGTCAGCGCCTGTCGTAATTTGATGTAATTTTAGTAGTCAACTTTTTAATCATGTCTAAACTTGTGTCAGGCGCTGATTAATTTGACAGGACTAAACTAAAATCGATCTTCTGTCCGTTTCTTAATGAAATAAAAAGAAAAAGATGCACTGAACTTAAATTTGGTTTAGTTTGTAAACAAGGGAATCGGCACCATTAACTAGTAAATACTCTTAAGAGTACTAAGTTAATACAGTTGTTTTATTCTCTCCTAACTATTTTGTACGCACCTGTACGAAACTGTTAAACACTACTAACTACTATACTGGAAATTTTAGAACGTTAGCTCTATATACTGTACGGCCGCTTTTTTGTAGCCATTCGAACTTGGTCGGTTTATTCATGTATTGAAGTTGTTCTGGTATTTTTATTATATCTCTTTAGTTATTTAGTGTAATGAGCTGAAATTTTACATGTGAATAGTTGCATTAATACATTAAATATCGGAATATGTTTTATTTAGCTTTTCCATTAAAAAGTCCTCAACCGGATGTCATACAATACAATGGACCAGTCGTAGTAAATTATGCCATTACTCATTAATTACTAAGAGCTCATAAACCAAACTTGGCAAGACATTGTAGACCCTTACAAGATACAAATATACGTTATAAGTTAGGCTCTAGAGTTCCTATTTTAAGTACTTGGACCTAATAACCTTATTTTACTTTCACCTGTATATCTTCTGAATGGTGTTTTTTTCAATTTGTTTTCACAAAAAATATACACAAATTAGAAGCAACGTGGTAAAAAATTACAACTCTGTACGAAACCGTTCTATATGATTTTCAGCAAATAGCCAAACGTCAGCGCAGCGGCAACTTGATTATCTTCGCAGTTTGATGACACACAAATTTCATGTTAGCATACACATTTACCTCTCGTTACACACTAATTAGTGTGTATTTTTTTCTAGTACGTCCATAGGAAAGAAAAGTGCCGCTGGGATGACGTAGTTCCAGCGGAAAGTTTTTGTTGAATATCTCCCAATGGTTGGTATTTACCATACACATTTACACGACGTCATACACTAAATATTTGCTAAACTGAAATTAAGATATTCGACATTTTTCCGCTGCGACTACGCACACAAAATAGTAAACAAACCCCTAAAGTTAGTCTGAGCTTTTTATTACAACCTTTTATATACTTTCACCTACCTGTCCGTTGTCTGTCTGTAATCAAATCTTGCAAGTTGTACGGTTTACGTACATTCCGTCAGGCTGCAAACGCAGCAACCTACTTTTCTCTTTGGTATTTAAAACAATGTTTAATATGATTTTTTTTAAGTTAGTTGACGAATTACATACTTACGCGAACACCGCGGATTAGCATCCAACCCACTTTTACTTTGTTGTGATCGGTACTCTAATAAACCTTTAGTGTTACCAAATCTGTGTGTGTTTACATCAACTCGCCTAACTCCAAGTACTGACTTACCACTTCTTACTTAAAGCTACAAGTGTAAGGTACCAACTACTACGGGACCTTACATTTAATGGTCCTTCGAGTATTTCACAGTTTGGGGTAATTGTATCTCTTGGAACGACAGCGAATCGGCTTGGCTGGCCTTCCACAAGCGGATCTCACCAGTCAAGTTGAGAAAGCGCGCATATTCGTAAAAAGAGTACAAGAGCTCTGAGCAATCAACGAAGAGGGGATACTTTGGAACTTCTTCGTGAATCAAGCGGAAAAACAAGACTCAACTGCGGCAACAAGCCAACTACTACTACGACTACTGCTACTACAGCTTCCGGACTACAACGTGAACTGCGGGTAATACGAGGCCTACAAACTAGAAGACACCGAACTACGTGTTCTTCAATACCTACTTTACTACTACATCTTACTACTACTACTACTTTCGATTACCGAAACGACTACATCAAGATGAGCGAAATCACTGCACAAAACGAAGTCTTCGAGTCAATCAAACGTCTCTGTACTAACTACCAAAAGGACAGCGCGTCTCGGAAAGGAAAGGAGTACCTGACTCAAAGGTTAGTGTCATTGGAAAACCTCTGGCAAGACTTTGGCAATAGACACAATGTATTACTTGAACGAGAGGACAAAGAAATCCAATATTTTACTGGAAACATTTATGAAAAGACGAAACATATGTATGAATCCACCAGGATTGATATACTGCAGCGGTTGTTGGTCTGGGAAGGAAAACAGGCTGAAGTTGTCATTCCTCATCCTACGGGAGTAGATACCAAGACCAAGGAACTGCTTGATCGACAAGAATGTCACATTAAAGCACTAGAACGGGCGATGTCCAAAATAGAAATTGACTCCATAACTGAAAAATGGGAGTTAGAGGATCACCTGAGCGTCCTGAAAACCAAGTGGGACACTGTAGAGAAATGTCACTGGGAGCTAGAAGCTATTTTGAAAGGGTCAAACGAAATATACAACGACTTGTTCGCCAACAAAGAACGTCAGTACGATGTCATGAAAAGATCTCTCAACTCGAAACTATGGACAAGCGTAAACCACCAAAACTATGCACCGAGGATTCAACTACCGGAATTCACTGGAAACTACAGTCAGTGGATTACGTTCAAGGATATGTTTCTGGAGACAATCCACAACAATGCAAATTCTTCGAAAGCGCAGAAAATGCAACACTTAAAATCTAAGCTTAAAGGAGAGCCGGAACGATTAGTTCAACATTTGGTCGGCGCTGAAAACTATGAAACTTGTTGGGACATTCTTATTCAGCGATACGACAACAAGAGACTCCAATTTACGAACTTGATGAATACTTTGATGGAGTTACCATCCATCCAGCAGGTCAATGCTGCTGTCTTGAAGAGAATGCATGACGTAATCAACGAATGCATGAATGGCCTACATAACATCGGTCTAAATACATCAAGCTGGGATCCAATAATCGTGTACTTGATGGCACAGAAGTTGGACTCAACATCATATACTGAATACACTAGAGAATTAGAGCATCCAAAGCAAGTCCCGGAGCTGAGTGAATTTTTGGGGTTCTTGGAGACCAAATTCATGGCGTTGGAAGCAGCAAAGGGTTACCAAAAAGATGCATCTAACCAACATAAACAAATATTCAGCAACAAAACGAAATTTAACTCCAATAAACCATCATATCAACCACATAGAAAAGAAACATCAAGAATATACCATGCGTCATACGGTAAATGCCTTCTGTGAAACCTCATCACGGAGAACGCGGCTCAACGACTGAAACTACCTAGAAAAAGGATGAACGCTACAATTTCCGGCGTGGGTACTATTTCGGGAGATTGTAAAGGACATACAAAAGGATTTCCGTGACATCTACGAACTAATCCATGTCAAGGCTCGGATTACAAACAACTTTCTACTTTTCGAATTGCATATTCCACTTTTGAGCGATGAGGACTACAAAATATACCGGGTAATACCTATACCATTCCAGAAACAAGGACAATTGAATCGTGCAGCCTTTCTCCAATTATATCGCCATAAACTTCGTGAAAAATTCGTACTGGATTCGTACACTATTCACTATGGAAGAGCAAGACATGCGCCAATGCACGCCATACGGAGAAGACGAGTACACATGCATTTCACGTCAGCCGGTATTTAGCTTACAAGACAAGGACGCACCTTGCGAGGCCAAGGTATTCAGTCAACAAACTTCATTATCCTGTGTCATCAATGATGTAACTTGCAAAGAAACTTGGATCCAATTACATAAACCTAACTGGTGGTTGTTTACATTATGCGACAGACAGCTGATGCGCGTCATATGTAGCGATCAAGTTACGCCAGCAGTCATCAACGGTACTGGGGTGATTGCCTTGAAACCAAAATGCATACTACAAAAGAAAGATGCGACAATATTCACCTATAACCACTTAGGAAGCAAATTTCACATGGAGGCGGATATTGAAGTACCTACACTTAACACGACTATCAACAATTTATTTGATCTAAGTTGGAAAAACGCACAGCTGAATATGACAGAACTGGATACATCTGCAATAAATATCAGAAACATAGATAAGCAAATAATTCAGCAGAAAGAGCAGGAAAGACTACCACAAGGGATAGATATATCGAGTCACGACATATATCTCTACTCTGTGACTTCTCTGCTGTTGGGAGGAGCTGCTTCGTTTGCTGTCTACATTTGGATTAGGAGACTATGGCATAAGAAAACTAAAAGGCCACCTACAAGACAACCTACAGGAATCGACAACAAAGTCGAAATCGAGATGCAAGAAATACGCCATTCGACACCGCCGGAGCCACTATACAGCGACGCGAGGCCGAAACAACTGTTTCACTTTGAGGAGCAGTAAAGCTTATTGTTTTTATGTGTACATGTTTAATTTTACTTACTTACTAATGTTTACTTTACTGTCTTTACTTTTTATTGTGACGTTCTGGGATGTCTTACTTTTATATTTTTACTTACTTAACCTACTTTTATACGGTCTATACTTTTTTATTATTGCGTTTTGGAATTTTTACTTTAAAACGTTTTATGTACTGGATGCTCATCCCGCCTTTTCCCTCGGGAGCATGTACGGTTTACGTACATTCCGTCAGGCTGCAAACGCAGCAACCTACTTTTCTCTTTGGTATTTAAAACAATGTTTAATATGATTTTAAGTTAGTTGACGAATTACATACTTACGCGAACACCGCGGATTAGCATCCAACCCACTTTTACTTTGTTGTGATCGGTACTCTAATAAACCTTTAGTGTTACCAAATCTGTGTGTGTTTACATCAACTCGCCTAACTCCAAGTACTGACTTACCACTTCTTACTTAAAGCTACAAGTGTAAGGTACCAACTACTACGGGACCTTACACAAGTTAAAGACACACTTCCCGGTATATAACATGGAGCTGATCTGATGATGGAGCTGGAAGGTGGCCATGGGAACTCAGTAACGAAAGGAAGCAACGCCATTGAGTTTGGACTCCTTTGATTCGTTTTAACGAGTAGGTACTTTATCTCTAAATGGTATCCAGGGTCTGATGAACTGATGAAGGAGCTGGAAGGTGGCCATAGCAACTCCGTAATAAAACGACACAATCCCATCGAGTCTGGGGTCGTTTGATTCGTCTTGACGAGTACTTTGTCTCTTGATGGTATCCAGGGTCTGATGATGGAGCTGGAAGTTGGCCATAAGAACTCCGTAATAAAACGACACAATCCCATCGAATCTGGGGTCGTTTGATTCGTCTTGACGAGTACTTTGTCTCTTGATGGCATCCAGGGTCTGATGATGGAGCTGGAATTTGGCCATAGGAACTCCGAAATAAAACGACGCAATCCCATCGAAACTGGGGTCGTATGATTCGTCTTGACGAGTACTTTGTCTCTAGATGGGGATCCAGGGTCGGATGATGGAGCTGGAAGGTGGCCATAGAACTACGTTATAAAACGACATAACCCCATCAAGTTTGGGCTAGTTTGATTTGTGTCGACGAGTACTTTGGTCCTAAATGGTAACCAGGGTTATATGATGAAGTTGGAAGGTGGCCATAGGATCCCCGTAATTAAACGACGTAACCGCATCGAGTTTGGGCTCGTTTGATTTGTCTTGGTACTTGGTACTTTGATCCTACATAATATCCATATCCAACCCCATCAGATTTGGGAAAATAAGGTCGTTTAATTTGTTATGAATGTGAATTCTATTTAATTAGATGGATGACCCATTACCAACGTGAGCATGTGCCGAGGGCTGAAAGGTATGACGTTGCGCCTCAGATAACAAGGATAACAGAATAACACAAAACCCACACGCATCGAACGCAAGTGCTCCCGCGTGACTAAATTGTGGGGATCGGGAGCGGCGCGGGGAACGGGCGCGGAGTAGAGCGCGGGCGCGGCCGCGAGACAACTAATGTATGTACCATATGTAGTAGTATAGTAACATTTTTTGGCAATCAAACGGTGTATTTAGGTAGAAATAGTGTAATAATTTGCACATTAAAATTTGGTGATCATTTACTAAATTTGGTTTTAAAGTACAATTTAAAGTGCAGTTATGACTTAAATAGGGAGAGCCATTTTAATTTTAGGTTTTCAATTGTTGGTTTATGTTTAATTAAGGTTGTGGTCACAACATTTTTTAGGTGATCATTATATTTATCCCCCTTAAAAACATCAAGCAATACATTTCCGATCGCTATTTAGGAAATGTATAATTTTCTAGGAAAAGTGCAATTACAAAATATATCATAGATTTCCTATCTATTTTAGGAATTGTATACAATGACGGATTACATACATTTCCGTTAACATTTATACACAATATGTTTTTTTCTTTAAATTCGAGGGTTGAAATAAAAGAACCTGGTACCTTCTCTCTGGTTTGTTTCGTTAGCCACACATCAAGAACAAATAACGTAATGAGGTAAGTGATGTTACTTTACCTCACTGCAAGTGTCACTTTAAACTCTTATAACTGTTTCATTTCTAGAGATATTTTAACGATTTTTCTTTGTTAATTATTAAACTTACAAAACAAATGGAATCTTCTCCATTTTGTGAGTTCAACTCGTACTTGGCATGATATTAAATCATTTGAAATCTTATAACTAATCAATAGCGAAACATGCAGATCTATTCTTTAATGTATGTGTGTGTTTTATCAGCGTAATATACACACAGAAAACCCTTTCGAATGTTAGAAACAGCATCGAAAGCTGTCTGTTGTAATAACAACGCAGTCACAATGCGAAAAGCGCCTTATAATAAAAAGATTATTACGATTTTTCTTGCCCGTAACTTTTTCACGCGTATAAATTGAAAACACTCATAAGATATTTTTCGATTGTTTTAGCAAGTTCCGCCGGTAGGTCTAGGCCGTACCGGCGCGCGGCAGCAGGTCGGGCGGCGTGCGGCGCGCGCCCTGCAGGTACGGGTGCAGCAGCGCGGCGCGCGCCGGCACGCGCTCGCTGGGCTCGTAGCGCAGCATGGCGTCGAACAGCGCGGCGGCGTGCGGCGCGGCGCGCGCGGGCTCGGGCAGCAGCGCGCGCGCCGGCCGCGCGGGCCAGCGCGGGAAGGCGGCGCGGTACTCCGGCAGGCGGCGCGCGCCCGCCCACACGTGCGCGCCCGGCGTGCCCAGCGCGCGGAACACGCGGAACAGCTGGTCGATCTCGCTGTCGCCCGGGAACAGCGTGCGGCCGCTCGCCATCTCGGCGTAGATGCAGGCGAGGCTCCACACGTCCACGGCGGTGGAGTAGAACTTGGCGCCCAGCAGGATCTCGGGCGCGCGGTACCACAGCGTCACCACCTCGTGCGTGTAGGCGCGCACGGGAATGCCGAAGGCGCGCGCCAGCCCGAAGTCGGCCAGCTTGATGTTGCCCTCGGCGTCCACCAGCAGGTTCTGCGGCTTGAGGTCGCGGTGCAGTACGCGGTGTGCGTGGCAGTACGCCACGCCCTCTAGCAGCTGGCGCAGGTAGCTCTGCGACACGGAACATTAACACTGTTCAAAATGTTACCAATCGAAACGCTCCGCATACACTATAGCAGCTCTCTGATGCATATAGGTTGGAGTGTGGGGTGGGAGTGGTAGGACTAGGAGCTCTGATGTCTCCCAGGTTCTTCAACCTCTGTGTAGATGACCTCATAACAGACTCGGCAGCATGCGTGTCAGGTGCAGTGCTGGTGGTGTTAACATGAACAACATCAGCTATGCGGTCGATATGGTCTATCTGCGGGGTCAGTAGGGGAACTACTTAGGACTTGTGAAGCCTGTGATGCCGCAAATGGTTTCATTTTTAATGTTAAACTAGCTGACCCGCGCAACTTCGTCTGCGTCACTTAAGAGAGACAAAAGGTTAGGCTCCACGCAAACGGGCCACCGACCACAGCCACCGGAATTCGCCATAGGTGGCGTGTCGCGGACATTGAGTCGCGAGTTGCCGCCACCAGTGGTAGCGTGTCGCGAACACTGAGTCGCGAGTGGCCGCCACCAGTGGTAGCGTGTCGCGAACACTGAGTCGCGAGTGGTCGCCACTCGCTACACGTGTGCGGCGATTCCATACAAAACGTTTTACAAATCATGTAAACAGCTTGTCGACAGCCAACGGTGGCTGTAGAAAGTAGCCCGTTTGCACAGATCTTTAGAGAGAATGTGACTCAACCTCAAAAGACATGCTATCCCGGACTTTTTTTTGGAACTTACTTTTTAAGAGGATATTCCTATTGTTCCTGAAATAAGCGCGTTAAACCAACCAAACAAACTAACTCTTCAGCTTTAAAATATTAGTATAGGTTCAAGTAGGTAACAATTTAATTTCTCGGTAATATTTGCATTAATCGCTAAAATATTCTCCTTATGTTTTTCCTTCGACAGCCTTCCGTCTCCATCGTCAGACCTCCGATGAAAGTCATACTCCAGCGAGGTTTAAAATTCTCATCAAAGTGCATTAAATGAGCAGAGACTATTCAATTTTATATGGTACCAACTTTAAGATAAACGCTTTCCACTAAAAATACTTGCGATTCAGAAAATGGAGTGAAATGAACAACGCTATCTATCTACGACGAAGTTATACTGCTAAAATATAGTCAAAAAAGCGATCGAACACACTCTATTGGCTATTAAGATTATCAAAGCAGCGTCATGTAGACTAATCTAGAGTACCTTTTGCTATCATAACTTTAAAAAAAAGCCGGTCAGTCGATATAAAAGTTATTCTTGTGAGCATATTTTTATTCGTTTGTACCATTTTGTATCAATAGATGGAGCTGCATGTATCTTACATGTTGATGATAAGACGTTCTTCTTGAACACTTTAAATTCATATATCTTTTGATAGAATTAACCGAATGCGATGAAACAAAAACTAAATAATACCTCAAGTTACGCACAATGTATATGTATAAAAGTTGTCTACATTACTTTCGTAAATTTTACGTGATGCATGATCATCGAAACAGACAAAAATTCCAAAAATGCTGGAAATTAGTTCTGTTGGTTATCCTTTCACACCCTAGCAATTTTTTTTCGAAATATATTCGATGTACAAAAACGAGTTTTCTACAGATTTATTATATGTACCTATAGATAGTGTTAATACATAGTCTCATGCCTGTAATGTATGGTAATATGTAGATACATTGATTATTATTGTATGGCGGTAGGTTGCATTAGATCAGTCTGCGATTAAACTTGAACTTGTCACTACGCGTATTATTTATCCCCTGTCCCGGACGTCCAAGAGTTCCTGAAGCCCAGAATACTTCAGTGGCGACGAGGATATCACGAGCTCAGGGTGTGTGCGCTAAATAGAAAAAAAAACAATGTCGATAGGTAGAATTGCAGAGTTCAATATTCTCAAAGGCGATTGGAGGCTATACGTGGAACGTCTCGAGCAGTATTTTTTAGTCAATAAAATACCAAGTGAGCTGCAAGTGCCGACATTGATTACCGTAATGGGTGCAGAAAGTTACGGTTTGTTAGTGAATTTATGTACTCCGGACAAACCAAAGACAAAAACATTTGAACAAATAACGGTTATTATGGAAAAACACCTTCAACCAAAACCGAGTGAGTTGGCCGAACGTTACAAATTTCGGAATCGTAAACAACAGAATGGTGAAAATATAGCCGAATATGTAGCCGTTTTGAAGAAAATGACCAAAACTTGTGAGTTCCGGTCGGGGCTGGAGGATAGTTTACGGGACCAACTGGTATGTGGGATTAAAAGTGAAACCATAAGACAGAGATTATTTGCGGACGCGAAATTAGATTTCGCGAAGGCTTATAATTTGGCTGTGAACATGGAAGCAGCTGAAAAGGATGCGGCAGCAGTGGTGGAAAGCCCGGGGAGTTCAGCGAGCGACGGGAAAGGCGCGGTGGATTGCCAGGCGATGACGCACGTGCGATGAGGCAGTTCAGTGAAAGGGCGTGCGGTGGCCAGGTCGACAGGGAGCGACTACGCGCAGCGCGTGCGACCGCGGTTAGAGCGTGCGGCGCCTGCGCCGGGAGGTGACTGGGACTGGTGGAGCGTGACCGGCGGCAGCGAGAGTGTCGAGCGTGCGGCGGTCCGCATGAGGCGGACGCTTGCAAGTTCGGGCGCTACCTGTGCCGGGTATGCAACCAGCCGGGGCATCTTAGGCGGGTGTGCCCGCGACTGGCACAGCATCATACCGTCGAAGCTGAGCTTCAAGAAATAATGAGCAGCGAAGGTGAAGATAGTGACGAGGTAATAGTTATAGAACTTAATCAGTTGTCAACATCGCAATGTATTTATCGCTAGAAGTACAGGGGAGAATTGACAAGTTTGAGTGCGATACGGGTAGCGCAGTGTCGTGTAATTAACGATCATACTTATAATGAATTGTTTCAAGATTTAAAAATTGTAAAAAGTAACATTATTTTGAGGTACTATTCTGGTGAATATGTAAAACCAATAGGAGTTGTTAAACCATTTGTTAAATATAAAGATAAATGTATGCAACTAGATCTTTATATCATTAAAAATGGTAAGACTGCTTCTCGGCAGGCAATGGATGGCATCATTAAGTATAATATAAGTAACTGTTAACTTCTCAACCTGGTTCTTGCGGCACATACCTAAATAGGCAAGAACTCGACCCGCAGATCTAACAGCCCGTGTCCAACTTGAAAACCTATCGACATTAAATAGCGGAACATATTGCTTTACAAGGTGAACCTTCTCAAGACGTTCCAAATCCGTATCAACAAAATCCTCGTACTCCTTGACCGGCCACTGGTCTTTGTCCTGGTACATAAAAGGTGGACCTGTAAACCACAATTTACAATTTGTAAACCAGTACAGTTTCTTGGCTGCATCAGCGGGATTTTCTGCAGACGGTACCCAACGCCACTCACTTGGGTTGGACTTCCGGTCGATTTCTGCCAATCGATGAGAAACGAACTTCTGAAAATCACGAGGATCTGAATGCACCCATTTCAAGACGGTTTTTGAATCGGACCATAGGTACATACGTTTTATTTTCAAGCCTTGCTCTTTAACTACGGTACAAGCCAACCTACACGCTAACACAGCTGCCTGCAGTTCAAGACGGAGCACGGATATTACCCTCAGAGGGGCGACACGAGCCTTGCCAATAACAAGTGAGACGGTTACTTAGCCAAACTCATCCCTACCGACAAGATATGCTACTAATGCTACTGCAGCATACGCTGATTCACCTGCATTACCAAAAACGTGTAATTCAACAGCAGAAGGGTCAAGTTTGTACCATCGTGGCACACGTACGTTATCTGTTTAATATCTTGCAGCCACTTTTCCCATTCTTTAAACTCGTCCTCTTTTAGTTGATCGTCCCATCCTATACCAGACTTCCATATTTTCTGCAACAACATTTTTGACTTTATCGTGTAAGCATAAAGTAAGCCTAAAGGGTCAAAGATACTCATAATAAATCGCAGGAACTGCCGTTTGGTAGGAATAACTCTCCCGTCAACAACATCAGGTAAATCTTTTTTTAACGATAAGTCAAACGCCAACTCATCTGACTCTGGCACACATATCATACCTAAAGTTCGTTCACCATTATACGGACACTTAGCAAAATTTATAGTATCTGGCATGACAGCTGATAATTCTTTTCGAAGGTCTTCAGAATTGGTCACCCACCCCCTGATAGAGAATCCACCAATCGCCCATGCATTGGTGTTCGGATGTGAATCTCGGAACTCACTAGCATTTTTATTCAAGACTAGTTGTCCCCCGCGGCTTCGCTCCCGTCAACTGGCTACCCTATATACCCTACACTACACTACCCTACCTACCTATTTTTTTGTTTTTAAACCTTCCCTGTATTCGGACGAACCAAACAAAAAAAGAATTATTCAAATCGGTCCAGCCGTTCTCGAGTTTTAGCGAGACTATCGAACAGCAATTGATTTTTATATATATAGATGTGTATGGCTGAGGCAGGCGACGATTTAGCACCGAAGATCCTCGAGTCCATTACATATGTATCAGAATCGCGCCCTCTGTCCCGACCTCTCCCCAAAAAGAGCTGCGCGCCTTTATCTTTCGTTCGAATTTTAATTCGCAAAAACATATCAGCTATGTCCGCTATATAAGCTATTGGGCCAGATCGGAACTTGAACAGTACACCTAATAATGAATTTAACAAGTCCGGCCCTATTAGTAAATAATCATTCAGACATACAGCTTTAAATTTGGCCACGACATCATAGACTTACCTAAGTTTATTCGGGTTAATGACCCCAAAATGCGGCAGGTGCCATACCGAGTTAATATTGGGCGGATTAACCAATCGCTTAGCATAATTCTCAAAAATTAACCTTTCAATTTGACGTGAATACGATTCAGCATAATCGGGATTTCTAATTCTATCCATCTTACTCTCTATACCGCGTAGACGCTTCACAGCATAATCGTAATTATCAGGTAAGTGTACATAACAAGCATTCCTCCCAGCCCCCGTCAACACGGCGACTAGTGCTATCTAGGATCTTACAAGCGCGTTCCGTCTCGACATTTTTGCGTGACAATTCTGCGATACCGATCGACTAGAGCAAAAATTGTCAAAATCAATAGTACATTATGGTACAAGTGTGTAATGTTGGTGATTACCGCTGAGGCGCTATCGAATCGAAATATCGAAACTTTTTTTAGAACAAAGCAACTCACCCAATAAAATAAAAAAAACCCTATAACTCACTTGTGAATAATAGCAATGAAATAGTCACAGTTTGATTACAGGTGTCATTACGTGCCTAATTGCAGTGAAATTAGAGCCATTTTATGAGCAAGTGTGTTGAAAAATATTTTATAGGGTTTTTTTTTTATTTTATTGGTTGAGTTGCTTTGTTCTTAAAAAAGTTTCGATACAAAAAGAATCGTGTTCAATAGTACAAATAAACTTTTATCAACACACTTGCTCATAAAATAGCTCTAATTTCACCGCAATTAGGCACATAATGACACCTGGAATCAAACTGTGACTTTTTCATTGCTATTATTCACAAGTGAGTTATAGGGTTTTTATTTATTTTATTGGTTGAGTTGCTTTGTTCTTAAAAAAGTTTCGATACAAAAAAGATCGTGTTCAATAGTACATACAAATAATCTATCTGATATAATTAATATAATTTTACTAACTGCACATTTACTAATTGTTTTTCTAAATAAACTTCTTATCTACTAAATAAAATTATTTTTTAGTATTATTTTCTTCACAAGTGTGTTGAAAAACGTCGTATGATACACGTGTGTATTGATTATTACCGTCCTCGGCTCTCTTAAGACCCTCACCTAACGGCTCGGGTCTCAATAGCGCCTCAGCGGTAATTACCAACATTACACACTTGTACCATAATGTACTATTATTTCACATAGGCCCAGATAGGCACTTATAAAACGTCGATAAAAAGGTGCACGGTTCGGTTGGTTGTTTCCTATGGAGAAGAACCGGCAAGAAACCCCATGGTTACTCTTTTCAAATCATTTGGTGTTACAATATTTAGTCCGGTCAAATTAGACCAAAAAATCGGGGTGAGGTTACAATAATTCCCACTTGGCTGAAAATTGGTAGGATTGTTCAATACACTATTAAAAAAGAAATGTGAAAAGTCCTCATCGATCCGACACGTGCAAAAAAAATTACTCGGGGTCAAAGGTCACAAAACGGGTTTTTCACGATTTTCAGCAAAACGGTAAGTTTTATCATAAAATTAGCCCAGACAAAGATAGTAGCTTAGATAATTTTCTATAACAAATGTCTAAATACTTTTTCCTAAGAGCCACCGTTTTTGAGATATAACGATTCAAAAAGATGAAAGAGTTGTAATCGCAATAATATGCACACGTTTCCTCGCTACCTTTGAGTGTACTTAGTGCGTTTTTTTAAAGTGGTTTCCCCGGTAGGCCTATTCCACTGATCTGTTGTGATTATGTTTAATTTGAAACTATTGAATAACTATAGATATTTGAAAGGGTTGACAATAGTAAAAGTGCACGAAATAGACAATTAACACGTGTTTTCACTCCGGAGCGGCACTCAAGACTAATAGCATTCGGAGCACCGCCGTGTCCTCGTAGCGGCGATCGGCGGCGGCGACCTATCGCGTCCGGCCCTGGTCCAGTCCATGGTCCGGAGCGAAAGGGAATGGGACGCCGTCACCTTCTTCTGCGAAGCAGTCATGCTAGCGAAGGAGGTGGCGGAGCGTGAGAGGGAGAGAACCTCTCGTCCCAGCCGCCGCGGGAGACGCCTCGGGCGTCGGGGGTCACGTGGTGGCTTCCGGCCACCGTAGACGCGGACCTGTGGACGGAGAGTAATGGGCTAGCTCGCCGTCCGTCCGTCTTTTGACGACAGGCCGTGTTGACGGCGCGTTCGTGTTCCACGCGCGCCTCAAAGAGATGTCAGCAAATAGGGAGGAGCCCGATGCCTGCCAGGGCTGCGGGCTGTTCGAAAGAGATACCGCGGCCCTGGAACACAAAGGGCAAGGAAGGAACATGGATGGGTTTTAGTCAGTACAAGTCTGACACTCCCTTCCGCTCTGCCCAGAGCGGGAGAAGTCATTTGATGATTTCCCATCCGTAAAAAAAAAAAAAAGACTGATAGCATTGAATGTATTGTGCATTCTAAGATAAAGCAGGTATACGACTCTAGCCACGCAGACATTTGAATGGGAGACAGATGTTGCTCAAGGTTACACTGGCGTATAAAATGAAGGACTGTGTTTCTTTTTACCCGACATTCTCATATTTTACAATATTTTTTATATGTGAAAGTTACACTGACCGATAGAACGATATTTTTACTTGTATTTCAGCTTCAGTGATGTACATGGTGTACTTATACATATCATGAAGATTACAACTCTTTCAACTTTTTGAATCGTTATATCACAAAAACGGTGGCTCTTAGGAAAAAGTATTTAGACATTTGTTATAGAAAATTATCTAAGCTACTATATTTGTCTGGGCTAATTTTATGATAAAACTTACCGTTTTGCTGAAAATCGTGAAAAACCCGTTTTTGTGACCTTTGACCCCGAGTATTTTTTTTTGCACGTGTCGGAACGATGAGTACTTTTCACATTTCTTTTTTAATAGTGTATTGAACAATCCTACCAATTTTCAGCCAAGTGGGAATTATTGTAACCTTGGATGTCTAAATTGACCGGACTATATTATCATGTTACAGCATTAGTACTTAAGTATGGGGGAACAACGTAGGCCTTACAATAAGTCACTGCGTATTACACAAAAAATGTAATACAAGATAAAAAGTTAACAAGCATCAGGGAATCTACAAAGTCTACAGTGTTCACACATTCACAAACGATGGGTAAATAAGAATCTATACAAAGGTAAGAAAATATTGTAAAATACTATAAATAAAGAAGTGACACAAATATTGTTATCAGTGCTGTAACTATTCTGAGCAAAAGATGTACAAATGATTTGAAAACTATTGTAAAAAAGTCTGATTAGAAAGAAGGGAAAATATGAGATTGAGAATAGTTAGAGACATCCACATATTTGTGCCGTTTATGAGCTACCAGGGAAGCCACATGCGCAGAAGCCACTAAAGCCAACCATCTTTATCTTCAACGTAGTCCTTGATTTAATAATATTCTTTTTTAATAAGGACACGTTGATGTAGTTTTTGAACTTTCCATCGGTCAGTTCTATAACTGACTTCGGCAACTTGTTATAAAAGCGTATACTGTTAAAAAGAAAAGACTTGCTAGTTTTTGCTAATCTGAATTTAGGTATTACAATTTCGTGTTTACTGCGTGTATTTATATTGTGGAAGTCGCTTCTAGTTTTGAAAAGCCCTCTATTTTTGCGGACATATAAAATACATTCTAAGATATAAAGTGAAGGCAGTCAGTATATCGATCTCTTTAAATTTTTCTCTGAGAGACTCGCGAGGACCCTTTTTATAGATAGCGCGGACTGCCCTTTTTTGTAAAATGAAAATGGAGTCAACGTCTGCGACCGATCCCCACAGCAGAATGTCATAAGACATAATACTGTGGAAATAAGCATAGTATACTAACCTAGCCGTGGCTACATCAGTCAACTGCCTTATTTTCCTTACTGCATATGCAGCTGAGCTTAACCTACCCGAAAGAGTTCTAATGTGCGCGCCCCACTGCAATTTTGAATCTATAGTAATCCCTAAGAATACAGTTTCCGCTATAACCTCAAGTTTTTTGCCGTCAAGATTTAAGTTTAGATCCCGTTGTGATACATTTGGTAGAGAGAACTTTAGACATTTTGTTTTGTTCGCATTCAGTAAAAGATTGTTAGCTGCGAACCATTCCGAGAGAACAGTTAGACTTTCGTTGACATGTACATCCGTAATCCGTATCCGTGTTGTGTGACATCCGTATCTTTTCTATTTATTTTAAAAATTAGCGAAGTGTCATCAGCAAATAGAATTATATCCGATAATTTGGCCATCATATAAGGGAGATCATTAATGTAAACAAGAAACAGGAAAGGACCGAGAATTGAACCTTGGGGCACGCCCATCTTAACTAGAGACCCAGAGGACGTCGCCCCATTAACATTTACTTTTTGCTGTCTGTTTAATAAATAGGAAAGAACAAGATCAGCAGCTTGTCCACGAATTCCGTAATGGTGTAATTTACAGCTCAGTGTGTTGTGGTCGACGCAGTCGAACGCTTTTGAGAGATCACAGAAGATGCCAATGGCATCCTGGGACTTCCCCCAGGATTCCAAAATGTGACTGATGAGTTTTACCCCCGCGTCCGTTGTCGACCTACCCTTCGTCAAACCAAACTGTTGACTATGTAGAATCCTATTTGAGTTGAAGTGATACAACATCTGGTCCAGCATGATTTTTTCATAGATTTTACTCAATGCTGGAAGCACAGATATAGGTCTATAATTAGAAGGATCATTCTTACAACCCGATTTGAAAATTGGTACTACTTTACTATGTTTCATGAGATCAGGAAACTTGCCGCTGTCCAAACATTGTTTGAATATGCCTGTTAGGAAAGGAGCAATTGTGTCAATAATATCTCCAAGAACCTTGACGGATATCTCCCATAATTCTTCAGTATTTTTTATGTTGAGACTTTTAAATGAGTTTTTAATTGTAGCCTACTGGTTGGTACTAGCTACTGGTTTGAATTTAAAGTTTGGTATGTCCTCCGTAAAGTTTTCATTAAGAAGAGCTTCAGCTAATTTAGATAAAGAGGGGAGAGATTTCGTAACCTCTAACGGAATGTTAGTAAAGAAATTTTCTAGTGTCTCAGCGACTTCTAGCTTATCAAAAATTGTCTGATTATTTATTTTCAAAGACAAATCATTCTGATCTCGTTGTTGTGCCTTTCCAGTTTCTCTGTTAATTCCCTGCCACACAGTTTTTATTTTATTATTAGAAATACCAATTTTGTTAATATTATTTGTGATTTTGCTTGAGCACAGACACTTTTAAATATTTTTGAATAGTTTCTAACATAAGTATGAAAAACCTGATCTGAAGTCAAAGATTTTTCGTGATATAAATTATCCCTGCTTTTTCTTATTCCCGGGGAGGCCCATTCACTAAATTTAGATTTAGAATTGACTTGTAACTGTTTTCAAAGGGCACGTTTTATTGAATTGTTGGCAAACTGTAGAAAATAGTGAGCCGTAGTTTATATTGGGGTCTTTTGAATCAAAACTAGCGTTACAAAGGTTGCTAAGAACATTATTATTAAAAGATTTTAATTTATTTTTAGTAAGAGGTCTTAATTGGATAGTTTTAGCTAAGTCTAACTTTTTGTCTAACTCAAAAGATACAAGTTGACCAGTATGGTCTGACCTAACGCCACTAACTAAGAACGAATCTTTTACGTTACAATTAGTAAATACATTATCTATGCATGAAGCTGACGTTGCTGTTATTCTAGTCGCTTCATTAAATAAATATTTTAAATTAAATTATTTAAACAATGAGATGAGTTTACATTTTTTGGGTGAGTTGACTAACAGATCAATATTTAAGTCACCACAAACGAAAACCAATTTATTATCTCTAAAAAGTTTACTTAATATTTCTTCCATTGTGATTAAGAACAAAGACAAGTTTAATGCTGGGGGTCTATAGACACATAAGAAAGTATGCCCTCCAACCTCTGCACATGCTACCTCACATAAGCGATCAACAGAGTAAGCGGTGATATCCTTCCTTTCCTTATATCTGAGTCAGTTATTACAAAGTATCAGGGTACCACCACCTACTGTGGATCTGTTGTACGCGCTGGCAACTGAAAAAATACAACATCCATCTGGTTTTAACCAAGTTTCACTAAAACATAAAATATCCATGTGAGAGTAGAGTAGATAAATACTTATCTACTAACATTTCCACATCTAACATTTTGCCGGAGATGCGATTTATATTCTGATGATTCAGTAAGATATTACTATTCGTCTTCTCTGTTGTCAGCTCTAATAGTTGAAAGAATCAACTACAGCATTATCAGAGATACTAGATAATACTGTTTCATCATTTAACCTAGTCTCAGTTAAACTATCATTAACTACGTGTATATTAAAAGCTAACAATGTAGCTAATAAATGTTGACGTTTTTTTGGGAAGAAACATATGTTGCCGAATCAAAACAAAACTTCTAACAAAATTGTTAGTATCAAAAAACAATAAACGGTCACTATGACGACATGATAGAATATGCATCAAGTTATTTAGGCTAGAAATATAATCATTTTCTTGATCAAGTAAACTGTCAGAATAAGGCAATGCACATAATAATAATTTACCTAATCTTAACTTAAGTAGGGTGTCGATACCATTAACTATGTCTCTTTTTGAAATAAGGCCATTTCCAATTAGAATTACTACAGTAGTCTGCTCATTCAAGTATGTGTGTTGAATTTTATGAATAAGCTCATTAAAATGTAGGTTATGGTAACAATGGGTCACTACTGTATGTTTAGAACGGTTATTTAACAATGATCCATATGTTGTTTCACAAGTTCACTTCTTCTTCTATATTGTGTCGGCCCGGAACTGAGCTACTAGTTTGGCGCTGTCGGTAGCGTCCATCACTTAATTCATCTAAATTATCATTTACGAGATTAACCGGTTCATGATCAGACTTATCATAAATACCTATATGGGCCTGCCCATGAACAACCCACCCTAACTTCGTAAGCGACGCTACGGGTTATCCGGATTTACCCTGTCGTATCTCCTGGTTTACTATTAACTGCCAATTGTCTTGCCCAATTAATAGCAACGGTTTAGCGCACGACATCTCACAAAAATCCAGATCTCGTAAATGTTTATACGTAGCTATTACTCTGGCGGACATAGTTCAGGTAGGTAAGTCTAAGTTATCAATAGTGCGTAACGATACATCATGACACAGACCGTTGGGTCCACATATTAGCGCAGCCGCCCTACACGAGTTCTTATCGATAATAACATGACCGCCTGCACTTACAATTGTTAACGGGGATGATGGTCCACTTAACTTACAAAGACTCGAATCGATTAATGACACAGTGGCGCTATCATCAAGTAGTGCATAACAACTATATTCTACATGGTTCACAATAATACTAACAGGCACAATTGTAACAACGTTTTAGTGTTTGTACATCGCTCACCCATACTCGTTACCGATTCGGCGTCTGACGGCGGCTGCAGGTGGGGCGGCGGCGCTCGGGCCGCTCGACTTCATAATGAAGAAGTGTGTGATGCGGAGCACGGCATTCATCACATCTTTTTGCGCGGCAGCGGCAACGATAGCGAGAATGAGTTTGCATTAAACATTTAAAGCATAACTTATTGACCTTTACAAACTAGCTTTACGAACATACCGTAGTCAGATAACCCGCACTATTACACATCACGCACACACTCGATTGCGACGACGACGTTCTTCGCGACGCACTCGATGACGCAGCTTCCTCGCTGGTGATGTGTACATGGTGGACATGTTCCCGTTGCTGGAGACGCGTGAGTCCGAGCGCCCCGCACGCGAACTGATAACAGCGGCGCCGGCACTAGCGGGGTAAGCAGGAGCGGTGGTCCGGTTGCGATGGTTATTTGGTTGGGTGCTTATATTTAACGGTACATAATAAGCTGATGCCCGTGACAAATAACTCAGAAATTCTAGTACTATGTTTATGTTAGGACGCAGATCTTGTTGGCTGTCGTTATTCCTTTTCATAGCGAACTCGCCGTATTGCACTGGTTGTTAATGCGTCAATTTATTTAGTATTTCATGAGTTAATTGCGGGTTGTTGATATAACCATCGGCTCTAATGTTTTTCAACATATACACGAAATTGCGTATTACGCACGTCATATTCCTTAACTCGACGCCGCTGTCGGATATCCTCGGTAGTCTTCGTATTTTACTCCCAACTCTTTTTCTAGAGCCTCTAAATAGACTGCCCGTAGTGGCCGGCGCATCTGTGAGCTCAGTGAGTGGTAGGGCGCGCAGTGGCGCTCGCGCAGCCAGGTTCGGTGCCCCGAGCCCCGCGCCCTCCCCGTGTTTTTCCACGCCTATGTGAGGTGCCGACACCTCTATTACGTCGCTTGGGTTGGACCCAGTACGCAGTAGACCTTCGACGGCACTCTTCGCCGCGCCACGGAGCGATGCTTGTAGTCGCACTGTATTTTCGAACTTGCTATACGTGGAGGCGGTAGCTTTATACATGCGTCGATACGCCAACCAGTCAATTGGGCTGCCATCAAACACTAATTCTGTCTCGGACGTTTAGTCATGTTCGTAATGCTAACGTCGGCTAGATGCATGATATCGGAAGCTGCGACGGCGCCGGCGGTGGTGGTGGCCCCGGGCGGAAGGACAAGCGCATGTTTCGTAACAGGCGGGGAGGACGCCGCCACGGGCGCGAACGTCGCGTGGACGCCGGCCGCGGTGTAAGGCGCATGCGCGAGCCCGCGCGCGCGCTCTCCAATTATTTATATTCGGTCGAGCACGCGCCGGCCAGCGCAGGGGGCGCTGGCGGTATGTCCACGTGCTCGCAAGGGACTTGACTAGAGCTTAGCCACTCATCCACGTTATTAGGAACACTGCAAACACTCGGAGCGCGGTATTCTGCTTCTTCGTCCTCGATCTCGGCGATTTCTAATGCCATTTTTTTTTAATGAGCTGTTCTTTCTTCTTAACGAGTTCTTCCTCGGCTTTGTACTCGGCACGGAGGCGCAGCGCTTCGCGGCTCAAGCGGCTCGATCGCGACCCGGTCGACGACACGTGGCAACAGCTTCACTATGCGGGATCGTAGTGAGACGTGGTATCCGCTCCAGGTGGTTGCTCAGCCTCAGCGTGAGCTTTGCTCCGTGTGACAACGCCAGCAACTCGGTTATCCATTGTGATCCGGCTCGAGTAATTATCCACGCAGACGTATACGCCCATCATCTTCTCAGCTGAAGCGCCACACTTGTGTTGGTTTCCCTCGTGTCGTTCACCTGGTATACACGACCTGGCTTCTTGGCGCAGGCCGCCGCAATGTGCCCAAACTTTTTGCAGTAGAGGCAATTCGCCTTAACAACACAACAGCGCAACACGGACAGCGCTCGTGCGACTTGTGTGCGCGTGCACACCGTCGACACTCGTTCGAGTTAACATTACTAATGTCCATAGGTTCAGTCTCCGTGACTCTGGACGGAGTTTGCTTAGAGTCACTAGTCCCACACGCAGGGTACAAATCCGAGAGCACGCTACGCTAGTGGCGATAAGGCGAAGCAGTCATGCTAGTTAAGGAGGTAGCGGAGCGTGAGAGGGAGAGAACCTCCCGTTCCAGTCGCCGCGGGAGACGCCCCGGGCGTCGGGTGTCATGTGGTGGCTTCTGGCCACCATAGACGCTGACCTGTGGATGGTGAGTAATGGGCTAGTTCGCCGTCCGTCCGTCTTTTGACGACAGGCCGTGTTGACGGCGCGTTCGTGTTCCACGCGCGCCACAAAGAGATGTCAGCATACAGGGAGGGGCCCGCAAGGGCCGATGCCTGTCAGGGCTGCGGGACTGTTCGAAAGAGATTCCGCGGCCCTGGAACACAAAGGGCAAGGAAGCAGAGATGTTATGGATATGATATTTCGTATCTGTATCGTACGGCTACGGATATGTAATTATTTCGGATTATCCGTTAGTTTCGGATAGTTTCGGTTACAGATATAATAAAAAACTAACTAGTTATGAAAGAGGTTATGTTATGACTAGAAATAACAAATAAACTGCATGCTTCACGTGGCGCGCGAGAGGTGAAACAAAAACCTGTCGAAACATGTCGTTTTATTTGGACTCCGCCCTTATACGAACTTATCCGAAACTTGTGCAACGGTTACGGTTACTGATATATTTTTATTTCGGATATCCGATAGTTTCTGTTACGGTTACGGAGCTCCATAACATCCCTACAAGGGAGGAACATGGATGGGTTTTAGTCAGTACAAGTCTGACTTTCCCTTCCGCTCTCTTAAAGGGTACAAATCAGGGAACGTCACTTGATAATCCAGACACAACTGTAACGCGACGCGACTTCGTATGTCAAGCCTTTCTTTTTCAATAAGTCGCGTCGCAAGCGATCGTCCCGCACCCCCAGCACTAGTCGGTATCTCAATTGGCGTTTCAAGTCCCTGAAGTTGCATTTTGCACCAAGCAGACTTTAGCCGCCACAAAGTCTTGCACGCTCTCACCTTGCAGTTTTTGACGTTTGTAAAACTGTTTTATTTCTTTATACCCTTGTTTAGGCTCTCCTGCTGCCTATATACTAGCACCGTGTGCTACAAAAACACATTGCCTTACGTTTTTGGTAAGGCGCAATTATCGTGGCGGTGTGAGTGAAAAACTTTATAATTGTTCTTAAGTGACACTTCGCATCTTGTCCACCGCACGAGCAGTCGATATTTTTCTATTATTTTTTCTGTCCTACGTAATAAATAAATATTAAAATTTTTCCAAAAGTTCAATAAATTAATCATTGAAGAAACCAAATTCCCAATGATTGACCCCTTTATGTCGTAATAGACAACACTCAATACTAAAATGTTACACTTGACAACTAATAAAAACCCTCAACAAGGCTCAAACATAACAGCATGCAAACATTCAATTGTGACGTCATGTATTTTCAAAATAGTTTATTAGCACTAATAAACTATTGTTGCATAGTTTGCAGATTGAAGAGCATGTTGATGTGCAATGTAAATATAATATTTTTATTGTTAGCACGAATGCACCTGGAGAGATGGGCAACGATCTGACGACGATGATCAACGAATGAGCATCAGATTTGCTCTAACGAATGTCAAAAGTAGTAATACTGACATAGTATTGAATCAAGAGAAACTAGAATTCGTCAAAAATACTGTTTTCCTGGGGATCACGCTCGACTCAAGCCTACAATGGGGTCCGCATATAACATCTCTTGCAGGACGGCTGAGTTCAGCAGCATATGCTGTTAGAAAAATCCGTCAATTTACTGATGTAGATACCGCGAGGCTGGTCTATTTTAGTTATTTTCATAGTATTATGTCTTACGGTATTTTACTATGGGGACGGGCTGCAGACATCGAATCTATATTTATTCTGCAGAAAAGAGCTATCAGAGCCTTATATGATCTACGTAGGCGTGACTCTCTAAGAGAACTGTTTAAAGAAATTAACATCAAGACAGTACCTTGTCAATACATCTATGAAAACATCATGTACGTTAGGAAAAATCTACATTTATTTAGTAGAAGAGGTGACAGGCACCACTATAGTACTAGAAACATGGACCAACTAGTACAGCCAGGTTTTAGGCTAGTTAAAGTAGACTCATCTTTCATGGGGTACTATTTAAAATGTTACAATAAAATACCTCCCCACATTTCTGCTCCACAAGCATAGGGGCAAACTAATTGATTACCATGTGAAGTTATTGTGGAAGCTGCAGAAGATTGTAATAATATCTTTGCATTGTATATATTCAATCTCTTAGTATTATATAATTGCATAGCACATGTGTGAGTACTATGTACTGTAAAGCTACCATTTACATTTAGTTATCTTTCATTGACTTGAATTTGCCCTGGTGGCTGAGAGAATGTCGTGCTCACTAAAATGTCTAGCTGATGGTGGCGGGTGTGTCGGGTCATTTAGCTCCCTTCAATATGGTTGAGCTGAATGGGGCTGATCCATGCGTCATGTTTGTGAACGGGCGCTGTCAGTTGGGACTGGTCATCTCTAGGCTGCCATAGTTTATTTTAACTACTTACTTTGTTTTTAAATTGTTGATATAATCTTTTACTCTGGACAATCTTAACGTGCATGTATTTCTACATTGTTCTCACATATGTATAATCTCAACATGAATGATGTAACCAAGATTTTGTACAATATTTTGATTGAAAAGAGTGTCCATGGAGTTTCTTGCCCTTTCATAGAGATCTACGCTTTGGAATGGGCAACAACAGTACTTTCACAAGTTATTATGCCTTGTGTCTGTGACTGTAGCTTAGCCTTATTTGTTTTTTTGGCATTCAAAAGTGCCTGTAATGGTCTAATTGAAATAAATGCTTTTGAGTTTGAGTTTGATCGTCACCCACTGGACACCTGTCAGAGGAAATCGCCGTCGAGTTCGACCGCGGCGCAGATGGTGTGACGACCTGATCTCATTTACGGGACGATGATGGCCAGATATCGCACAGGACAGAGAGGTTTGGAAGGAGAAAGGAGAGGCCTTTGCCCAGCAGTGGGACACTCAACCAGGCTAACAAAAAAAAAATATATTGTTATAGCAGTAGTTGAGAATGTCAAATCCCAACACACTAGATAGTTATCCGAGCTTATCTTTAAGTGTTGTATCAGTCTTGCAGCTTCTCCTTGGACCTTACTTTTCATAAATTGCATTTTCTGTGCGTTTGACAAAGAAGTTTGTATGTCATAACAACTAAGTCATTAGTTGTTATGACGTACAAACTACACAAAGGTCAATGTACAGCGTACCTCATACACAATAGCACAACAAATAACTCTAATTTCATCCAGTTTTTGTTCTTATTAATAATCTTAAAAATCAAATGCTAGTTGACATTTATGAAATAAAATATTGATAGTTTTAGAGTGTGACGTTGTCTGCATGTGGACAGGAATTATCCCACTAGAATATGCTACTGGATTTCTTATCTTAATTTAACCCAGGTCAAGGTGCGAAATATTCTCGAAATCTGTTAATGCATGAAAAGGTAACAGACCTAGACTTGCTTCACCTTTGTAATATTAGTACAGATTATATTTAAATTACCTTAACAAGATCTAAACGAAGAGGTCCTTTAGAGATATCCATAAGTCGCTTTAGGTCCATGTGAAGGAATTCAAAGACTAAGAACAGTTTGTTGTCGGCGAGCAGCACGTCGAGCAGGCGCACCACGGCGGGATGGCGCAGCTCCCGCAGCACGGAAATCTCCCGCAGGGCCGTCGACGGCACACCCTCCGGCTCACTGCCAAACACATCACCACCATCATCATTTTACTAACTTCAAAATATCCTTCACTCAAATCAAAGAACATCGCTCCTGAGTCTGACAAGTGTTGAGTGCTGTCATAATTTGGCGCCAAAACTTACTTTTCTAGTTTAATTTTCTTTAGCGCGATTTCCTTTCCAGTCACCCTGTCCATTGCTTTATACACAACTCCATAGGTACCTTCTCCTATTTTCTCTACTTTAGAAAAATTATCCATTTCAAAGCTGCTTAACTTGCGAAAGAAAGCCTTTCACATATTAAATGACCACAGCAGGCAAGACAGGCAAGTAAGCATTTTGACACGAAGTTTCGTTTGACACTTTGACAGTCAGAGTCAGACGACAGTAAGGAAGGATTGTATGGAATCTGTGTGTGGCATGGCGCTAATATATACTAGAATAAAAATATCGATAAAATTGTATAGAAATTGAATTATTTAGCCAAATAGAACCAAAATGATCGTCATCATCATTTATTTGGAGTTGGCGCTTATTTCTTCTTCTACCATACTTCTCTACTACTCGTCATCTCAGCAATCACCTCCTTTCTAGCCATTCCGTACTCCGAAGTATTCTCCGTACTCGTTGGTCATCATCCTTCACACCACAGTCGCGCGGTGCGCCATGAGCTCAGTGTTTGATAAAAGTATTCTACTCTAACTCTTTGAAAAGTATTCTACTCTTTGGCGCAGTGTGCACTATGGACTTAGTATACAAACAGGACTGAGTTCTCATAATACAACTGAACGAGTCCCGCCGTAGGTTCACTTTTGTTAAGGTGGTTGCGGCGGCACCCTGACGCAAGCCAGCAAGCTGAAGCTGCGGTGGTGAGCGTTAAAACCATCTGCGACGATAAGCTCGCGTGGGGCCACCCAAACCCCGCAGCGCCGGAGCCGTGACAGAAACAATGCTTGCTGTAAGTTGCATGCATGCTTGCATGTGGCCTGCTTGTTTGCACGATGCATACTTGCTTACATGCTGCAGGCCTGCTGCATACCTGCTGGCATGCTGCAGGATGGTTGTTTGCATGCTGCTTGCTTGCTTGCATGCTGCAAGCTTGTTTGCATGCTTTTTTGCATGCTTCCTTGCATGCTGCTTGTAAACAAACAAGCATGCAGCATGCAAACAACCATCCTTGTGTGCATGCTTCTTACTGGGATCACTTTTGTTCATACTCAACTGCTTTATTAGGTGCCATTACAGTTGAAAGATTTTTTAATTTTTTTTAAGGATTCTCAGCTTCGAGACTTGCTATTAATGGTAGGTCTGTATGATACAGACCTATCATTAATTGCATCTAATTGCTTATGTTAAACTAACAATATACATTAATAATTAAAAACTATTAAACTAAAATAAATAAACTAACAACAAACTATAAAAGGGCATCGAAAAACTCGTCCTCAACGCTGTCAGCTGGTAATGTGCCCAAGAGACTGGCGGCGTTGCCACGTTGTATGGCAACACTTAGCCTCTGGCCAATGTAAAAGCCAGCCCTTGGGTCACGGGAAGCGTCAACTAGGCGTTTCGAAATTTCCTTAAATAGGCTATGAGCACTCGGACCCCACGGCCCTAGAGTTTCAACCCCAAACGGCTCGAAAATATAGTTACCACAAAGGTTTCTATATTTACGACGCTTGAGGTTCTCTGCAGCCGCAGCGGCAGCACCAGCACAGCACGATGAACTTGGAAGATGGGATGGCGCAAGAGTATCGACGCATGTTGCGTCCCACACTAAAGGCCTACCCATCTTCCAAGGAAGCAAAGACATGCCATCCGGTCTCTTGCCATCGTCGCGTGCCAAGCCATTGGGTTCTAAAACAGCTGGGACGCCGACGGTGACAAGAGCTCGTCGGATGATGTCGTTTATATTTGCGTGCCGTGCAAAACGGCCCGCACTTGGGCTGCATGACAGGCCGTGGTGACCGAGGTTGTTGACAGCTTCACCGCAGTGACAGCGATGAGGAGAACAGCAAGCGGCACCAAGGCGTAATGAAACAGCGAGGCGGAAGTTTGTGTCGTCGAACAATGTGCCTATGCTCGACGACGGTAGTGCGTGAAGCCAAAGACCCGACTCCCACTCACCCACAGCCCGCAGGCGCGCACGCTCAGCAGTAGTAGCAGATGTGTTCAGCAGATTGCTCTGAACTACTCTGCAGAGCGGCTCGTCCACCGTCTCTGGGAAAATGGATGGTCGGGTTCTTCAGCATTCGGGCAAGCGAGTTTCCAAGCATCGATAGCCTCGGATATGTACGGCACATCAAAATCAATCAGTGTGGAAGTCAGGATATTCCTAATTAATTTCTTAGTGCCGTGGACCGAGGATATAAAAGCCGGTAAACTAATACTGGAAATTTTGCGGACGCCGAGTCCTCCCATGCGAATAGGAAGAGTAGCTTGTGCCCAAGCTCGGTCGTCCAAAGCCACATTTAAAATTGACGTTAGAGTATGTCTGATAATTTCATCCATTTTGTCCAAAAGGGGAGTGTGCTTCCATAAAGGGGGAAGCACGAAGGAAATACGTTAATTTTGGACTGAAACAGCAGTAACGAATTATTGTGATGGCCGAATGTATGTTAATTTCGAGCAATCTTTCCGAAACATCATTGAAATTTTGAATTTTTTCCTCGATAAAATCGGGAAAAGAATTTTCAAAGATGGGAGACCCAAGGAGACGATGAGAGCTTTTTTCTGTAATTTTGATGCCGGGGGCTATGGCGTTACATTTTGATAGAGTCAGTTGTCTGTCGGTGCTGTCCGCTACATAAATTTTACATTTTGAAAGGTTGAGGTCGAGACCAATGAAATGAAGTTCATTTTTTAGGAAATCTAGATCTTTTAAAACAGAATCTACATCGCCTCCCAAGGTTCCATCATCTAGATACTAAACGTTAAATTTGTAATAAAATTTTTAATTGCTTATTAGATTATTTTATTCCCCCCAGAAATTGACTACGAGTTCGTTTACTTAAAACAAAGGTTTTAGTTTAAATTAACAGTAAGTCAGTATCATCATCATCATCATTGTCCTGTAAGTCAGTTTACTAGTACATTATTTTGTAAAGGATGTTAGGAATATACTGCGACTTCACGTACTCGATAATGCCAAACGAAACTGCGCTTACGTGAGCGAAGCCGCAGGCACAGCTAGTGGAAATTAAAACAGTGGTATAATAAATGTTCGGAAACATAGTACTTCGAACAAATGTTATTTCGGCTAAGTATAACTTCGGTAGAAAGTTTTTCGACCAAATGAAACGTCGGAGTAACGAAAAAAATCGAATTGATAATAGGTCAACCGATACAGTGGCAGACGTGACTTCGATGAAGCAAAAAAATAGAAAAGTGTGTGTGTACTTATTACACACGTAAGAAGTTATACTTATTTGGCGTATCAAACTAAAATGTTGACTAGCTAACTTCAGGGTGTATGTTGACTAGCTAACTTCAGGATGTAGGTTTTTCGTGTCGGTGTGCGCGCGCATCGTAAAAAATTACTCTCATCATTTTTCCCTAACGCGCCAAAAGAAGTATAACTTCAAAAACGAAACGATAATAGTTGAAAAGTTTTAGGTGAAATGAAATTCGGTCTAATATTTTTCGAACTTATAATAGGTAACCAGGGTATTGGTAGAACAAAACTGTTTTTGTCTACCTTAGGTGCCTCCACTGCTGTCTGATTTATAGGTTTTTCTATGAGAGGGCAAAAATCACAATAATCACATCTCTTGATCTGATAAACCTATAATTTTCCTTAGACCATATTCGATAGCCATCATCTCCATAATATCCGATAAGTATTCCTTTTTCGGCATTCTTACAAAGTTTCTTTTTTCTTTGTTTCGGTACGTGTGCATAATACGTCGATCCAACTACTCGTATCCTCAAGTGTTTGATGCCTGGTTTCTTTCCAAAAAATTACTCGAAAGGTGACTTTCCCTCAACGGTGGTTGGTCCCGTTTGATTAAGTATATAGACAGAAGTATTAATTAATTCCGCCCAAAGACCTTGTGGTATTACATCATGAGCATGCATGATTGCTCTAGCAGTTTCAACTATACTCCTGTTATCTCGTTCCGAGCATCCATTTTGTTCTGGCGTCTAAGGCATAGTGAAACGCTGTTTTATACCTGCTCATTATCAAATTCTCCTCCATTATCACTTAGAATGTTTTGTATAACAAGGCCAGCGGTTCTTATCTCAGCTAGAAACTGTTTAAATTTGCTGTGAACTTCGCTTTGTTTTTCATGAAGTAGACATGACGATGCCGAGAGTAGTCGTCTTTGAAAAGAACCAAGTATCGAAATTTGGAAATTGAGTGCTTAAAAGGTCCACAAACATCAGAGTGAATAAGATCTCCAGGTTTCTACGCTTGTTCTCGTGTTCTGAATTTCAACCTGTGTGCTTTGTCATTGATACAACCTTCACATAATTCTGTATTGTAGTCCAATTTTATGTCAAATTCCTTTTCTACTACCTTTTTACACGTTTTTTATTATTATGATGTCCTAAACGTTTATGATACAATTGTGACGATTGTGAATTTGTGACAAGATTTACTTCTTGCTTTGGTTTGACAATTTTAACATTAAGTATATCAATCAATCAATAAGCCCTCTATCCTGAACTTTATCTGTTGTGTATGAGGTATTTGTTTTCCTCTTTTAGAGGATATCCCTTAGTTCAGTGTGCCTTCTGGCAAAGGCCTCCTCTAACATTTTCCATTGTATCCTATCTCTGGTAACCCTTCTCCAGTAAGGGCCCGCTGTAAGTTTTAGCTCATCTTCCCATCTTTTGAGTTGTCTTCCCCGTTTCCTTTTTCCATCTCTGGGATACCAGTCTGTAACAATTTTACTCCACTTATCCTGAGTACTCCTTAACATGTGGCCCACCCATCTCCATTTTAGTTGGTCTATCTTCGTAAGTATATCCACAATTCTTGTCTTGGATCTTATAAAGGTATTTCGTTTCCTGTCTTGCTTCTTGATGCCCAACATGCTTCTCTCCATCGCTCTTTGACACCATTGCAGCTTTTCTCGGTGGTGTTTCGAAAGAGACCATGTTTCACACCCATATGTGATGCAAGGTAGGATGCAAGTTTAGTGTTGTATACTTTCCGTTTTGTACCGATGCTAAGGTCGTTGGCCTTCATGATTTCTTTTAGTGACCAATATTTTCTCCAACCGTTTGCTATTCGCCATTTGATTTCCTTGTCCGTCTGATCCTTGAAAGAGATGATCTGTCCCAGGTATATATACTCTTCCACGTATTCGAGAGGTTCGTTGTTTAATGATATAACTCGGTTGTCAGAGTTTGTCAGAAGCTTGGTCTTAGTGGTATTCATGGATAGCCCTATTTTCTCGCTTTCCCTGTTTAGGTCTTGGATCATCTTCTCTAATTTTTCGGGGTTTTCTTCGACGATGACAATATCATCTGCGAACCTTAGGTGATTTAGTCTTCGTCCATCTATGCTTAGACCAAGTTGGTCCCATTCCAGTTTTCTAAATATATTCTCCAACACTGCAGAGAAGAGTTTGGGGGATAGTGGATCTCCTTGCCTGACACCTCTGTTTATATTGAAGGTCTCCCCCAAACTTTCTAGTTGTATTCTTGCTTTAGTGTTGGAGTAGATAGATTTGATGGTTTTTATGTATTGTGTGGGGATTCCTTGGTGTTCAAGACTTGCCCATATGGCTTTGTGGCTAATGCTGTCGAAGGCCTTGGTGTAATCGACGAAGGCCATATACAGACACTTATTATACTCGTTGTATTTTTCTATGAGTTGTTTGATAGTATGTATATGGTCCACTGTGGCAAAGTTTTTTCTAAAGCCCGCCTGTTCTATTGGTTGGTTTTCGTCTAGTTTTGTACGTATGCGGTCTAGAATGATTTTGGAGAAAACCTTGTAGACATTGGACATCAGACTTATTGGTCTATAATTTCCTATATCTTCCTTTGGTCCTTTTTTATATATAAGGATTATATGAGATGTTTCCCACTGTTCAGGTATGATTCCTGAAGTTATAACCTTGTTGAAGATTTTAGTCAGAATAGGAGCCAGCTCTTCAAGTGTTCCTTTCAGCAACTCGTTCGTAATCTTGTCAGGGCCTGGTGCTTTATCAGATTTTTGGCTTAGTATTGCCTTCCTGACTTCACTGGGTAAGATTTCAGGTTCTGGGTCTGATGGGCATGGATTAGGTGTACGGATTTCATAAATTCCCTGATTGGTGTCATCTTGGTTGGAGTATAGATGCTGGTAGAATTTTGTAGCTGCTTTGTTTATTTCTTTTCGATTTGTGATGTTACAGTGGTTATTTTTCAGGTTTGGTATCCATGGATTTGACTCGCGTAGTTCTTTAAGAGCTTTTCTTGTTCCTCCAGTAGCTAAAATATGTTTTTCAAATTTTTGTAGCCTCACGGCCTTTCTATCTTTCCTAATGCCTTCCTTGATTTTCTTACTCAGCTTGGTAATCATTTGGATATTCTCTTTTCTCATTTTGCTATTGAATAGACATTTTCTTTCCTGGATTAGTTGTAGTGTTTTATCTCTCAGTATATATTTATGCTTGGGTGGTTTGCTGGTGTTGGTACCGGTAAGATGGCTTTGTAGTTTGACATAGCTTGCTTTGACATCACTTTTGTAATCTTCCAGTAATTCCTTGCCAAGTATTACCAAGGAACGGGCTGCAACTTTGCTGTCTTCTGGATAGTGAACCATGCTGGATGTTGTAATATGTTTTCTAGAGTTTTTGGGTGGTATTAGTTTGAGAGATGCTCTTATCATACGATGGTTTGTATTAAAGTTTAGCTTTGTTATTACTGAAGTGTTAGTGAATAATCTTGGGTGATTGCACATAATATAATCTATCTCGTTTTTATATTTGCCATCTGGGGAGGTCCATGTCCACTTGTTTTTCTTGTTTTTCTTGAAGATACTATTCAAGAGAGTCAAGTTGTGCTCCAGTGAAAATTCTATTAGCCTTTGCCCGTTTGTACTTCTTTTGCCGTGGCCAAAGTTCCCCAGTACATATTCATCTTTGTTTTGCTTGGTCCCTACTTGAGCATTAAAATCCCCCATAAGAACAATTATATTTTTTGGATATTTGTATATAACTTGGGAAAGGTTATTGTAGAAGATAATGTGTTCAGATGTTGCAGCTTGTTCGGTTGGTGCATAGGCTTGTATTATTGTCCATGTTTTTTCAAAGCCGGGTATTTTAATGAGTAAAATTGCAATTCGATCATTAACTCCAATGAAATTCAGTATATTATTTCTTAGGTGTGTTTTTACCATGAATCCAACTCCTCTTTGTCCCCCAGTTTCTCCCTTGTTAAATATAATATATTCTGTATGTTCTTCTATTGATTCGCCAGCTCTTCGCATTTCACTTATTCCCAGTATATCCCAATTGAGTTCTTTCAACGCTTCCTCAAGCTCTAATAGAGATTCATTTGTTCTTAATGTCCTGGTATTTAATGTTGCAATGTGTAGTTTGTTGCTTTTTGTTAGAGGGTGATGGTCTGTTTCTCCCGCGGTGACCAGCCGTGGTGGGAGCATTGGTTGTTGAATTTTGTTTTGGTGTTGTTTTGGTTGTAGATTTATTTGTTGTGGTTGACTTAGTTGACATAGTTGCAGTTTGTCGGTTCCTATTGGTGTTGTGTTAGTTTTTGTATGTGATGGTCCCTGAAGCGGAGTGTGATCTCTCCCGCAGGTGCTGAAATGTATTTATCTTCGGCAATTTAGAGGTATTTGTATTCTGCTGGTTGGGGCTTGGAGTGTCGGATCTTTTTCTTTTTTCGGTGTCTTTATTTGTGTTAAGGTTTTTAGTTTTTGCTTGTAGCACTGCCTTCGGTAGATCATGTGTAATGTATGTGCCCGATTTCATTTTCTTTTTGTTTTTTAAAATCTGTATTTTTTTCCCAAGGGTTGTGGTAGCTAGCAAGATTGGTCTGATTTTGACGTCATTGTCTCGTTTTTTACCCAGTCTCTGAAGTCTATCTATTTCCCCTATTTCTAGATTCACCTCAATTTCTTTCAACGTTGACGTGACGAGAGTTGTCAGTACTTCGTGACTTTCTTCGTTAGGCTCTGGGAGCCCATGGATTAGTACGTTTTTACGCTTGCTGTTTGCCTCGAGATTTATTAGCTTGTTGTTTAATTTGTCCACTTCGTTTCGCAGGTATTAATACAACATTAAGTATATAAAGCCCACCAAACTTTCTTCGCTTCCCATTCACTATTTCTTTACTGTTTTCCTTCAATGTACATGATTCTGTACGGGATTCGAATGTACAGTCAGCGTCACGATGTGGGTACCCCTCTTGAAAGAACCTACGTTCCCAACTGGGGTACCCAATTGATGCAGCCCACCGTAGTATTCTGTAGTTTGTCTTGAGCAGCAAGAACGGAAAATAAATTTCTTTGTAATGTTGAAATATACCATACATCCTTTAAAAGAAGCTGTTCGACTCGTCCACTTACAACAGCATTGAGACGTATTGTTCCTTTGCCAATGGCATTGATTGTCTGCCCAGATGCTGTGGTGACAGTGTGATTATTCTGAAAATATACAAAGCTTTCAAATAAGTCAGACCTATTCGTAACATGACTAGTTGCGCCATTGTCTACGTACTAACAATTTTTATCTACTTGTGAGATATCTTCAACCGACAGAATTGTTAAATTCATGTTGTTCACACTACTTGTCGAATTCTTTGGTGGTCTCTCGTTGGAAATCCATTTGTGACATTTCTTGATGATGTGACCGACCTGTCCGCAATATTTACACTTTAATTGCTTTTTGCTTTAAAGTTGTTATTACTCTTCTCAGATTTTACTACAAGAGCTTTCACATTTCGCTCACCTAGTAATATATTGGCACATCTACGTTTTTTATATTTTATAGAAACGAAGATCAAAGATTTTATAAATGTTTAAAATTAATTTATGGGTTAATTTTACGTTTTTTTACAGATTTTATAAGTTTATTAAAAAATAATTATAATTAAGTAATTACTTGTAACTAATTAATTTTAAACATTAATAAAATCTTTGATCTTCATTTCTGTAAATTATGAAAAACGTAGATGTGCCAATATATTACTAGGTGAGCGATTTGTACTACACTCTACTTTATTCATTAGCGTTCTTTTATAGGCACATAACTGTATCGTCAGATTCTCAATTTTTCTATCCTGTTTGGCCATCAAAAGCCAACTTGATTTAAATGCAAAAAACTGTTCCGGAAGTGTAAACAGTACCTTGCAAATTACTAGGATTACTGGTAACTCATTTACTTTTAATTCAGTATTCAGATCGTAGAATAAAGATTTTACTGCAGATATGTGTGGTCATGTCATGCTCAGGATCTTTTTGGTAGCTGAGGAACTTCATGCATAAGTCGTAGCTCTCATCTTCTGTTGCTCCGTCGTAAAGCCTGGCAAGTTCATCTCACATGTCCAATGCTGTGCTGAATCTCATCACCTTGTGCAGCATATCCTCAGTCATATTTGATGAAAGTACTAACTGTGCAGTGTGCAGTGTTATCTAACATATTAAATTTAAATGACTCCTTTTAAAATTTGTCCAATATTTCGGGTGTGGCCAATGCAAAGAGTATAATAATAATAGGGGAGGGCCAATGGTCCTGGATGAGTAAGCATTTTATTTGTACCCTTTATAACATCCATTGTACCTGGATAACTTTTAAGTAATAGAGTTATCATGAATTTCCATGTGTGCCAATTCTGTCCATCAAATTTGTTAATTTCGACCTTTGCCCCAGCTACAGACTGCATGATGACGATCGTAAATTTTACTTGTAGATACAGTTCGACTTTTAAGTAAAATTAAAGTTTCTTACTCTTCTTTTGTCATCCACCCATAGAATTCAGCCTCAGGCAACTCAGCGCTCTGCTACCATATTAAAGTAAAATAAATAGAGGCATATATAACATAATATAAATTTAATTACATTTTAGACATTTTACAAGGAAGGAATATTTTCAGTAGAGCAGGGCCGAAAGCACCTATGACGCCGATTCCTGCCGGCTTCACTTTGAGAATAAGGCACTGAAGGCACTCTACTTAGTGTCTAGCTATCCACTTTAGTCAAATAGTATATTACATACAAATCTGTGGGTATCACTTCACTTTTTTCTTCTTTGGTTTATAGGATCTAAAGAATTGAAAACATTAAAAAATTACAACATTTTTCATGTCAATAAATAAAGCAACATGTGGCGCCAAATAAGCCGGTGCTCGGGTGTCAGAATTCAGAACTAAAATCGTTTGGACGCAGTCACGTGACTTCACGGCTGGCCCTGGCAGTACCGTTTTGTAGGGAGCTCGGTAAGCCGAAGATTATCGAGTTACGACAGGGGCAGAAAAAAGAAGTAGAAGAAGAAGGGAGAACGAGATAGGAAAAGTAATGGTCGATACCGTATTTGGTACCAACTATATTTTTTATTTTGTTGACTTATTTACATAAGTTAGAATCACTTTTATTTGTTTTATTATATTTCACTGCACTTATTCTTTACTTTTTCTGTCGTTTTTTTTTTGTCATGGATGTTATTTTCATGGTTTTTAGGGTCGCTGATAACGAAAATGAGGTCAAATTATGAAAATCCAAGATGGCGCTGACTAAAATTTTCGGTTTATTCGTCATGGGTGTCATTTTCATGGTTTTCGGGGTCGCTGATAAAGAAAATGAGGTCAAAATGAAAATCTAAGATGGGTGCGACGAAAATTATCGGTTTTTTCGTCATGGTGGTCATTTTTATGGTTTTCAGGGTCGCTGGTAAAAAAACACGCTGCTAAAAATCTATAAAAAATGTATAAATATATTAAAAAATATATTTTTAATAACTAACTTTTGGCCGATTTTCATATATATTTTATACATTTCAAATATATTTCAGATATATTCAAAATATTTTTTTTTTTATCTTTTTAGCTATGTTTTTTATGTCTTTTAAGATATATTTTGAATGTATCTAAAGTATATTTAAAATATATGAAATATACATGAAAATCGGCCAAAAGTTAGTTATTAAAAATATATTTACATATTTTTTTAATATATTTATAAATTTTTTATAGATTTTTAATATATTTAAAATATATTTTTTATACATTTTGTCATCTATTTTTTTATATTATTTTTCATGGGGGTATACCTACTCACGATAAAATTGTGAAGGCATTATTAATTCGATTTTGTCTTTTCAGATTATCAGTATGGATGAATCTGTTTTGCATTTTCTGAGAAGATTTACAATAGTAACATATATATTTTTTTTCACCATCGGGAAGTAGAGATTTTAACGAACAGAAAACATACCAACTTTTTGAAAAAAACTGATATTTTGACGGGTGAATTTTCGATTGAAAATTAAGGTGCTTTTTCGATATTAATTCAAAATAAGGTGAAAAAATAAATATTTCTAATCAAATAAATTACAGCGTATTTGGGACATAAAAAGGTAAGTTTTCACCAAATTTCGTGAAAAGAAAAACAAAATTGTAAAAGATAAAAATAAAAAACCAAAAACTTGGTTTTTTGAATATTTCACATAAATTTTGAGGTTATGTGAAAAAAGTGTAAGTACAAAAGTTTTAGATCTTTTTATTACCTACAACTTTGCCATTTGACTTTTTTCCATAGGACTTTTAGTTTTGCCGGAAATCGAGAATAACCGTTTTTTGCCCTTAAAAACTCACCCCCATCCCCTTCCCGACCTCAGATCGCCCGTAAATTATTTTTCCTTTCATTTTCATAATATTCTCCTCCTTTTCTAATGGGTTTCATCCTACTATAATTTTTTTCGTTTTAAAAATTATCGACCCTGGTCTACTAGCCCCATGTACCACACAATTGAAATTATATTATTATGTGCGCAACTTCCTGCAGTTCGATTTGCTGTAATAATTGTAATTTAAATTTTGTGTTATTATTTATTTAAATAGGTATTATTTAAATTAAAAAATGATAAAAATATTTATAAACGTAATTAACACAGAAATAATTGTAAAAATAATTAAAATACTTTGAAATAAAAAAGTATGGCTTATAAATGGTTATTTTGTGTCAAAATGTTAGTATTAAAACATGATTTTCTCGGATATCCCACACTTTTGAGAGTTGTCGCCATTTTAAAACATGATCACCTTACTAAGATGTATTGACTGAGATACATTTTAAATCTGTTGGTCGATGTAAGGGTTGGGGGACGTTTTGACGCATCGTCCTTTTTAATAAACAATGTAAGTTAACCTCAGATCTATATCATCAATCATATGAAATAGGGTTCAGCTTAGGCTGGACTTTTTTTTTAGGTTGTACACGCCTGCGCGGGTATATAAAGCGCGCCGAAAGCCGCGCCGCTGCCTCCAGCCTGATCACTATGTACGGTAAGCCTATCACTTGGGAGAAGCAAGCCAAATATCTAGGAGTCATACTCGACCAACATCTGTCCTTCAGTCCCCACTTCACTGCAGCTCGTGACTGAGTTTTCTTCGCTATGGGCGGACTCCATTTCTTGCTTACGGTAAAAAGCAAACTGAGGGACAGTTTGCTTTTAAGTGCAAGTTGCGCCTCTATACCGCGGTGATCCGTCCCATCATGACGTACGCTTGCATCGTGTTCGCACATACCAAGCCTAAATACCTCTATAAGATGCAAGTTCTCCAGTGGGTTAAGTCACGTAACTAAAGAAATGCGGTTGCAGTGCAATTTCAGTTAAGTTTCGATCAAAACAACGCTTTTCGTATTATCTACCGCTGTCAGACACGCTCGCGTCAAGTGCGCGTCACGCGAGCGCAATAACGGCATTCTACTGTTGCGCGTCTTTGGTGCGTGTTTCGAAACGCAACAAGATTGGTATTCTACTATTCGTTTGACGTCTCAAAATGACAGCTTATAAGTTTCAATTCGATCAACGTGCAGTTTCGGTTACGCACAACATAAGTTCATCGTTATTTACTTTTGTTGGCATCAAATTGTATTTTTTATAAATGTAAGTATTAAAAATGGATTATTGTATGTAGACAAGTTAACTACAAGTCATTTTCAATGAAATTCTAAGTTTTTTTTTACTTTTTCGTGAATATGAGTTTCCAATTTGGTTTGAGAATTTTATTCCTAGCTGCCGAAATTGATGACCGAGAACGTCGTCAAGCAATAAGAAGACAAAGGTTTCCTGTGGATCCATTCCGTATTTTTACACATAGGTACAATATCGATAGAATCTAAAAGCTTGCTCCACTCTTTGGGAGTTCTTTGATCCCCGTCTGCCTCGGCATTTAAACTGTTCGCGCACTCTATCCAAAGGCGTGATGTGAAGGCACTCCCCTCTCTAGACCTTAGTCTGCCACGGGCAAGGTCCCTGTGGCCCTCCAAATACTCAACCAGCAGTTCTATTTGCCGCACAGAAACGCGTTTGCGTGAACTCATACCTACTGAAGAATCAAGATGAAATTTATATGAAAAAATTTTAAACTGCTACTTCTTCGTAAACTTCAGTTTAACTACATCCTTAAATATCATTTTATTCATATTATATTATGATTAAAGTAGTAGTTGTTTTATAGTTGCATCTGTGATTTGCACTGAGTCTTGAATTTCAACTTTCGCGTCATTAGCGGGTATCCTGTTATTTTGACAGGTTTGGTTTTATGGGGCAATGATAGACCATCATTCAGCCAAATTTTAGCAAAATAGTGTTTAATTGTGAAACAAAACATAATTGTTTGTTTATAAGTAATAAAAAGCACTAAAATCTGTACTAGAGTATTATTTTAATATTATAATAACGTCATTTTCATTGAAATGTAATCGATTCTATTCGATTATTTAGTGAGTAATATTTTTTCTCTCATGTGGCCACTCCATAAGTCAGTTTGGCTGTCGTGCAGTTGACGTGCAATTCACGCGCAACTTACGCGCAGTTCAAAAATTACAATAATACCGCATAACACTCAAACTTGAACTTCACTGAAACTGCGCTGCAACTGCACTAAAACTTCATTGGCGCGTCTTAAGATTACGTGAATTAGCCTACTGAACTCCAGAATTCTTACACAAAGTCACGAGAGCCCTCTTCTATGTCCGCAATGACCGTCTGCACATAGACCTCAAAATGCCCACTACCCAGCAGTTCATGAAGCGCCTCTCCAAGCGCTTCTTCGATTCTGCCATTAAGCATCGTAATCGCCTGATCGCCGCACGATACGAGCCCTTGTGTAATTAGTCAGATTGGCCGTCCCAGGCACATTAGTCGATCCCGATGACACTATCACCCTCCTCCAGGAGAGCAGTAGGGAAACTAGATCGCTCAAAAAGCGCAAACAACCGTATTTTCGCCACGCGGTCGCGCGGCTGGGCCTGTAGTTTTAAATCAGCCCCTAAATAATCATAATCAGATCCAGCCTGTCCCCTTGCTTCTCTCCCCCAGCGACGCCCTAAGCCGAGGCCCGTACACCACAGGGGGTGCCCTTAGCGTGTAGTCGCTTAGTTTGTAAGTTTTTATGCCCTGGTTGGAGGCCTTACACTGAAGACACCCACAGGATAGTTTATGGTTAAACAGACGACACCCTCTCTAAGTTGAACTGCGAGAGGCCAATCAAAAAAAACGCGCCGCATTCAATGGGGGCTATCGCTCATAAATTCGCCGCTAGAGGCGTTCGTGTAGAGTAAGGTCTTCCGAAATGTCAGATGTCATAGAGTTTTCGCGCGTTGCGTGCTTTTTTATCACGTATTTTAACTAATATTTATGATTCTGGTCTAGATTGAGCCATTCCTGATTAATTATGACTTGAAGATTTTAAGTAGCAACTTAGGCTTAACTTTCTTATTTGTTAGTACTTGGAGGTAGAATGATTTTTAAATGTTTCATGCTTGTTAATGTTAGGGAGAATAGTTGTAAATATGTATCTGAAGTTTACACTGCGTTGTCGTCTGGTACTGCGTTGATGAACGAAACGAAATAAACTTTTTATGAAGTTATTTTTACTATAAAGTATAAAATAGAAATAATGACAGGACCTTACTCAACAGTGGCGCCATCTGGTGAGCTTAAAAACAATAGCCCCCATTATTCGCAGCGAACGCACGTATTCCGGAGGCGCATGGTGTAACAGTTGCATTCGACAACACTGACTGTTTACATATTTCATTTATTTATATTTAAGGGTTTGTAAACAGATATCTCCAAAAATGCTGCCCAAAGTCACTATTCTACGCGGACGACGACGCACGGTGGGCTGAAAATCGGCTTTCATAGACTTAGGGATTTCAATTTGCAAGTGCTTGTTTTTATGCCGGATATCGCTTCTATTAGTCATTACTATGTACAAAAATGACACCCGAGTTAATTCTACCCAAAAACGAAGGAAATATAATTTTTTTACGAAAAATTTGTATGAAGCTAGTATGAAAAATCGAATTATCTCCTAAACGGCATGTTTAACCGTAATATCCTTGGAGATGGTCATAGTGCTAATTATTTATGATTTTTTGGTTGGCGATTGGACGAAAAATTTAATGCCGTTTTTTTTTTAAAAAATCGTCAAAATATTTTTATTTATTTTTACATGTAAAACGATCCCTTTTAGTGTCTAAGTTAAAAAGTTCGATATGTTATTAACCCAAATATTAAGAACACACGAAACAAGAAAAATAAAATAAAAAAATTGCTGTTTTTGACACATTTATATTAATTTAAATAAAAAAAGATTTATATTTAAGTAACATATGAAGTTATATTTTATACAAAATAAGTTAATTTAAGGAATTAATACTAAGCATTCGTAAAATAAAGTAAAATAAATAAAAAAAATAAAACATATCATTAAATATTACAAAAAAACCCAAACACACTCAAATACAAATTTACAAATATGTACATATATATCTTTTTTACAAATTTTCCTTATCACTCTCGTTGTCAGACTCCAACAAATTGGGACTCTCTCGGAAGAAGCCTCAGAGTCTCGAAACAAAGATTTTAGGAGGTTTCGAAAACATCATTCGCGGAAAAGAAGCAGGCAGGATTCCAATCAAGACATTTTAAATATGCTTGTTGTTTCTTCGGACCCTTTGCTAAGTGCACAAAGGCCTAAGTTAGATGCCAAGAAAAAGCAGAGCTTTTTTGCTGAAACTCTCGACTTAATTCAATTTCAGGAAACTGAGTTCGAATTTTTGGATATATCCAATCTGGATGCTGACTCAGAATTGGAGTCTGACAACGAGAGTGATAAGGAAAATTTGTAAAAAAGATATATATGTACATATTTGTAAATTTGTATTTGAGTGTGTTTGGGTTTTTTTGTAATATTTAATGATATGTTTTATTTTTTTTATTTATTTTACTTTATTTTACGAATGCTTAGTATTAATTCCTTAAATTAACTTATTTTGTATAAAATATAACTTCATATGTTACTTCAATATAAATCTTTTTTTATTTAAATTAATATAAATGTGTCAAAAACAGCAATTTTTTTATTTTATTTTTCTTGTTTCGTGTGTTCTTAATATTTGGGTTAATAACATATCGAACTTTTTAACTTAGACACTAAAAGGGATCGTTTTACATGTAAAAATAAATAAAAATATTTTGACGATTTTTTAAAAAAAAACGGCATTAAATTTTTCGTCCAATCGCCAACCAAAAAATCATAAATAATTAGCACTATGACCATCTCCAAGGATATTACGGTTAAACATGCCGTTTAGGAGATAATTCGATTTTTCATACTAGCTTCATACAAATTTTTCGTAAAAAAATTATATTTCCTTCGTTTTTGGGTAGAATTAACTCGGGTGTCATTTTTGTACATAGTAATGACTAATAGAAGCGATATCCGGCATAAAAACAAGCACTTGCAAATTGAAATCCCTAAGTCTATGAAAGCCGATTTTCAGCCCACCGTGCGACGTCGCGGGCACAGCTAGTAATTAAATATGTTCTGTGGACAGAACATAAAAAAAGCGAGGCAGGCAGGAGCACTGACGTAAAGTGACTGATATCGATATGATATAAATAAACGTCAGTGAGCAGGAGGCAGAGTGTGAGGTTCACAGGCTGTTAAAGTTATTCTGGATTTTAATATATTTTAGTTTCGCTACATTGGTTAAAGTTTGTCCATCTAAAACCTTGTATGTAATTATTTCACAGGTAATGGATATTGCTTTAAAAGGACTGTTAAAAAACATCAGGTGTGTCAATTATATAACATTTCATCGCAGCTTTAAGACATCTTCAGCAAATATGGAAAAAGCATTAGAAAATTTAAAAACAAACCCATATTACGAAAAGTACGCAGCACGTATCGCAGATCTACAAAAAACCTCTCCTGAAGAGTTTATGCAAAGAGTAGAAGTTCAACAGAAAACTAAGGAAGAGGAGAAGAAGAAAAAGTTCGGTTCCGTCGATACGAGGTTTGTTAGTGTATACTTATGTACTGTATTTAACCGTAAATTCACCTGTATCCATTTATTACTCATATATTTTCAGACAATTCTCCTCAGTATTAAATCCAAAAAAAGCCAAAGAAGAACTTTCTGAGAGTAAAGACAAAAGGCTCAGTGATATTTTCAAATTAGACCTTGTCAGAGATAAAGATGCATCAGAAATTCAGATCATTTGGGAGGAGTATCACAAAAACAAAGAAGTTATCTCAGCAGCCATTCCACAGGATATATATGCAAGCCTGCAGGTCAACATGAAGCAGACCCCCACATTCCTGTTCCCACTGCCGCGCTCGCAGGGCTATGAGTTCTTCATGTGTCAGAGTTATGGTCATGCTGTACACTTCACACCTCTTCTTGCTTACCAGGTATGTAAAATTGTGCCAAATAATCTATCAAATACTACTTAATTATGTCCAGGATCATAAATGGCATATCGTCGGGGATAGTGCAAATCCGCGTATCTAGCATTGGATAATTCCGCGTATCTAGCATTGGATAATTCCGCGTAGCGTGGCGGTTAAATTAATCATTGTAACGGATAAACTATTGTAAAAATACAAAGAGAACATCAATTATTACCATCTACGTAAAAATGATGCCATTTGCTCTTAAAATAACGATATTAAACATTTAACCTACCCCTAAACTCTGACACCAGGTTAGGCACTAACCACACGAAAAGAAGAAGAGACCCCTGTAAAATTAGATCAAATGCAGATACGCGGCCTTTACCTATGGTAGTTTCGCGGTTTTGCACTATCCCCGACGATATCCTATTTGTTTTAGGTACCTAAATTATTTGCTTGTAATATTATATCATTACTTTTCTAGGCAGTCGCTCCATGTAAAATACTGGTATTCAGCTGCATCCGGTTAGACTGGAAGCTGACCCCAACATAGTTGGGTTAGCTAAGCAGATGATGACGATGATGACTTTTCTAGACAAAGATTGATAGATTGAAGATAAGTTGACTGTATATTGATGTTTACACAGGTGCACAAGGAGAATGCGCCAGAGTGCCTAACCATGGTGCACTACACGGAGCTTGCCGACAAGGGGCTTGTCCTTATGCGTGGAGAATTCGACAAGGTAACACTTCAAAATTATTATGTAACACTTGCGCCCCGCCCCGGTTTCGCACGGGTGCAATGCTATGCATATAAACCTTCCTCTTGAATCACTCTATCTATTGCCGAAAACTGCGTTAAAATCCGTTGTGTAGTTTAAAAGATCTAAGCGTACAGACAGCGGGAGCGACTTTGTTTTATACTATGTAAAGTTAATAGTTGCCCGCGGCTTCGCCCGCTTCGAGTTCGGTAATTGTCCCACGTGATCGTACTACCGGTATAAAAATCCTGTGTTAATCCAGGTTATAAACTATCTGTGTGCCAAATTGCATCCTAATCCGGTCAGTAGTTTTTGCGTGAAAGAGCAAACATCCATACCGTTAAATAAATTTGTAAGATTTCGCAGACAATTTAACTTTTGATGTTTTTATTAATTGTTTCTTTGACACATTCAGTAGCCTAAATGGCAAAATCGTGCTTAGCCATACCAGCCACAGGAGCAGTTGGCGGGCGGCCGAGCGTGCGAACGTCGCATCGTTTCACCTCTTTTCATACTTTAGTTCACACCGCGAATTATCGAAAGAGCCGAACGAAGTATGAAAAGGGCGTCGTTCGCGTCGCTCGCCCGCCCGATATTCCCTAGCGGGAACCCGAGCTGCTCTGGACACAGTGCAGTACGATACTTTCGGTTGTTTCTTTCGGTGGACTCAATCAAGTAAACATCTATAAAATGTGTACGTTCACCGCAATGTTCGAGCACAACTGTGAACTTGAGTGCGCGCCATTGGTGTCGCGTCTACCAACACGCCCTCGCTTGTTTCCGCTACCAGAGCGACAACATGTGCAACTAAGCCAGCGGGTGTGTCGGGTCATTTTTGGTTCCCTTCAATATGGTTGAGTTGAATGGCGCTGATCCATGCGTCGTGTTCTTGAACGCCTGCTGTCAGTTGGGACTGGTCATCCCTAAGCTTTCACGGTTTATTATAATTAAGTACTTTATTTTTAAATTGTTGATTTACTCTTTTACTCTGGATGCTCTTAATTTGCACGCCTCTTTACATCGTTCTCACATACACGTATAATCTCAACATGAATGATGTAACCATGATTTTGTAATAATATTTTGATTGAAAAGAGTGTCCATGGAGTTTCTTGCACATTCTTCTCCATAGAGATCTACGCTTTGGAATGGGCAACTACAGTACTTTCACAAGTTATTATGCCTTGTGACTGTGACTGTAGCTTAGCCTTCTTTGTTTTTCCGACATTCAAAAGTGCCTGTAAGGGTCTAATTGAAATAAATGCTTTTGAGTTTGAGTTTACGACCTATTCTCATACCTACCAAAAATACACTTAAAAAATTTCATAAAAATCGGTCGATCCGTTTCGGAGGATTGCGACCACAAACACCGTGACACGAGATTTTTATATACAATATATAGATTATTATACGTAGATTACTTCTCTATTTGAATCGGATTTTGTTAACAATTTCATGGTTTAATCTTTATTCTAAAATTATAGTAGTTTAAGTTAAAAGTAAGTTACTCCTTATAACATCAGTTATCAGCCCGTGAAAGTCCCGTTGAAATCGGTCTAACCGTTTCGGAGATTAGCCGGTATAAACAGACCAAGTAATAAGTACCAAACTACCCACCAGATACAGGGTGGAAACTTCAAGGGTGCAGTAAGGAGGGGTGGGGGGGGGGGGGGAATAGCTTATTTTTCGGAAACGTGACACTTTGTCTCACCATTTTGTCTCATCCAAGCCTTGTTTGTATTGATGCCAGCTATCGATTGATACAGGTTTTATGCGTGGCTGATCAAATCAAAGTTGTGCTGAAGATGTCATGAGTGAATGTACTTTAACTTTGATAGATATCTCGGAAAGGTGACTGTCTACCTATAACGGATCATGAGATACAGCCAGCTGACAGACAAGGCGGACGGACAGCGCGGAGGCTTAGTAATAGCATCCCTTCCGGTACGGAACCCTAAAAAATGAAAATGAACATTATTGCTAATATGGTTTCTAGATATTTTTGATGTGTAAAGTTACACGTCCTCGTGATCGATGATCGTGATTTGTCTTTTATTTATTTTTTGTATTTCTGTTTCACAAATTCTTTCAGAAGGACTTCAATGATTTGATGATATATATGAGTAGATATGAGAAAAGTTTTATTTTTTTGCGATTTCTGACTTTTTTAGTACTCCCACCATGGTTGGTCCATTAGAAATGTTTAATCAGTATAAGATACATCATCATCATTCTCCTGCCTTTATCCCATATTTGGGGTCAGCGGCTGTAAAAATACATGATTGATTAACATAAAAAAATGTTTTGGGTAACATTTTCGTAGAATATGTATAGGAAAAGTTTTACTCCAACCTGGGTTGGTCCCATAGAAGTTTTTGATCAGTATTCAAAACAGGATCGATTGGCATCAATAAAATGTTTTGTGTAAAATGGATGGCGATCAAGATGGTACGAAAAAGCACGGATAGCGAAGCCCCGCTGAAAGCCTTTTCTGCCTGTATACACTCAGCGGCACGGACACTCAGCGGCACGGAATGTGGCCAGAGTGCGTTATGTGGTTTATTATCAAAATGAAACGCAAAACAGGGTTTTTAGTTGTTGTAAAATTATGTATATTAGATTAGAATCTTAAATAGTTACTTAAAAAAAACCTCTGGCTTGATGACTGCCTGCATCCCATCAGGCATGCTGTGGATTATGTCTACAATGTCCACATGGGGCATTTCTTCCCAGGCGGCAACTAGAGCGGTTTCCAATTGACTGATAGTCTCTGGAGGGTTGGGAATGGATCTGATTTATCTTTAAAACATATCCTTCGTACTGGCCACTCAAATTTTGTAATTCTCACCTCCGACAGGTCATCATCCAAGCAACGTGGTGTGTAAGGTCGGCATTATGTTGCAATCAAATTCAATAGATGAAATCTTCGCTACCGATGAATCCCATGATTTGTAAAACCTCATTGTAGCGCACTGCTGTTAGACGACCTTCAACTATTACTAACTCTGTGCGTGCGTCGGAAAAGATTCCTCGTCAAACCGTAACTGATTTACAATGGAAACAGACGGTTTGCCTGGGTAGTGATTGGCAGAAACCTCTCCTATGTCTTTTCCACACACTTCGCGGCTCTTAAGGCCACTCTGCATTCGTCAGTCCATAAAAATATATTCTAGTGGTCGTGAGTCTAATTTGCGTGTTCGCGAGCGAACCGAAGTCGAGCTACGCGATGGACGCAACTCGCGAGTCTGGAGCTTGCGCTAGTCTTCGAGCACGCAGATCCCGTGTTCTACCATTCTCCTTCTTATTGTCCGCTCACTTACGATGACCCCCCCCCCCCCCCCCTCTCGCGGTTTGTAGCCGCTACCGTATTTCGACCGCAGTTAAAGGGAACCAACTTTTCAAAATTGCGAAAGCGACAAATCGGCCAACTTGAGTTGTAGTGGGGCATTGTGTTCCAATTCTGGAAGCATAATAAATGAATACGGATTAGTTTGAAAATATAACAATAAAGATCAAATGCACTACGTAGTATAGAGTTTTAACTCACCCGTGTTTTGTGCGTTCCAGTAACGAACTAACGTTAAAGTGTCACAGAAATTAAACTACTTTATTTGTGTTTATCCTCTTAAATTAACATATACAAACTGCCACTCGAAATTCTCATACGCGATACCAAAATCGCCTGATGATGTTTGGGCCACATTCGGTGCCGCTGAGTGTACTTTTATAAGTATTCAGTAAAAAGCTGTTATTTTTTATATTACTAACAGTCACATCAATTTTATTTAAAAAGGAACACAATATTAAAAATGTTTTATTATTTTACAGAATGTACTGGATGGTCAAGAGGCTCGATGTCTGGCAAATCAATTTCAGATGTACTACAGTGGAAAAGATGCTACCAAGTTGCAAGTGCTTAAAACATTCACCAAGAACCCGGACACATTTAAACACATGGACCTGATAGCACAACTAGAAAACATAAGTTTATAATAATGTGATTTTGGGCATATGCATAAATAAAAGACAAAGTACAGATTTTGTTTAAATTCAAAACACATATTACTGATGGCAACTTTAAATTTTGTGCTGACCGTGACCCCCCATGCATAACTGTGGAACTCTGCTCATCTATGTTTTGAAACCTACGCCGTAACGTCTTAAATGTGAGGTTTCGGAGGCATTATTTTTGTTACCAGAACTATAAATAGCGGAGTCTTAGTAAGTGTCAATTCAACCTGTGAGGATAGTAGGTGTAATCGGGCGTATCATTTACGATAACACTTAACGGCGAGTCCGGTGATGCTCCTGGTAAAGATGGATCTAGTAGAGGCGAGTGAGGGATACTGCATCCTCCATCAATGCTGGCTCCTATGCTGGATGGCCGATGAAACAGGCTCTGCTGTTGTACATGACCTAGTCTAATGTAGTCCATTGGATTATGAATAATCATCTCATTTGCGGTATAATCTTTTTTATTTGCGGTGTTCCTTTTGTCGCATTTTAACAAGTTTTCTTCACTTTCTTGATAACAGCTTTCTAAAAAAAGTTTATGTAAAAACACCTTTGTTTTTTTCATAATGTCTTCCTGTATGAATGTGGCAGTTTGATTCAAATATGTAGGGATTTCGGACATAAACTCTTCGTACATTTTGTAACCAAAATCATCGTGAAGACTTTGGTTAGATGATGTTATAAAAGTTGAAACCGATTGCGCTCCTGTACTCTCCGGAGATTTATCGGTTACTTCGGCCGAATCCATCGAATTAAACAGATCAAAATTGCTAGATAACTTCTCTTCTTGACTATTTATGTCCTCAATATCAGGTTCGTTGTAACTAGTAGATTCATCAAGCGCGCATTTATTAGAGAACTTATTATTTTCGTTTTTTAAATGCTCAGTGCCGTTGTCAAAAGTATCAATGAATTCGGGCAACCTCGCATTAGTTGAATTCAATGTATTTATGGCTTTAGTACCTTTTACCAATTCATCCAAATTCAAGTTAGATTTTTCATTCAAATCAGCCAATGCAGGCCTTGTTATTGTTTCGGATCGAACAGCTTTTGGAAACATTCTCAATGTTAACCGATTGTTTGTTACAAGGCAGTTCTTAACAGTGTTAAAGCTAAAAAAATTATCACCCACTTTACCGCTGTCTTTCTCAAATAAATTTTGTCTCGTACGACGTGATCTTTTTCTGATTTCATCTAGGCATTTACGTGTTTTCCGCTTTTTACGTTTCGCCGTATTTGACAATGATTCCATTGCAAATTGTAAGAAGTAGATTTACTTGATGAAGAACCAAGCAAATTATATTGAAATGCTACCCAAGCTCCAGTTGATATCTACAGAAATAATGGTTAGGTTTTAAACTAAGTACCTACCTATTTTATTTTAATTAATCCACATTGTCTGATATCTGATTAATGGAATTATTAACTGTCACAAATAGCAAGACTTAAATACCGGTACTGAGAATAATACAGGTTTTTGTGTTTTTACCTTCAACATTTTCAGACGCTAGAGGAGAAAAGTAGATAAGTTGTCATTTTGCCTTTAAAAAGTTTTGATAAAAGAGTTCGAATTTCAATTGGTGCATTCAGGCCTTTCATTACAAAAATATGTGTAAGGCAATATCATGAAAATAAAAAGTAGGTGTACCTATGTTATCCTTAGAGATGTATTGTCCTTGTATGGTGGTGTGTGGACCTAGCAACAAATGCTCTAAGTTTACCACGCAACTTTAGATTAAATCCAATCGCTCAACCCCTCCCCAATCAGTGGTAAATGTAAAAAACATGGTCACCGGGTAAACGGTGGTTCAGTTAGGTACAGTGGGTATCGAATATAATTATGTAGGTATGCTGACGAAATGGACGAAACCAAGTTAGTGCGACCGTGCGCAACTGACGGGCCTGGATACTCGGGCCTCGTCCGCATCTAAGGAAGTTCTAAGCTTTACAGCCGAGCGTCAGCGGACGAGCCACTGGTTTCACCAGGGATCTCCAGCACTCAAGCCCCTGTCGTGGGTGAGTTTAAGCCGGAGGCCCCCCGTGATCCCGAGCTACCCGAGATCGACCGTCGCCCTCGCCTTTGCGACCACATCGCGGTAGGACACGCCCCTCTTTTCTGCATCCGACTGTAGTGTGATCACTACAGCTGCGGTCTTTGGGGCGTGGAGCCTAGCCGCGACGCAGTCGGGCAGACGGGCAGTGCCCCTGTACCCTGTGCCCCTGTACCCGGATAAGCCATTTAACATTTATACCCCGCCAGAGAGTCGGCTGGTACCCTGGCGGAGGAAAGCACTAGCGACTGATTGTTCCATATGAACGCCCGTCAGCCATACATCCCCTCGCGATGCGCCGCCACTTGGGATTCGGGGTAACTTTTTATAGAGGTTTTCTACCTCGCGGTCCGGGCGGTTAAGCCAAGACCCTCGATCCCGATCGACGCCGCGTCGCATTTCCACGACACTTCGATGATGACATTACGATATCGACAGGAACAGCCCTCGATAGCCTATACAAGTCTGCTCGGAGGTAGGGTGAGTGCACACCGAGCCCGCCCTTGCTCTTCCACTGTGCCCTCTGCTTTTCAGAGGGTCACGCGGAACAACACGTTGGTCCAGGTTGGACCCCTCCCATGTCAGAATATTAGCCACGGACAGTAACATTCCCCGAAGAATAATCTCTTTCCATTCCTCGGGGAAGGATACTGCCCGCGCCCAGGATGCACCGGCCCAGCAGCTGCTGTTCTCTCTAGACGTATCTAAAGGGACCGGTAGCCATCAGGCACACGAGGAGGAATTCTGACAACGCACCCCTACTACTGTACTGTACTGTACCATGCCTTAGACAACTTATAAAAAAGTTCGGTTTACGTTTTGTAGCACAGTGTGGTTCTTTTGGCTTTTAAATGTCATTATGAGGAGGGTGCTGTTGATGAACATGTGAAGATGGTACTGAAAAAAAAAACTTAAGGGCGATGTTAGTTCCGACTATGGCCACGTGCAAAAAGTACCATGCTGAACTATATTTACAAAACTTACTAAAAAGAGGTGTGCAAAATTAGTTGACACTGCATATTTGAATGGCCTTATGTCTTTTCTTTTTGGAAGTACCCAGACATTTTGGAAAAAAATGACCAAATTAATCGCAACAATGTAAGGGTGCCCCCTAACCGGAATCTTTCGCTTAAAACGTTTTGATTCGAACATGACATCCAGTGAGTAATGCGAAGCGAGCATTACAGTGCACAATCCGTAACGGTACAATTTGTTACAATCACTTAACTGTTTCTGAACAAAACTGAAATCTTGGGTAGTTACGTTACAGGCGAACGTGGGAGAGTGAGTCGAGCCTCTGGCTTTAAAAACTACCATCACCCAACATGGATACTACTTTGTGACACCCGCTACTTGTCTAGATTTGGGCGATTTTTGGGAGACTCCACATCGCTGTCACAGTCAATGTGATGTAGTATTCGACTACCTTGGACACCATGGCCTGCACAGAGAAAGCGCACTCGGATATCATGGCATGCTAGTATTGATGACATCATCCATCGTGCTCTTGGCCCATCGGGGTCCTACTCCTGGCTGTTTTAGAACGCACCATAATGCCTACGTAGGCCTTCGGTGTTGGATGCAACACATGATGTCGACACCCTTGTGCCATCCCATTTTCCTAGCACGTCAGACTGTGCTAGAGCGGCTGCTGCACCCGGCGCAAATACAACCGATATTGGTACTTATGTGTTTGAGCCGTTTGGGGTTAAAACACTAAGCCGTGCGTTTCGAGTGCCCACCTCATTTTTCGAGACTTCACAATTGGTTAGTAGTTGGTCGACTCTTTACGTGGCTAGGGGGCTGACCTTTTTTGGCCAAAGAATCAGCATTGCCATCAAATCCAACAACGTGACATTGCCGCAGGCCTTCAGGGCACTTTTCTCGTTGACAGAGCTGATGCTGGTGCCGATTCCTTCGTTTACAAACTAAACCAAATTTAAGTTCAGTGCATCTTTTTCTTTCTATTTCATTTAGAAAAGGACAGAAGATAAATTTTAGTTTAGTCCTGTCAGATTAACCAGCGCCTGACACAAGTTTAGACGTGATTTAAAAGTTGACTACTAAAATTACATCAAATTACGTCAGGACAGGAGGGACTAATTTAACAGAGACTAAACTAATATTTGTCTTCTGTCTTTTTCATAATGAAATAGAAAGAAAAAGATGCACTCAACATAAATTTAGTTTAGTTTGTGAACACGGGAATCGGCACCGCTGACGAATTTATTGACGCCGTGTAGTTCTTTTCTGCTTTTTAAATCTAAATAAAATGTAAAACTTACAAACCAACAAAAAACCATGGAACTCATAGAGGAAAAGCTTAATATTCCTTCCTCAATGATAGAACGTATGCGGTAATAAATACTATTAAATGGAGTCACAGCACTTACGGCTAGTAGAACGTGGTATAACATGGTTATAGGTAGTCTATGGTAGTTATTATGTACTCTGTGATAGCTAGTCTATAACTTACAATTAAATGTCAAAAACTAAAAACTCAAAAGTCTCAAAAATGATACTTCGTATTTTAGAGTGAAATTGTATGAAACTATCTGGAATGGAATCGTTTAGTCGCGTCCTATTTTATCATATTATGTACTCTGTCAACTGCGGGTGGTAATGATATTGGATCATTGGGATTGGTATGGTGTATTACATGGAAAATGCCTGCGAGTGGTGACTGAGAAAAGAATTTGTTAAATTTATATTTTTCTAAATGAAATGTTTACAGTATTTGGAATAATGTGCTAAGAACTAAATATTTACCCAAGATATTTATGACAAGGTATGCCCTGGAGCTCAAAAGAGTATACGTTTAGTTAATATTTAAATAAGTATTTCGTGTGTTTTGCGTGCCATGAAGTATTCAAAATCATCAAAAAGTTTCAGGATATAATCCGTACTTGATCTAGTAATATATATTAGTGGGCACTTAATGGGAATTTTGTATATTTTTTTAATATACCCTAATGATACCAGAATCCTACTCTGACACCAAAAAGGATGGTCTGTAAATATATAAACAAACCTGCATATATTTACCAGACCATCACCAAATTGCTAGTATTTACGTGACTTGTTTTCTTATCTCTGAACCTCTGTCTGTTTCCTTTGTAATGGGTTATGAAACTTATTTATTTTACATAAAGTGGACAACCTGTGCACATGATTTAAATGACCAACTTACTTCAATGCTATTCATTCATAACACATTCCTTAACTTTGCTTTAAAATATTTATTTTTTTATATATAACTTATTTATTGTAAAGTATAGATTGAAAAAGTTTATTTCTTTAGAATACAATAAACAAGTGAGTTGTTTCATGTAATTATTCTGCAAATTGAAATTTATCTGAGTGTTAGTAATTTTACAAAAAATACATTTGTTTAGATGAGTCAAACATGTTTTTTTAACTGACTTCAAGAAAAAAGAGGTGGTTATGTATTAGGCTGGCATTTTTATTTTCATATATGTATACTGATTTCTCTTTGATTACTGGTTAGATTTAAGTGATTTTTTTTTCCATTTGGTAGAGGATGCTTGCAGTGGTACCATATTAATTTATTAACTTTGCTTCAGTACTGTATGAGCTATCCTCTATAACAGGGATTCCCAAAGTGGTTGATAACGACCCCTAGGCGTCAAATTCGGGTTGGGAATCGGGTCAACATAAATGAAAATTGATTTTGAGGGTCAACGAGGTCTGACAATCGACCCCTACTAATTATCACAAATTCTTATTTGAAACTTTCAAGATACTAAATAAGTTGTGTGACATGTACCAACTTGTTATAAGAATAAATAATATTTTAGTAGGTACCTAGGTAGGTTAAAAAGTACAACAATGATACTTATCAACTCAACAAGTCGATAAGTGTGCACAAGTCCATTACACTGAATTTTTATTTTTTTTACCTTAACTTTGCGATTTTAATGTTGTTTTCAAAAAATAATTACCTACTTAGTATTTTTACGTAATTTGTTTTAATATGTTTTAATGCTTGATATTTTCTGAATTTTGTCTATTTATTTTTTTATAATTTGATGAGAAAATGATGTCAAGTTTACTAACCTAACCAACTGCAAAGTTTGTTTTTTGTTTTGGTAAGTATTTTGTATCAATAGGAAAAAAAAAATTAAGATAGGATTTTTAGTCATTTGGGTCTAATGTAACAGTTCATTTTGATAAAGTCGTCTCTTGCTCAAAATAGTTTGGGAATCCCTGCTCTATAATATGTATTTTATCTTGATCTATGTGGATTATGTGCTCATAACTTCCAGTTACAATGTTAAATTGATACTTGATTACGATTTGTGTGCGATACTACAATTAAAAACTGGCCAAGTGCGAGTTGGACTCGCGCACCGAGGGTTCCGTATAAACTTGTAGCTATCTTGTTATTAAACTACATATTTGCAGTTTACAGATTATTTCCTTTACAGGTGCTGTAAGACCTTGCTTTTTTGATTCTAGTTCAACAGGAATTACCATATAGGTTTTCGATCCAAAACTAAAGGGTTAACTACTTGGTCAATTTTGGTTAATTATCAAAAAAAAATCTATTTCAGCTAGGTCCACCCGTAAAATTGGTGGTGACACACGGACAGACAGACAGATGGATAAGAAAGTAATCTTATAAGGGTTCCTTTTTTTTACCTTTTGAGGTACGGAACCCTAAAAAGGGTGCCCTAAAAAGCAAGTGGAAAATAACATTACCTATTACCTTTGACTTCCAAAAGAAGTCGAAGGCTAAAAATCAATGAAACAAAACTAAAGTCACTGACCAATTGTGTATTTGCATTAAATTCGGTTTCAAAACTCATGCTATTTTAGTATTCATATTCTGATAGCTATGCGTTACCACACTTTTATTTGTATTGGAATAACATGATTGGTTGAAAGCAAGGCAAGTAGTAATTTTGTAACACTGGACTTTCTTGCCGTTTGTGGGAGAGAAGTAAATGAATGGGAAGTAAGTAGTCCGCTTGTCTTTAACCGCCTTCGTACAACGGTGACATATACTGTATATTTGTTATAGGCAAGCGTGTGTCGATGATGGCGCGCATGGTTCACGCGGTGTCGGGTGCGGGTCGGTGACGGGCGCTGAGCTGGCATGGCGGAGGGCGAGGGCGCGGGGCAGCCTGACGCGGTGCTACTGGCGCCGCTGTCCGAGGACACGTTTCTGCACAACCTGCACGTCCGCTACAAACGGGACATAATATACGTGAGTGGCGAGAACGGTGTGTCGCGTGCGGTATGCGGCGCACGACTGATGCGGTGACTCTTGTTTGTTGCAGACGTACGTGGGCAACGCGCTGGTGTCGGTGAACCCGTGCCGCGCGCTACCGCTGTACTCGGCCGAGCTGGTGCGCGCGTACCTGGCGCGCCCTCCCTACCAGCTGCCGCCGCACCTGTCAGTACCTCACCAAGACACCACCGCGCGGCCCGCTCGCCTCGCTCGGTGTCGTGCTCGTGTAGTGCACTCGGCTGACTCGTTCTCGTTGCAGGTACGCGATCACGGCGACGGCATACCGGTGGGTGCGCGACAGAAACGAGAGCCAGTGCATAGTTATTACCGGTGAGTGCTACCATCCACTGCACACATGTCCATACCCAGCCGCCTCGTTAAGCTATATAAAAGACAGTAAAAATATTCATAACAAAAATACATAATAAAATATTACATTTTTTAATTTATTAAAAAAAACTGGGTGCGTTTACGAACGTTTAAACTCACATACACAAACAGCCAGAACCGGAACAACTACCTGTAGGCCATACAATTATTATATAAACCAAATATTTGTTCCGTACGGGAATCGAACCCGCGGCAGGCAGTGCAGCAGTCAATCGCTCAGCCATTGCGCCAACCGCGCCGTCCGTACTCGAGAAGGTGCATGCACATTTTGAGGCAGCCAGAAAATAACGTACAATCCACGCGAGCTCCGAGGAATCGGTGGCTGAGGAAGCGGGCGGTATGCGCCGCGTCCGACCGTCGCTCCAGTTATCTCCCAGTAAAACGTCTCGTCGAACTGGTAGTTAAATTCATCCGACAATATCGAGATGACAATAACCAACAGCTTGACACAAGTGAACAAGTTAAAGGAGAATGCCCACGGCACTATGGGCAAATGTACTCTATTCAACATTATTGTGTCTTCATCAAATCATCTTTAAAATACTCGATGGCATGTCTAAATACTACCTCAAAAGATTTAACACAAACCATAATGGCATTTCCGCGATATTTACAAAAATGAAATTACTATTTTGAGGTTACGTTCGACAAAAAAATAGTTTAAAAAAACTATGTGAAAGGGTCTAAATGGGTTTACAGGTGAGCTATGTGCCTTTGAAGCACATTTTATGTAAAATCTGTAGCGAGTTAGCTATGTCAGGTGGCCACCTGTGACTACCTCACTAAGTCTTACTGATTTAGATTTTGAGCATCTTCGCGCTTTAAAATCTTATTCCGGCATTTCATGAAATTACAAATCATGGAAGAAATCATTACTAGGCCTATTTCAAAAATATCAAGTCTTGGGAAATCGTGTTAAGAGTCAGGAAGCCCGATGTTTTTAGGGTGGTGTAAATGACACACAATTACAGTATTCGCTTTAATATTCTTTTTTCTCATTCTGTGAAAGACAAATGGTCGAACAGTTTTATTGAGCCCATTTAACACAAAAAGTCAAACACTCAATGTTTCGAGTTTTGTCCTTGTTACATTACTAAGGGTGCGATGTGATTCAGAACTCTGTCATTATTATATTATTATTCTTTTTCGGTTTTCCAATACTCGACCTTGCGTCGGTTTAATAAATATCCCGTCCTGCGTCCCGCATATATTCATTTCCCCCTCTATCTTCTTCTTCTCCTTCTTCGTGTGCTACTTGTGCTTTGTGTGGTTGACGGATGACTTTGTGTATTTGGTGTGTGTGAGGTAGATGAATTTTGTGTGACGAATGATTGCTGTGAGTCTACTGTGTGTGATGTTTGCTGTGTGTCTGGTGTGACCTCTTGTGTGTTCGGTGTACGATTAACGAACACAGTGTTTCCCAATACCTTACTGAGTATGGAGGTTGTGTGAATTGCTGTTTTTGTAGGATTGTTATGTCTATTGTTGTGTTAAGTTGGTCTAAGTATCTGTGTAAACTTTTACTTATTATGCCTGTAGCTCCTACTACTATTGGGATCACTGTGGTTTGCGTATTCCATAGGCGTCGAATTTCTGTCTTTAAAAGGTGGTATTTGCTTAGTTTTTCTATTTCTTTGGCTCTTATGTTGTAGTCTGAAGGTACTGCTATGTCTATTAAAAAGGTGATATTGTTGGTCTTGTCTACATATATTAAATCTGTATAGGTATTTCCCACATGATTTTAGCCTGTTCATTTTCTTTAACCTGCGGCTGTGTTAGTGATTCTTTCCACCAAAGACTCGACACCTCGATACTGTGTGTTTTTTGCCAGACACCAGTGTACATACTGAACCAAGTTATTATGCCTCTTGACATAATACGTGCCCGCTAACTTTTCGCACCCTGAGATTATGTGTTGCGTCGTTTCGTCATTCTATCTTTCTAAATAATGTTTATATTTAAGTATCTGTGTTTTATACATATTTTCTATATTTATTAACCCCCTACCCCCCCAGGTCACCGACGCGTTAGTCAATACATTTATCTTCTAAATAATTGCCTAATTACCACCGTCTTAAGACTGTTTGAGCTTGCACCTACAACTGTGCGCCTGGTACTTTGTTGTTTCTATCTCAATGTATCTGTTGTGCTTACCTGTTTTCGATACTTCTGCTAAACACAAGCAAAGCAAGATGCACTCTCCGCCACTAAACAAAGCACAATCAGTGTCTTATTCGAATATTATGTCTAAAACTTGCGCCGAGGATTGCAATCAGCTGAATGTAACCCTGAGAGACAAGCGTCGCCGCCTTGCTGGGGACGATTATGATGAACTCACCGCTTTTAAAATGTAAATGAGAGAATTGCTGAAAGACTTCCAGGACACGCAGAATAAGAAGTTTGACTTAATGAACAAACATCTAGAAGAAGTCAAATCACAAACGTCTTCGATACGCGGCACGAACCAAGACATCGAAAAAGCTTTGGAAGACATGAATGGCCAGTTGAGTTCCGTGCAGTCCAAAATCGATGAGCTGGAAAGACAACGGAACAACCTTACTACACAACTAAACAACATCGACCAAAAATGAGATTTCTTTGAAAAACTCTCAAGAAGACGAGCCTCGAATTAAAGTATATTCCCCGAATAGATAAACAAAACAAAGAAACTCTTTTCAAATATGTAACCCAGCTTTCAAAATGCCTTAACATTGTTTGAGTTCTGGAGATGTGCGTGATGTATATCGCGTACCCAATAGGAAAGATCCAGCGAAGTCAACTGTCATTATGAAACTGTCTAATACCTTAGTCAAAAGCAAATTCTTGGCCTCTGCAAAAACGTTCAACAAAAATAACGAGCTGAAAGTCACCTGGGGATAGCCAATAACTCGTCTCCACTTTTTGTTTCGGAATCTCTAACCGCGAAAACTAGGCGTCTACACTTCCTCGCAAGAGACTTTGCTAAAACAGAAAATTACAACTATTGCTGGACATCAAACGGTAACGTGTATATCAAGAAACAGGACGATTCTGAATATGTACGTATCAGCGATGAAATACATTTAAATAAACTAAGGCAGTCAAATTGTCTAGAATTGCTAAGGGTATTGATAACTTGCATGTTAATATTCTATTGTTTTTCCTTATATGATTATGTTCTATGCTTTTGTAACTTAATTGTAACAAATAGTTCAGATTACCCACACAACTTACACTTACACACCATTACAAAATTCGTACTTCATAATACTACATTTTACAATAACTTCATTAGCGTGCAAATTAAAACTAAAACATTTTCGCATTGGCGAATATTCGAGGATTGTTTGCGAATGCAAAATAATTTGTTGGTCGTAGTAATAATATCCAGAAGTTTATTTGCAAAAATTCAACACATAGTATTTAAACGCACTATACGTAACATTTATCGAAGAAAAAAAACTAATAGAATCTTTGTAATACTACGGCTATTATATTCAATGTTAATGGGCTCATGTTGCTGGCCATTTTATTTTCAAGCTTCTAGTTATTTCATAGTGCTAGCTCTATTTTTGTCAGTGCTCAATTCAAACTCAAACTCAAACTCAAAAGCATTTATTTCAATTAGACCATTACAGGCACTTTTGAATGTCAGAAAAACAAATTAGGCTAAGCTACAGTCACAGACACAAGGCATAATAACTTGTGAGTACTGTAGTTGCCCATTCCAAAGCGTAGATCTCTATGGAGAAGAATGTGCAAGAAACTCCATGGACACTCTTTTCAATCAAAATATTGTTACAAAATCTTGGTTACATCATTCATATTGAGATTATACATATATGTGAGAACGATGTAGAAATACGTGCACGTTAAGAGCGTCCAGAGTAAAATATTATATCAACAATTTAAAAACAAAGTAAGTAGTTAAAATAAACCGTGACTGCTTAGAGACCGCTTAGATGACCAGTCCCAACCGACAGCGCCCGTTCACGAGTATGACGCATGGATCAGCCCCATTCAGCTCAACCATATTGAAGGAATCTAAATGACCCGACACACCCGCCACCATCAGCGAGACATTTTAGTGAGCATGACGTTCTCTCACCCACCAGGGTAAATTCAAGACAATGAAAGATAACCAAATGTAAATGGTAGCTTTACAGTACATAGTACTCACACATGTGCTATGCAATTATATAATACTAAGATATTGAGTCTATACAATGCAAAGATATTATTACAATCTTCTGCAGCTTCCACAATAACTTCACATGGTAATCAATTAGTTTGCCCCTATGGTTGTGGAGCAGGACCAGCACTGAGCCAAGCATTTTTATCATCAATGTAATCCCCCAACTTATAATATGCTAGCCTACATAGTGTGCGTTTCATACAAGATTTAAATTTCGTCTCATTTAGTTTTAGAATGTTGGGAGGTATTTTATTGTAACATTTTAAACGGTACCCCATGAAAGATGAGTCTACTTTAGCTAGCCTAAAACCTGGCTGTACTAGTTGGTCCCTGTTTCTAGTACTATAGTGGTGCCTGTCACCTCTTTTACTAAATAAATGCAGATTTTTCCTAACGTACATGATGTTTTCATAGATGTATTGACAAGGTACTGTCATGATGTTAATTTCCTTAAACAGTTCTCTTAGAGAGTCACGCCTACGTAGATCATATAAGGCTCTGATAGCTCTTTTCTGCAGAGTAAATATAGACTCGATGTCTGCAGCCCGTCCCCATAGTAAAATACCGTAGGCCATAATACTATGAAAATAACTAAAATAGACTAGCCTCGCGGTATCTACATCAGTAAATTGACGGATTTTTCTAACAGCATATGCTGCTGAACTCAGCCGTCCTGCAAGAGATGTTATATGCGGACCCCATTGTAGCCTTGAGTCGAGCGTGATCCCCAGAAAAACAGTATCTTCGACGAATTCTAGTTTCTCTTGATTCAATACTATGTCACTAACAATACTTTTGACATTCGGTAGAGCAAATCTTATGCATTTCGTTTTTTTCCCATTTAATACTAAATTATTCGCGGTGAACCAATCATGGACCTGCAGTAGGGCGTTATTTATGTCGCACACTGGCGAAATATCACAAAAAGTTGGCAAAAATCTATTTTGCAGTTTTTTGAACTGATTTATATTACTTTATTACTAAATAGTATTAAAAATACTAAAACGAATACTATTAGGGTTATTAATTGACATGAAATGAAAATCAATAAAAAATAAAATCAATTAATTTATTTATCTTCATGGATTAAAGATATTTCAGTGGGACTTAAAGTTACATGCTTTCTTTGTGGTAATTTCCTTAATTCAGTAATGTATGGGTCTGAAGACACCATTAACCTCAGAATTGTGTCTTCCATGGCGACTTTTCTCGAGAATTTTCTAGAATAGTTTTGTCTATATTTTCTTATATCTTTATTTCTGCTTTCTTGAGCATCTTCACTCAAAATACATATAGCAATGCCAATATTTTCTACAATGACGGGCCCATGCACTAAAATTTTATGTACCGTATTTGGCATATTGAACCACGGGTAATTAAAAACAAAAGCTGACGCGGTCCGTAGGCAAAACAAATGAAATTTCACAAAATTAATTTTGTATCCACTAGATATAATTTTCAGGATAGTGCGGAATCTATTAATAAGATTTAAAGAAACTCCTGTTATCTGTGCAGTTTCGTCTGCATGCTGAAAAAGTATACGAGCAGTGTTTCCATCTGTTGACGTCCCTCCTCCTTGGCGCGGCTTGTCTACATGCAAACCTAGTTTTTCCCAAAATTCTTTTTGTGTTCTTTTTTTTTCACTGGCTACAATATCTTTATTTCCTCTTGCTTGCCACTTTCCGAGTTTCAATTTGTAACCCAAATGCAAGATGCACTCTGCAAATCGTATCCAGGCATGTAGTGACGAAAGCCCATATTCAAAATTTTCTTCAGTCACTCGTCTGTTGATGCACTTTTTGATCAGATTGAAATCTTTGGAGGTAAGACCGCACAGATAACACCGCATGGCTGAGCTTGTATCAGTAAGCGCATTCATCATTTTACCATCCACCATGGTTAATTTTAGATCGTGTTTGACACACCATTCAGCATCCCTAGTAGGTGCCATATCTGATATTTGTTTTTTTACATCAGCAGTTTCCAATTTGGATACTTCTGTTGTCTCATGAGCCATCTGAAGTCTCAAAGGTCGGCAGTATCTTGGCGATGGCAGTATCCGGGCGAGGATTTTGCCAGACGATATTTTCCTCTTGATTCAAACTCACAAGGCGTAATGGTAATATTGATGTTATAAGCATATATTCGTCTGTGGATTCGACATTTTGGAATTTTTATTTAAATTGAGAATGACTACCAGAACCATCACATCCCCACTTCGAGATCAAGCACAGATTTTGACGTTCGCTTTCATTGAGACTTTGAATGACTTCACTTAATGACAGTAATAGCCTTTGAGCCGTATGATCCATAAGATTATGAAGAGATACTTCTGCTCGTGTATCTGAAGTGCTAACACCAAAAGGGTAACATTTTTTCTTAGCTATGGTAATCGCCTCATAATTTGGGTATAAATTACAGTTCACTTCCATTGCACTTTTTCTAATTATGTTATATTGGTGCTTCGTAAGCTGCCCTTCAATAACAATTAATAGGGCTTTATCAGGACAGAGAGTGGCATGGTTTTTATCCGTTCTTGGAATAACGTTTTGAGAAACATCTTTTAATAATTTTGATTTTTCTGTCTCTCCACACTCTCTGTACTTCATTTGCGTGGCGTAAGCCAATTCTGCGGATGTCATTTGCCGTCGTATTTTTTCAGTTCTATGCCGTTTAGCCTGTTCACTTAATTCTTCAAAATCCTTAAAAGGTCGACCAGCCGATATTTTTCTCTTCTGAGATTGCGAGACGTTAAAGCAAACATATTGGTCAAACCATTCTTTATGCGCATTGGCACATCTTTCAAAATGTCTTTGACATTTTTCAAGTTTTGATTTATATTGACCTATTAGCTTTTGTAAAAGCCTTTTAGTGTCACTTGAAATATTGGTCTGATTTAAAGCATTTTCCGCTTTTTTGTACAAATATTGCAGTTTTTGAGTCTTTTCTGGAAGTAGACTCCCTATAATACTTAATAAGAGTTCTTCTACTAATATAAATCTCTTCAGAGTTTGATCCTGGAAAAAAGAAAAATAAATTATGAATTAATGAAATTCTCCCTTAGAACTTATATTGACAAGATGCGCAAAAACGAGCATCTCTTTCTAGGTGTTTCTAAAAGAAGGATGTATAATGCTCATTTTAAGGTACAGTTGAGGGCTTGACTCCACTGGACTTAGTACTTTTACTCTATGAGAAGTTTGATTACTCTTTAAATAGCGACTACTTTTAAAAGAAAGACGAAATGAAATAGAAATTCACTTCAAAAGTAACTTTTTAATATTTATAATAATAGTTCCTTACCGCCAGGAGTAGAATCCATCACTAAAACACTTAATTCCACCGAATAACTTATAAATATTATCAGTTGAATTTTAAGTTTTAATAAAACAAAACATCCGCTGCTTAACAAGTCAAACTTTGGACTCTGGGATACTTCGTAAGTGGGGACCCGGGGGAGCGCGGCGCTTGCGCAGGTAACTAGACCATAGTTCTGAGGATGTCGCCTAAACAATAGAAACCAGATTACGTGTAATTTGTAAATTTGATTTTTTGCCAACTTTTTGTGATATTTCGCCAGTGTGCGTCGTCAAGATTTGTGGCACGTCTGTTTATCTTAAATATTAAAGAGGTATCGTCAGCAAACAACACCATTTGTGGTTGGTTTTTAAATAAATGGGGTAGATCATTTATATAAACTAAAAAGAGGAAAGGACCTAATATTGAACCTTGCGGTACACCCATACTTACTTTTAAACCCATTGAATTGACACCATTTATGTGTACTTGCTGATGTCTATCGTTCAAATACGATTTCACTAACGTAATCGCAAGTTTCCCTAAACCGTAATGTTCGAGTTTAAAGAGTAGGGTTTCGTGGTTTACGCAATCAAATGCTTTCGAGAGGTCACAAAAGATTCCTATGGCATCTTGTGCCTCTTCCCACGCAGTAAATATGTGTTTTAATAAGGTAACACCGGCGTCAGTCGTACAACGTCCTTTGGTGAAAACATACTGCTTTTCATGTAAGATTTTATTGGTGTTAAAGTGGTTGAGCATTTGATTAAGCATAACCTTTTCTAAGACCTTGCTGAAAACCGGCAACACGGATACGGGTCTATAGTTATTGGTGTCTTTTCTGTCCCCGGATTTGAAAAGTGGTATTACTTTACTGTATTTCATAAGGTCCGGGAAGACTCCTTGGTCCACAGACAAATTAAATATTAAGGCTAAGTACGGTGCAATAGTCTCAATAATAGCTTGACAAACTTTAACCGACATTCCCCATAGATCCTCGGTTAATTTGATTTTGATTTCCTTAAAAGCTTTAATGACTACTATGGGGTTTACATGCTTAATTTGAAACTCAACCGGACAGGCCGGAACGTTCGCTCTTAATAACTCAATAGAAAGCAAGGGTGAGGAATTTAAGGTTTCAGTAGTTTTAAGTGGGATACTAGTGAAGAAGTCTACAAATTCTTGAGCAACTTCGTTTTTAGTGCTTAGAAGACCACGAGAAGTCTCTAGTGTGATATCATTATTATATTTTTTACTTCTATTAGTCTCACTATTGATAATTTTCCAAACCGTCTTTATTTTATTATCGGCGGATTTAATCTTGTTGCTAATGAATAAGGCTTTAGCTACCTTACAAGTGATTTTAAAAATTTTTGAGTAAGTTGCAACATATTTATTAAAGGTTTCCGAGTTGATGTAAGGCTTAAGGCCGTACAGCTCAAACAATCGCTCCCTACTTTTCCTAATACCCTTAGTTGCCCAGTCACTGAAGATAAACTTGGGGCAAATAGTTCTACTTTTCATTTTTAGTGTATTATTGAACTCTGTGTTAACTACCGAAAAGAATTCCTCATAAAATTGATTAACATTTTCAATAATATGGCCCGGAATGCCTAAATTACTAACTAGGTTATCATTAAATTTATTCAAATTGCTGGGTGTTATTTGTCTAGATTTTATCTGAATTTTTTGTAATGGTGTGTAGGACTCAAAAATAACGGTTTGACCACTGTGATCAGAAGGCAGGTAATTTACAATGGATTTATCTAAGTAGTCGCAGCAACAAAATACATTATCAATACATGTAGCAGTATTTGTAGTAACTCGAGTTGGTTCCGAAAACACGTTTAACAAATTAGATGATTTAAAAAGATGTAAGAATCTACTGCTATCTGAATTTTTGTCTAAAATATTAACATTAAAATCACCACAGATAACTAGTGATTTGTTACCAATTGCAAGTTTTGCTAAAGCATCTTCCATTACTGACTCAAATATAGAGTAGTTTTGATAATTTACATGCTTATCGAGCTCAACACAAGACAGTTCAATATTATGTTCAACCGATAGATCAACAATATCACTACGAGTCTTAAATTTAATACAATTTTTAACTAAGATTAATGAACCCCCACGAATCTTAGTTTTTCGGTTAAAGCAACTTCCCACACTGTAATTTGCGTAATTAATTAACATTTCATAGTCTTTTAACCAATGTTCAGTAAAACAAACAATTTCAAACTTTGTTTTTTCTAAAAACAATTCAATCTCTAGTTGCTTTAAGGAGAAACCTTGAATATTTTGGTGAAATAACTGCATAGAATTCTGCTTAGCCCCTTTTTTACATTTAGCTATTTGAGAGCAACTAGAGCAAGAAGGTACATCGTTGTTGATAAGTTTAACTAAGTTGCCACTCGTACCTTCTATTGTCTTATTGACTAGTTTAAATCTAAGGTAATATTTGTATTATTACAATTAGTATAATTACTAATTAAAGTAGAACTATTTACAAAAAACGGTGACATACCACTTATGTCTGAGTTTATATTAAAAAGAGACAAAAACAAAAACAGAAAGAGACTGAGTTTATATTTAAATCAATGTTCAATAAAGCCACATTTCTTGAAGAGGTTGATACCACGAACCTCTTAAGTTGCACTGAACTCAATACCCCGGAACTTTGCAAAGAATATTTCAATGCTGCCCATGATAGACTCACAATCCTATCTCAGAATATACGTAGTATAAATAAAAACTTTAATTTATTACTCGTATTTCTACAACGATTACAATTCAAACCGGACCTTATCATACTTACCTAGTGCTGGCTTGACGATTTTTTTAATACTGTTAATCTAGAAGACTACAACTGTAATTATTCAAAAAAATATATAAACAAAAATGACGGCATTGTGGTGTTTTCGAGATCGGAACTTTGCGTCCTTGTAACAGAGCCCCCTTTCAGTAATGCCAACTGTCTACGAGTAGATGTAGATGTTGGTCAAACACGTAATAATACACAAATACTTAGCCTACAAAAAGTAAACGAAAATTTTAGAAAAGTGGCAATTTATTTTTCAACATAGTCTCCTTTTAGTTCGATACACTTAGCCCAGCTATGCTCCAACTTTTTTAACCCGTCCGAAAAATAGTTTTTGTCAAACTCTTGAAAATAGGCCTCCGTGGCGGCGATGACCTCCTCATTTGATCCATATCTATTCCCGGCGAGTGATTTTTTCAGATTAGGAAACAGAAAGAAGTCACAAGGGGCCAAATCTGGAGAATACGGTGGATGGGGCAGCAATTCGTAGCGTAATTCGACCAATTTGGCCATGGCAACGGCAGACGTGTGAACCGGTGCGTTGTCGTGGTGAAACAGAACTTTTTTCTTCGCCAGATGGGGTCGTTTTTTCTTTAATTCGGCGTCGAATCGGCCCAATAACTCGGCATAGTAAAGCCCTGTAATTGTTTTACCCTTCTCGAGGTAATCGATGTAGATCACACCTTGTGAATCCCAGAAAACGGTGGCCATAACTTTTCCGGCCGATTTTACAGTTTTCGCCTTCTTTGGAGCACGTTCCCCGGTCTGGATCTATTGTTTTGATTGCTCCTTGGTCTCTGGTGTGTACCAGTGGATCCAGGTTTCATCGACGATCACAAAACGACGCAAAAACTCCGCTGGATTCCGCTTAAACAGCGCCAAACACGTCTCCGATGTGGTCTCACGGTTGCGCTTGTTTTCCGGTGTGAGTAAACGCGGCACCCATCGCGCCGACAGCTTTCTCATGCCGAGTTCCTCGTGAAGAATATGATGCACTGTTCCTTCTGAAATGCCTACAGTCTCAGCTAGCTCCCGAACCTTCAATCGGCGATCTGCCAATTCGAGATCATGGATTTCAAGATCTCAAGAAAATCGACTGGACCGATTTGTATGATATAAGTGATATTAATGAAGCCATTAAACTCTTTATCGAGAAATTCAATCTCGTTTTAAACCAAAATAAATGTACACGTAGGGTTAGTAGTGCTGATGCTATTGTTAAGAAATGGATTACGCCCGGTCTATTAAAGTGCATCAGACGCCGCGATGAGTTGCACACCAAAGCCAAAAAAAATAGCAATGACACCCATCGACAGGAACAATATAGATTATATAGAAATTGCTGTATTAATATACTACATAAACAAAAAACACAATACGAACAAAATCTAATCTTAAAAAATAAAAATAAAACATTTAAAAAACATGGGGAGTCGATAAAAACCATTTGCAACATCAATAAGGTTGATAATAAAAACGAAGATTTACTCACTATTAAACCGAATTCTATAGAGTCGCTGAATGTAGTTAATGAATACTCTAATATAATAATGTGCTCTATTGGCGATCAGTTGGCTAGCGAAATGCTTAGGAGGTTGGGACAAACTGAAATTGAACTAGCAAATAAGACTGACCATTCTAAAAACTTCTCACCAGATTCTTTATTTCTGACACCGACAGATGAAATTGAGATAATTAAATTAATTAGTACCTTAAAATCTAGCACAGCGGTTGGACACGACAACATTAGCAATGACATGTTAAAACAGACTAAACATGTCATAGCAAGTCCTATAACACATATGTGCAACTTGAGCATATCCTCCGGCGTTGTACCTGCAGACTTGAAGATAGCCAATGTGATACCAATCTTGAAAGCAGGTGATTCGTGTCAACCAGCTAACTATCGGCCTATTTCCTTTCTAAGTGCGCTGTCAAAGGTAATTGAAAAAGTAGTAAATGTTAGACTACTCAAGTATCTAGAACACAATAGTTGACCGAAAATCAGTTCGGATTTCGTGCTGGCAGATCTACGGAGGACGCCGTTACTCAACTTGTTGATACTGTCGTTGGCAAAGTGGACAAAAGACAAAGGTGTATCTGGTCGGTGGTCTTCCTGGATGTAGCCAAAGCGGTTTCCCGGCCGATACTGATAAAAAACTTAAGGGTCTCGGTATAAGGGGCTTGGCTTTGGACTGGTTTAGGTCTTATCTAGAAGAACGAAAACAGCGAGTTCGCATTGGTGAACATTTAAGTAATTTTGCATATGTTGATTATCGCGTACCGCAAGGCAGTGTTTTGGGCCCCACATTATTCCTGATCTACATAAACGACCTATGCTCTCTTAAACTCCGCAATGCTAGTATTTTTACTTTCGCAGATGATACCGCAATCATTTTTTATGAAAAAACATGGAGTGATGTCGTTTCTGTAGCTCAGGAGGGGCTCAAAAAGGTTGCTACCTGGCTGCAAGACAATTTGCTGACCCTTAATGTCGAAAAAACGAAGTCAGTGTGCTTTAGCATTTCTGACCGGTCTGCACCTGACAAGGAGCTACAAGTTAAACTTCATACTTGTAAGCAGTGTCAGTAATGAAGCATGTCTCTGCGTGCCAATTGAACAGGTTCCTTGTATAAAGTACCTAGGGATCCTAATCGATGAACATCTCACATGGAAAGTTCAAATTGATGCACTTGTGAAACGCACTAGAAAACACTCGCACATATTTAAAAAAATAAAATCCATCGCAAATCCCGAACTGATTCGCATCGTGTGCTTAACCTTGTGCCAGTCAATATTAGTTTATTGTGTATCGGTCTGGGGAGCAGCAAACAAAACCCCCCTGTGTATGAGGACATTAGTAGGGCCATACATAACTCCAAAACACACTTCACTGTTGTTATGGCTGACATCAATGCGCGGCTGGGCGAGAAAAGCGATGATGAGTTGAGAGTGGGGCGATTTGGCTATGGGCGGCGGAACCCCAGGGGACGAAGGCTGGCTGACTTTCTGGAGAAAGAGGGACTCTTTATGATGAACTCTTTCTTCCAGAAGCCGCCTCACAGGAAATTGACCTGGATAAGTCCCGATGGTTCCACAAAAAATGAGATAGACTTCATCATGAGCACCAAAAGACAAATATTTAATGATGTTTCAGTGATCCACAGGGTAAAAACCGGCAGTGATCGCCGAATGGTTAGAGGCACATTAAATATCAACGTCAAATTGGAAAGATCGCGTCTGGTGAAGTCTACGTTCCGACCCTCAAACGCACATATCCAAAACCCCGAGAGCTTTCAACTTGAGTTGTCAAATCGTTTTGAATTGCTAGCCACCTGCGCATCAGTAGACGATATTAATAACAGGCTGGCTCATACCCCACTTCGATTGAGGCCCGAAAATGTGTAACTGCGCATAGTTCAACTTACGTGCCGCGGACTATACACATAGGTGGGTTTGGTCACGCCTGTTCCTGGGAAATTGATCTGCTATGCGGGGAAATAATTTAGGATTGTTCCTGACATACATAACTGTTTCAAGAATATAATACTGTTTTTAGTAATGCAATTGATATCCGGATATTTTATATCGCGGATATCCGGATAGTAGTACTTGTATCGATACGGACGTACCGATATCGATAGAAGTCAAGCATGCCACGTACAAGAGTGATCGGTGAGCAGTAGCAGAAGTATAATACGCTAGCGGTGCGGGTGTCTGTTGCAGGCGAGAGCGGCGCGGGCAAGACGGAGGCGGCGCGCGTGTGCCTGCAGTGCGCCGTGGTGGCGGGCGAGGGCGGCGCGGGCGAGGCGGGGGGCGCGGGCGGCGGGGCGGGGGGGCTGGCGGCCGCCGGCACGCTGCTGGAGGCCTTCGGCAACGCCGCCACCGCGCGTAACCACAACGCCAGCAGATTTGTAAATATCATTATTGAAAGTACTCGTAGCAAACGCCGTATGTCCCCTTTTTAACCGACTTCCAAAAGGAGGAAGTTTCGTGTATGTATGTTCACTGATATCATCGCGAATTGTGAACAGATTTTGATGATTCTTGTTTTGGTTGGAAGTATGTTATTCCGCGGTGGTCCCGTTTAAATTTGGTGAAGATCTGATGCTGAACTTCGGAGATAAACAAAGGAACTCTTCAATAATTGACAGCAAATCTGCCGTGCTTGCTGCAATCGCTTGAATGTTTGTTGTTTACACAATACCGTCACATAACATAACGCCTGCATGCTCTGAGAGTGTACACAGATGTGTACATAACACCCAGATTTCGACAGTTAGGTATCTTAAGTTCCATTTTATTGAGGCTAAGCCTATTAATATGAAATGTATTGTTAACAATGTAAAATAAATGCATAGCACATATGTATTTGTATAGAATATTACTAACTGTATAGAATAATACAACTACAAATGGAAAAGTAAAAACTTTTGCAAAAAATAAAACCGACTTCAAAAACACAAAAAAGTGAAAAATAACTTTAGCTTCAGAAGTCGGAGACAATAAAATTGAATCAATCAAACTAAACAAAGTGGAAAGCCAATTTGGTTATGAATCAAGGCCCGTGAGACAGAGTGCACTCGGCGGTACAGAGCGCGCGTGTCTGTTCGCAGGGCAAGCTGCTGGACATCGAGTTTGACTTCAAAGGCGAGCCGGTCGGGGGACACATCACGCACTGTGAGACCACGCTTTTTGTACTAAGATCACTAGTGTAAGCAGCAAGGCAGGCGGGAGATATGTTAAACGTCTAGAAATTAAGAATAGTTACAACTATTCAAATGGAAATAAATGAAGTCTGCTTTGAGGCAATAAAAACAAATACAATGACAAATAATTATCATAAAGTAAGAACATTAAACGTAAAGAACGTTAAACTTAGTGAAACTCGACAACTCGGCAGGCATTATGTGTATCGATATCTGAACTTGATACAATCAAATTATGTTTGATTAGAGGTCAATGACCACAGGTGTATTTACTTGAGGCTAATTTTCCACCAGCGATGTGCGAGGATGCGCAGCAGGGATGTGTGTAAAAATAACCAATCACGATTCACGTATATAGCTAGTTTCGCTCAAGCTGCGGAAAGGAAGCGATATGATTGGTTGGCTTCAAACACTTCACATCTCTGGTGGTAACGCAGCCGTAAGTAGGAGTTCAGAAAAGCAGCATGTTTAGTTCTCGATATCATATCAGTTTCGCTAATTCATTTATTTAACTTTGCTGGTTTTCGCTTGTGTGCTTGAGATGAGACATGATGGCGCTAGTCATCATCATCATCTGCCTAGCCTTTTCCCAACTATGTTGGAGTCGGCTTCCAGTCTCACTGGATGTAGCTGAATACCAGTGTTACGATGGCGCTAGTGTTCCGTAGCTAATCAGGAGTAGCGGTGCCGGAGCCGGACGTATGAAATCACTCGGATGTTTGTGTCGGCCACACCGCCACACCGCCACAGCGCCACACCGCCACACCGCCATACCGCCACACCACCACACCGCCAAACCGCCACACCGCCACACCGCCACACCGCCACACCGCCACAGCGCCACACCGCCACACCGCCACACCGCCACACCACCACACCGCCAAACCGCCACACCGCCACACCGCCACACCGCCACACCGCCACACCGCCACACCGCCACACCTCCACACCTCCACACCTCCACACGCCACACTTTCACCAGTTTTTCCATGTACGAATATGTAAGGAGGCGATTCAGATTTAATAGAAAAATTATCCCATGCCCGGCACAAAGTGTTTGTATCTCGGATTAACCTTTTGAACGCCAGAGCATAAACGCACGCGCGTGCCCTCCACGCCACACCATTTTGTCACATATTTGTGTCATCTGGCGTATTATATATATCAGGGCACGCGCTTGCTTGTCACGTATTTGTTACAATGTTCAAAAGGTTCAAGAGGAAGAACAGTAGAAATACTATAGGTATACCATCTGTCGTCACTCGTCACCAGTGATCGGAGTAGGTAGATTGATTTTTGGTACTTGTATCATATTTTTAAATTTTTATTTGTCTAATTTTATTATGTGTTTCGATTTTATTTTGTGTTTAATGAGTTTCGATTTTTATTTTAATTTTTTAAATGCTACTACAACTTTGTTAGCTTAGTTATTCATGTTATTGTGCATGCTGTGGTCTCCTGTAAGTGAAGGAGCACACCTACGAGATTATTTATTTCTTGTGTTTGTGTACATCCTTTGTTGGAGATCTTAAATAAATAAATAAATAAATGTTCACAGACAGAATAACATGGATAAGTCATTTTCCCGGAAACTAATTCTGGTATTTCCGGATCCAATTAAATATTGTTAATGTTGGTAGTGATATTATTACTACTCAGTTCATTTAAAGGAAGGTACCACCGGTTAGTGCACCACCCATGATCCTTTGCTCTGATTGGTCGTTGGGTTGTGTCAAATCGTGACTGGGTAACGTTAAAAAAATTATGAACACTATAATATTGCTCATTTGAATACAATTCCTACCTAAGTTCCGGTTTTTTTTTAATAATCCATCAATTCCGAAAATCCGGAGGTATGTCCATATTAATACATACATTTGGGATCAATGACCCCAACTCAATCTACCTACTCCGACCTATGCACATCACCTTAGAACAAGCACAAGTTGGTTCGCATATTGTTTGCTAAATAAAGCTGACATGTTTCAATCATTTATTTTGTTGTTAAGTATAGATGGATTACTACTTGATACATATAATGATACTTGCCCTTGGCGTCGCCCGTAAAACCGCCGGTTTGAACTCTTTACCTTCAAGTTTGATTGTTTTGGAAGTCGAGTCATTTGTTTCCATTTTATTCAGCGGGGTATTGACAAGTTCGTGACAAACTTTCGGTTCACTTTTGTAAGAAACACTTAGGACCGGGTTTATTTATTAAAACTTGATAATACTGAATCACTAGCTTTACGTATGTAAAGGTTTTTCAAAAGTGCGTTCAAATGATATGTGATTGTGTCAATGATTATATGAAATGTTTTTATGTTGCAAGCAGACCTTCTGGAAAAGGTAACATTTAGTGTATGTCGTGGAGCAGGCGGCGCTCGTGGCGCCCCTGGCGGCGACGCAGAGCGAGCTCTGGCTCGTAGTCGTAGCTCTCTATGTCATCAACATTGTACTGTCTGGTAGTCAACTGGACTGTCTGTGGGATGCTTTAAGTTTCGAGCGGGACCCTTCATAGTGCGATGCAAGATATATTCCAAATCATTATTTGCAAAGTTCACTCTGTTCGCAATGTTCATCTGCTTTTATAGTACTTTTTGCAAATTCGTGCACCCTGGTTAGTATGCCATTATATATGGCATTTATCAATCAAAAACCAACTTAGACTACTTGGCGCTTACTCAGATACTTAATTTGATCTAAGATTGTGTATTCAAGTTTAAGCTTATTTATAAAAGGTTTTGTTGAAACTCACTACTCTTCACTGTAGTGCCCTGTCGCGAAAGTGCTGACCGTCCGTCTCTAAACAGCTTCCAGTTCCTAATCTTGGCTTTTAGCTGGTTACTGCAAATTAGCCAGAACATAAACAGATCGGCGTCGAGTAGGAGCGCGTAGTAACGTGCGGAGTGTGCGTAGTGTGCGTAGTGTGCGTACTGTAGTGTGGCGTGTCGCAGGAGCGCGTGTGCGACGTGCTGGAGGGCGAGCGCAACTTCCACGTGCTGTACCAGCTGCTGGCCGGCGCCGACGTGCAGCTGCTCAGTGAGTGTCGCCCGTGCGGTGTGCGCGACGTGCGGCTCCGCCTCACACTCTCTCTGTTGCAGAGCGCCTGCGCCTGCAGCGCGCCTGGGAGCACTACCGCGTGCTGCGCGGGAGGGGGGGGCCGGCCGCGCCCGCGCCGCGCGCCGCCGAGCAGGACCGCGACCACTTCGCCTTCACCACGGTGAGTACTCACCCAGATGACGGACGATAAACGTACTTAAATATCAGAAACAGTTCGGATTTATGATTTCACCATTGACAAAACGAATTTCAGAGATGTTAACAAAATATGGAAAAATATTAGAACACCGTCTTAGTAGTACCTCCTAACTGTAATTTTATTTAAGACTAGCCGATGCCCGCGGCTTCGCCCGCGTGTCTGTCGGTTATCGCGACCAAAAGTAATCATGAAATTTTGTTCGCGCGAGTACACTTAACAAATTATTTAATAAAACCGTCCTCGAGAACCACTCTATCCATTGGTAAAACGGCATAAAAATCGGTGCAGTAGTTTTTGAGTTTATCGCGAACAGACTGACAGACGCGGCAGAGGACTTTGTTTTATAATATGTAGTGATAGTGGTAATCTGTATATATAAAATGCTTTGTCCTGAATGACTGCCGGATCAACGCACAGCCTAAACCGCTGATCGTAGAGATAGAGACCTGAAACTTAGAGGGTGTGTTCTTTTTATGACGTAGGCATCCGATAAGAAACGATTTTCTGAAATTCTACCCCTAACGGAGTGAAAAACGGGGGCAAAGTTAGTATGGGATAACCTAATTCCTTGGTCCAATCTACTTCAAATTTTGCATAAACATTTTTAAACAGAATTGATGGATGACGTGTTTCGTATTTTATTGAATCTCATCGCCTAACGGGGTTAAAAAGGGGTACAAAGTTATTTTGGGAGCGATTTGCATCGAAGTTGATATCAATACTCCTTAGTGCAAAACTCAATTCGATTTTATTCTAAAAACAATCTGTAGCCCGAGTGTCAAATTGACAAGACATGTTTTTTCGGATCCTATTTTTTTTTAAATAAATAGCAGTTTAATCCCAGAAAATCAATTTTAAATACAATGAAAAGGAAAAAAAATAAAGTTACACAGTTACTGGATTTTCGTCGAAATTGACCCATAAAATAACCACATCGAAAATATGTCGAAATGTCGGCGATGTTGAGTATGTTGACACACAGGCACATCGGTGGCATATACGGAGCTATCACTATTATAAATATGTCGAAATGTCGGCGATGTTGAGTATGTTGACACACAGGCACATCGGTGGCATATACGGAGCTATCACTATTATAAATATGTCGAAATGTCGGCGATGTTGAGTATGTTGACACACAGGCACATCGGTGGCATATACGGAGCTATCACTATTATAAATATGTCGAAATGTCGGCGATGTTGAGTATGTTGACACACAGGCACATCGGTGGCATATACGGAGCTATCACTATTATAAATAAAAGCGTTTTTAAGTAAATTAGCGCAATTGCTAGGTCACGTAACGTAGGAAAGGTAGGTGCCTACTACAGAGGTAGGTAGGGTGGCGGGTACTAGGTAGGTAGGGTAGGTAGGTACTAGGGATGTAGGTAGATAGGGACTAGGGAGGTACGTTGCGTAGTTAGGTACTAGAGAGGTAGGTAGGTATTAAGGAAGTAGGTAATATAGGTACTAGGTAGGTAGGTAGGGTAAGGTACTAGATAGGTTGGGTACATTCTCATCGGACCAGGAGCTGGCCAGCTGCCTATATCGTTTAAGCAACTCCAGTTTCCCGTAAAAACATAATTTGCCCTGACTATTAACAAGTCCCAGTGACAAACATTCTGTTTGGTTGGCATTTACTTAAGAAAATAATGTTTTACCCAAGGGCTGTATTTTCGAAATCCACGCAGACGAAGTCGCGGGCGAAGTGCTAGTGAGATATAAAACATTAGAATATGCTTATGTCACAGACTGTTTAAAGGCTAACTTAACCTTATAAGCACGATTGTTCAGTAGAATTTTCCGAATTTTAACGAAAATTGATCGCTGGCGGAGCCTCTAAAAATATATATTTTTTAATTTACAGTAACATGATCCCGAGGCCGAGTCCGATACAAACTAAACCCCTCTAGAACAATACATATTATGTCACCTATACTATCTATCTATACTAATATTATAAAGAGGTAAAATTAGTTTTTTTGTTTATCGTTGTATATCGGGGGTAATCTCCGGAACTGCTCCAATTCTAAAAATTCTTTCTCTGGCAGAAAGCTACATTATTCATGGGTGCTATAGGCCAAACTATATGTTATGTATTAGCCGAGTTATCACACTTTTTGCGGACGAAGTCGCGGGCGAAGTGCTAGTAGTATATTAAAAATATGAACCGTCGTCAAACGAATGTTCGTTCAGAAAGCACATAATTTCATTGAATCGATCGGGAGGGTCGAGCGGTTCGGTTATCGTTCGTGTGTTCGACAGGCGGCGATGCGCGCGCTGGGCTTCGGCGCGGGGCTGACGGACGCGGTGCTGCGCCTGCTGGCCTTCCTGCTCAAGCTGGGCAACGTGGAGTTCGAGCCGCAGCACAACATCGACGGCACCATCGGCACGCGCCTGCAGCAGCGCTACGGTGCGTGCAGCGCCGTGCGCCCGTGCGCCCGTGCGCCCGAGCGCCCGCGCGACCGTGCGCACTGACGCCGCGTGTGTGTGTGCAGAGCTGGTGGAGGCGTGCGCGCTGGTGGGCGTGGACGCGGACGCGCTGGGCGAGGCGCTGGGCGCGGCCGAGGAGGAGGCGGCGGAGGGCGCGGAGGGCGCGGAGGGCGCCTGCTCGCCCGGCGGCGCCTGGGCGGCCGCGCGCCGCGACCAGCTGCTCAGCGTGCTGTACTCGCGCCTCTTCACGTGGCTCATCAACGCCGTCAACGAGCACATCAAGGTGAGACAGTAGTGACCGACACGCTCGACCACGACATGCTCTCCATACTGATATTACGAATTCCAAAGGAACCGTCTGTCTATCGGTTATGTGGAAAGGCAATTCAGCAGCGACAGAATTATGAACCTGTGGACATAAACACCGTGTGACATATTTTTTTCATTGGGATGAACCTATGAAAAAGTTATGTTGTGGAGTAACAGAGTTTCTCGGGGAAGATTTACACTGTATTTGCGCCATTAAATGTGTGTTAAACAAACATGTGACTGAATCGAGGGCGAGGGCGTCGGGTCGTGTGCGGGTCGTGTGCGGGTCGGGTCTGTGAGCGCTCTCGTGGTGTGTGCAGCCGGCCGAGGCGGGCAAGCGCTGCTCGCTGGGCATCCTGGACGTGTACGGGTTCGAGTCGCTGGCGCACAACGGCCTGGAGCGGCTGCTCATCAACTACGCGGCCGAGCGCGTGCAGGCCGCCGTGACGGGCGCCACGCTGCGGCGCGAGCAGGACGAGTACGTGCGCGAGGGCCTGGCCTGGCGCGCGCTGGCCTACGCCGACCACGAGCTGCACGCCGAGCTGCTGGACGCCGGGCCCGACAGCGTGCTGGGCGTGCTGCGCGACTGCTCGGCGCGCGCCGCGTCCGACGCCGCCTTCCTGCAGCGCCTGCAGCGCCGCCGCCACCCGCGCCTGCTCGTGCTGCCGCCCGACCACTTCCAGTCAGTATGCACTACCGCTCTAACGCACTACCGCACTACCGCACTACCGCACTACCGCACTACCGCACTACCGCACTACAGCTCTGAGTTATAGGCAAAATTGTATTTTAATGTGCCAAGTAAAACATTTCATTTGAATCCACCCATACGTGTACCTCAAACATCTTCGAATTACAAGTAGAACAATTATACTATGCGCGCAAGCAGAAATTTCAATGTCATAATGTTATGCAAGGAATATGATTTAGAACCATTCACAATTAGTGTGCTTAAGCCTCAAATTCTTCAAGTAGTAGTAGGTTATATTATTGAAGTGAAAACTTCTTTTAAACCGCACACACATTTTTTCGTATGTAGTAAGTTAAGCTGATCCGTCACGCTCTGAGGTGAAAGGCTCGATCGGGTGAACTCGGGACCACCGAGTATATGAGCGAGAAAGATACAGACAGCTGTTTTCACTTCTGCCGTGCGGTCTTAAGCACACACTCTATTTTTTTTTTTTTTCCTTTATTCATTTTTCTTACTACTTATTTACATTTTTAATTATTTTTAGTAGCAAAAATTACATAAAAAACATTTAAAAATATAAAAATTATTTGTTTTTATTATTTTCTCTATTTTTTAGTCATACAGGGTGTAAACGGACTCGTCACGAAACCGTCAACCAAGTATTATGTACATCAAACTAAGTTACTTTACGCAAAAATTATTGCTGGGAAACGATTTTTTTTTTGGATGAAAAATCACGTTTTACGGTAGGACTCAATGTAACGCATTCAAAACATAGTGCTGATGGATGGATTGAATAGTACGGGGTTCGTGAAGGTGTCTTAAGTAAAAAAATACATATTATTGAAAACATGTTTTTAAAAAAAACTTGTGAAAAAGTTGGAACCTCGACCCCCAATATCTCCGTAACTAGAAGGTAGGTATGGTCTAGAACAAAAAAATAATCGCAATGACGGGGAGAACAGGTGCCTTTCGGCTTCGTTAAAAGTCTTTTTACACACTTTTTAGTCGCAAATCGAATATTAATTAATATATTCTCCTTACTTTGATTTGAGCGGTATGTTTTCTGTTTTTGTCCTCACACCATGTTATTTTTTTTTTAATTATAAGTATACATGAGGATTTGTAATTGGCTTTCTGGAGACTATGGTTTCCTTTTTACCCGACTGCCAAGGAAGGGTTATGTTTTACGCGCGTATCTTGTATGTACGTATGTATGCATGTAATATTGTTTATAACGCATTTTCATTTCTCGTAAAGGGTCTCTTATTTCACCAATTTCAATATCGTATTGTATCTCATTACGTACTTGTGCGATAATGTAATGTAAAACGCACGGATTAACAAGATGCTCCGTCAATAACGAACGGTACTCTTTTAAATCTCAGAAAAGAGTATTTATTTCAGAAAAGTGGTCAACATTTTATGAATAAAATTAACTTTGGGAGATAAAATATAACAAATAAACATTAAATTCTTTAATTTAATTAATTTCGACAATAAATTACAACCATTTATCTGTAACAAAAATACGAAAGTATTAATTTACTGTATTAGTAATACTAGCTGTATTTTATACCTTTGCCTTAAAAAAAAGGGCTGATGCGCGCCTCGCTAATTTGTGAACATGTAATAGTAGATTATTAACCAAGGGGATAAAGCAGTGTCTTCTGTCGCGGGCGACGATTTAAATCGCGAGCGTAACGAAGGCCTCGAGGTTTACTCCCGAGCGTAGCGAGGGTGTTAAAAACTTAAATCACGAGCGAAGCAAGGGATTTAAGACGAGCCCTGAGTGTAGCGAGGGATTTAAGTTCACCCAAGACTAAGACAGCTTTATCACCGAGGAAATTACTCTACTTTTCGTACCATTTACGAAAAAATTAACACAATAATAATATGAGATAAGCATTTATTAAAAATAATGACAAGTAAAAGTTAACATTCGAAACATTGGTCCAATTATTGATAGAGAGAGTTACATTTTTGTTTGGTACATTTATTGTTGATGAGTTGATGAGGGTATTTCTCTGTTCTTGCATCTGAGGAACTTGCGTTTCATTGTAGATAGTGGTGGTGGTGCATCGTGACTTACGGACGAAGATAAGATGCCGGAAGTTGATGGTTGTGGCTCTGATGGATTAAGTTTTATATTTTTGATAATTTGACTGCTTAATATGATTTTATTCGCCATTGAGCTTTCGATATAACCCTCAGCTACTCTATCAGAGCTCCAACCACCGTGTCTTTTTATTGACGTAATATCCGCCCCTGAATCCGCCAAGAAAGTAGCCGAAGTTCTTCTAAAGCAGTGACTGGTGTAGAGTTCAACATCTTTAAGTTTTAAATATTCAACAATTTCCTTTGGCATATTGCTAATTTTATTTTTGCCGATGGCTTGTCGAGTACATTTCCCATTCCGATAGTTTATAAAAAATCTATTGTTTTCCATGTTGGTGGGACGTAATGCTTGGTATTTATGAATGATTTTAGTATATTGTCCTTGTACAGTGAATGACCGATTTTTCTTTGTCTTAGTTTCCTTTACATTAATCAGCAGTAACTCATTGGAATGATTTTCAACGTCCTCCACCTTTAAGTTTACAAGTTCACATCCGCGGCAAGCACCATTGAGTCCAAAAATTAAGGCCACCTATAACAAAGATAAAAAAACAGGCAAATATATAGAATAATTACCATTACTAAGATACGAAATCATCATCTGCCTAGCCTTTTCCCAACTATGTTGGGGGTCGGCTTCCAGTCTAACCGGATGCAGCTGAGTACCAGTATTTTACATGGAGCGAAGACTGGTTGTCAGACTTTTTAGGTCACTGACTACTTTAACGACTGTCAAAGATCAAATGACAGCCGGGACCAACTGCTTAACGTGCTTTCCGAGGCACGGAGGAAACTCGGCATGTAATGGGTGGTCACCCATCCACAGACCAACCTAGGCAAGCACGGCTTAACCTAAAGATCGGCCCGAGCGGCTGTTATTGTTTAGCCACGAGCTCCTCCTCCTACTAAGATACGAAATATTCATAGTTAAATCATGTAGACTTACTTTTGTGGCCAGAAAAATTTCGTCAGGAGCTTCATTAAGGAATTTTTTTTTACATTTTGAGTCGTAAAAATTTTAGACTTCTGTGCGCAATGCCCTTCTGATTTTCTTTTTAAAAAAGCCAGTAATTTCGTGAATATATTTATTTCAATGCTGTGTTTGATGCTTTTTGTAGCTTTCGGTTTTGAGTATATGCACCAAAGTGTATTCGGATTCTTTGTCTTGGATAAATAATCAAAATAGACAAGAAGTACTGATTCTGAAATTGATAGGCCTTTCGCACTACTCCACGTTGAAAAATTCTTCATAAGTTTTTAAATAATTTTCCTTGGATTTTGTTGGAAGCAAATTATTTATAATTGCGGCAGCATTTGCACTGATGGAATCCGACAATTCACTGTCACTGTCGCTTTGATTTAACATCGTAACGTATGTTTAGAACATTAACTTATTTATAAAAATAAACTTAACGTTTATGTATTTGAAGAAAAAAAAAACGCGGCAAATTCCTAGACTAATATTTTTTTGTCGGAAAAGCAAAGGCATCAAGCTCATACGGCCTCGTCGGTTTTCGTAATTTTATTTAATAATCATAACTGCATAATAAATGCGTATTCCTTTTTCAAAAAGATGTATAATGCTTTATATACAAACTCAATGGTGTAAACACAGATGCAGTTCAGTATAAATTTCGGTAAGTATTCCAAATTTAAATCACATTCTCCCCCTAGAGGTGAATGAAATTTAGTACAATTTTCTTTCCCTGTTTTTAACAGATTAAAAATGAGTATTGTAATGTTCGCTTTTTGTGGCATAGGATGTCACTTTTTAGAGCAAGTGGTACGAAAAAATTACTCCGCGCGCTTTTTCTTTTCCCTGTATTGTTTTTATTTGAAAATGTCGTCAAGTAATGATGAATTTATTAATTCGACACCGCCTGAAGTCTCAGAGGCAGCAGAAAAAGGCTACTCTAAGCCTCTTGTCTGAAAAATCGACCGATAGATACAGGGTGGGCCAATAATTTTTGCAAATAGCAACACTAAATTTCTCGAATACCGTTGGAAGGAGGGGTGCGCGGGTGGCGGGAAACTATGCGTCGCTACATGCAATTTTAGTCACGATGGAGCGCTTCACGGGACAACAGCGTGCTTTTTGTGTTAAACAATTTTACAAAAACAACGATTCCTACGTTACTGTACGACGCCTGTTTCGAATTGAATATGGATTACGCCGTGTAAGCGAGTGTCCAAGTGTGAATTTAATCAAAGCTTGGGTCGTGAAGTTCGAGCAAACGGGATCGACAACGAATATTAAACAAACAGGCCGGCCACGTTCAAGAAGAAGCGATGAGAACATTCGAGAGGTTGAAATTTCCGTTCGGAACGATCCAGAATTATCTACGCGTAAGCGTTCGGCGGTTCTGGCATTACCGAGAACCAGTCTACGGCGGATTTTGCATCTAGACCTCAAACTGCACCCGTATAAGCTTCAAATTGTGCAGGAGATGAAACCAAATGATTACATTCAACGTAAGTTATTGGCTGACAAAATGCTGGAGCAATTCTCTAGCCTGGAGAATGTATTCTTTACGGACGAGGCCCACTTTCACATCAACGGGCACGTGAATAAGCACAATTGTCGATATTGGAGCAGGGAAAACCCTCGCCTTAAACACCAAAAGCCACTTCATTCACCTAAAACGACAGTATGGGCTGCCATATCAGCAAAGGGCATAATTGGTCCGTATTTCTTTGAAAATAATCAAGGAGATAATGTAACTGTGAATTCAGCGGAATATGTCAAGATGTTGCGAGAGTTTTTGACGCCGCAGTTGCATGAATTTCAAGGATACAACAGCAGGACCTGGATGCAACAAGATGGAGCAACATGCCACACGTCAAATGTGACTTTACCGGTAGTCAAAGAAATGTTTCCGAATAAATTGATTTCTCGCAGAGGTGATATTCCATGGCCTCCGAGAAGCCCGGATCTTACACCATGCGATTTTTTCTTATGGGGATACCTGAAAAGTCGAGTCTACCTTAATAAACCGACGAATATATCCCAATTAAAACAAAACATCCACGACGAGATAGCCGCGATCCCCCGCAGCATGTGTCAGCGAGTTTTCCAAAGTTTGCGTAGTCGATTGCTAGAGTGCCAACGACGAGACGGTGCACATCTCGACGATGTCATTTTTAAAAAATAAATTTCATTAAATTTTCAAAACGTTAAATATATAATCAACAAAATAACAGTTGTAGTTTTATTTCTATTCATGTTTTAAAAGTGCAAAAATTATTGGCCCACCCTGTACTTACAAGCGTATCAAAATTTCGTTTAAGAAAATCCGAGTTTTATTTATTTCCTCGCAAATATGTTATAAAACGTCGTATGACATACGTGCGCTTTGATAATTACAGCCTCTGCTTTCTTGTAGCAATATCGCCTCGGCTGTAATTTTCAACTTACCGCACTTATATCATAACCATGCTCTTATATTATTACCTCATATCTTCTAAACCACTGCACGGATTTATTTAATTAACATATCGTTAGATTCCTCTTGGTAACCCAAGTGTTCTTAGATAGGTGACGTGAAAAAAAAACCAATATGACGTCTGTGAGATGCTATATTTCAACAGCATACCTAAGACTCGAATCAGTATATGAATCGTATCATATAGTTATAATTTTTTTTTTTTTCATTACTGCAATGTGGGTATTAAATTAAAGGGCTCATCATGAGGATTCTAAAATGGTATATCATGACCATTATGTAACTTAACAGTGTAAAATAAAAAAAAAGTGTGTGTGTCAGCTACGACGCACGATTGGAGTTTACTCCTTACGAACGATAATTATGATATATATTGAATAGAAAAAAAGAGTAAATGAACGTATCTGCTAAAATGATAAGAGAAACAAACATATATCTGTACACAAGGTGACCAGGGCCTCACCCCGCTCTCCCTGGCTAACGAGAGCTGGCGCAAACCTAGAGTATTAGACACTAATGACCGCAAGGAGGTATGGCAGGGCAAGGAGCTTCACGGATGCTTTTACCGAGCCCTACATGGGCACGATGTAGACTTCTTAGCGTCCGTATCTTGGCTGCGCTTCGGTGACCTCTTCGGGGAAACTGAAGGTTTTGTCTGTGCAATAATGGACGAAGTTATGATGACGAATAACTATCGGAAATATATTGTGAAGGATGGCACGGTTGACATATGTCGGGGATGCCACCGTCCGGGAGAATCGATCCGACACATTATTTCTGGGTGTTCTAGTCTAGCTAACGGAGAATACTTGCATAGACACAACCTCGTTGCCAGGATTATCCACCAGCAACTTGTTTCGAAGTATAGCCTTGTGGAATCAGAAGTGCCATAGTATAAGTATGCGCCCGACCCAGTTCTCGATAATGGTAATATCACGTTGTATTGGGATCGATCTATCACCACTGACAGGACTATTGTTGCCAATAAGCCTGACATTGTGGTGATAGATCGATTGGAGCGCCGCGCAATGTTGTTGATATAACAGTCCCGCATGACGAGAACCTCGTGAAAGCAGAAAAAGATAAGCAGTTCAAGTATCTAGATCTGGCTCGCGAGGTTGTCGACATGTGGGATGTGAGTACAGCAGTTATTGTGCCGATAGTCGTGTCAGCCAATGGATTAATAGCCAGTAGCCTCGACCAACATCTAAGGAGGCTCTCGCTTGGCAGCTGGATCAAGGGCTTGATTCAGAAAGCAGTACTTCTGGACACGGCGCGTATTGTCAGGAGGTTCCTCTCTCAACAGCCCTGACCACCGGTAGCTCGGACCCTGTTCCCAATGCTGGTGGGCCACTATTTTTTATATTTTTAAATGTAGTTTATGTAGTTTTATATTCAAATGTTTAAAAATATGAAGTAATATGTATATAGATAAATAAAGGAAATATAATAATAATTGTGTTCAATTTATACAAATCCAATTTTAGGATGATTGATTTCTTTCATTTTGAATTATAATATCATTCTTAAATACTGTAGCTGACTAATGTCTTCCATCTCATTCTTTTACACGTTCAATCCTACAGATATATATGTTTGTCTCTTTCTACGTAACGCCTCAACTTTTCGTGTTACACTTGATTTTACTCCTCATAAAATTTCCGTACCGGGCCTTATAACTCAAATCGTTTCTTAAGGAGTAAACTCCAAAAAATACTCTGGTTACAGTGCAGTAATATGGCACCGTCGAGCTCAGAGCAGCTCCACGGTGCTGCAGCTGGAAGGCGGCCGTACGAACTCAAATCCGTTGTGTTAGTGAGCAAGCACTACCAACCTGGAAAATTAGAGATAATATTGCAATCAGATTAATGGTGGTGTATTCATTTACTATTTTTGGATTAAACAATCATAATTTGGAGTTAGTTGTGTTAAGTAAGATCTCAATTTGTAAAATTTTTGGTTCTAAATTCGCGCTAAAATGGGGATTAATTTTGGTGATCATTTACTAATTTTGGTAATATAAAGTGATTTTTTGCCGTTTCTTTTTACTATATCTGGTGGTTCGTTAAACATAAGCCATATTTTTTGACTCAACCCTCGCATGTTACATGTATGGAAATGGTGCGTCTCATATCATATAAAGTTATTTGGTATATTTTAATTTCAATAACGTTCAGAAGATATAATAAACGTGAGTTATACCAACTGTTGATATAATTTCTTTAGATATAACATTTATACACCGAAAAATTTTAATGGTTGTTTTCCCGCAGCGAAATGGTTTTGTCTTGGTAATACAATCGTTGTATAAACAAATTAAATACCTATTAGAAACAAAAAATGGCAGATATATACCATTGGGAAAAACTAAACTCGAAAGCGACCACGAAGCAATAGTAATACATCCCAATACCTACGCTCAGCGCAAGCCGGGCGCCGACCGGCCGCGCGATCGTTGACCCGCGCGGTTTTCAATCAGCTGATATCTTACAATCAGCCGATAACTTATTGAGTTACTGAAACATGATAATAATAAGCTTTACCAACAAGTTATTCAAATGTTCCCTTCCTACTTTTACGGGCTTAGGACCGTCTTACATACTTTTTTAGCTGCAATTTACTGAACACGAAATTAAATAAAAACAAGTTTATTATCTAAGAAAAATAATTTTCTGAATTAGATACATCGCGTAAAGGTTGCTTCATCCGTCCACAAAATGTTCTTATTTTGATTGTCGATCAACCACTGACTAAAAGCAATTCTGTTCGGCGCGTCGTTTTCGTGGCGAGCATGAACTCTGCGAAAATGATACGGATGCAGGCCTTCAGAGTTGAGTAGTTTCCAGACGTAATATTGGCTTACGCCAAACCTAACCGCAGCCCTACGCGTACTTCGACGAGGATCCCGTTCGAAATACTCGATGATCTCATCGTCGAGCTCTGGCGAAACAACGGCCGATCGTCCTCTGCCTTGTGCATGTGCTGGTGTCTGGAACTGCCCATGGTCGAGTAGCCGCTGTGTCGCCGCTACGATCGTCCGGGGCGATGGGACTTGGGGGGTTGAGAACCCCGCGAAGACGGAGCGACTCCCAAGTGTCGCGGCTCCGCGTAAAGTCGCCGGCCAGCGTGGGAGTCATAATCAGCCCTCGCATACAGTTGCGCCATAGCGACGTATTCCAAATTGCACATAACTTTATTGTCGATCCATTGCACTGATAACTGATACGCGTGCTGCGGGTACGACATTCGCGGGAAACTAAGTTTGACTAAGAAAGTGCGCCGCCGCGCGCCGCACCAACACAATAAAAATCGGACGGCGCGCGGCTTCGTTTGAAATTGTTGAGCGCAGGCTAGTTTAAGACGTACCACTACACGCGAGAGCTTATTTTGCTTTGAACAATTTTATATCGGTCTCGGTGTTTTGTATTGTTGCGTGCAAACTAGTTTATGCCGTACATGCGAGAGCTTATTTTGCTTTGAACATTTATGCATCGCTTTTCCTTTGTCGGCGGCGGCGCGTGCCATTCGTGTAGTACCTACAAGTTACGTCTAATGTTAATTATTTTAAAACAAAAGCATTTTTTTTTTTTTTACTTTTACTCTATGTTTCGAAAGTACTCCTTATGGCAAGTTGTTCTGCCGCGGGAAAACAACTATTCAAATTTCTCGGTGTATACTCTTAAACTTATGTCGTATAACGTTATTGGATATGACGTTTATTTAATCGTGACAGAAACGAATCGCTGCAAAACCGACTCCACGTAGTCTTGTCTGCCCTACCCCTAGAGTGTAATAAAAAGCCGGCTCCGGCGCTGCGGGGCGAGGCGGCCCGCGAGCTGACGAGCAGGTTGTCACATACATCGCATGGGACCGCCGCGGCCGGAGCCCCGCAGCGCCGGAGCCGTGACAGAAACCATGCCTGCTGCATGTTGCATGCTTGATGTATGCTTGTTTGCATGCATGCTGCATGCATGGTGTATGCTTGTTTGCATGCATGCTGCATGCATGGTGTATGCTTGTTTGCATGCATGCTGCATGCATGGTGTATGCTTGTTTGCATGTTTCTTATGTTACGGCTACACTACCTTACCGTTCTACCCGGTTGTTACCGCAATAATTATAGCATTTAATTACCGTTTAAATTACTGCGTGAAGTGGTATGGTTACACTAGAGTTTACCTAGATATGTCAATAAATTAGGCGGTAAAAATATCATTTTTCAAGATGGAGGTTGAAGCTGCAGCTTTGTTGTATTTTATGAGTGCCAATTATTTTTACATGAATCATTTAAATTATTACAAAACTAAAGCACTCCATGTCGGTCGATACGTGCGTCGACATTAAGCTCATGTTGCACACTGGACAAACGGTAGTGTGGCCATAAACGCAATAATTACTGCGGTAATCTTCTTTGATGTGCGAAAAAAGACCGCCGCTGGAGCTATTGTCTACCGTCATTTGCCATATTGATTGGCATTGTAAAATTATGACCATAAATCGTGGTTACACATAGGCGTTATTGAAGTTATGGCAATAATAATTGGCATATCACAGTAGTGTGGCCGTAACATTACAGAGAAATAAAAACCACAATTATGTTCACAATCAACTGTTTTATTGATTCTGCTTTGATTGATTGATTTTCTGCCTTTTAATAACTATCGATATGAAATGAATGCCAAAAGACGATTTTGATTGTGAAATAACAGAAAAAAGAAGATATGAAATTTTGCTTTGTGTTTTTAACTAGGCGTTCTATCATATTAGACTAAGTTTTATATTCTAATTTTATGCTTATACAAATTAGTTAGTTTAAAATTATAGATTCAGTTGTTATATCTTGTCAATATTAGTGATTTCGTAATTATATCATATATTACTTACCCGTATGGAAAGCCACCCCTATTTTTTGTTCATAATTTCACATCATATTAGTGCAGCGGCACCTGTATCCTTTCAACTGTATGGTGGCAATGGTCTCGGAGTAAAATGGCTGTGACATACAGACAGACGAACGGACGGATAGGACGAATCCATGAGGGTTTCGTTTTTTGCTATTCGGCTACAGAATGTTGCGCGAATATTTCGGCGGCTGAAAAGGTTTCTTTACTGGGCACTCAACGTTTAGTCAGTCGCGTGCACTCGGACACAGGGTGGTGCACTTCGGCGGCGCCGTGGTGTACTCGGCGCGCGGCATCGTGCACAAGAACCGCGACAGCGTGTGCCGCCGCTGTAGTGCCGCGCTGGGCGCCGCGCGCTCCCCGCTGCTGGCGGCGCTGTTCGCGCCCGCCGGCTCCCCGCGCCGCCCCGCCTCCCCGCGCCGCCCCGCCTCCCCGCGCCGCCCCGCCTCCCCGCGCCGCCCCGCCTCCCCGCGCCGCCCCGCCGCGCTGGCGTGCCGGCAGCGCGCGCTGGTGGGCGCGCTGGTGCGGCGCCTGCCGGCCGCGCCGCGCCTGGTGCGCTGCCTGCGCCCCGACGCCGCGCTGCGCCCGCACCGCTTCGACGCCGCGCTGCTGCGCCACCAGATCCGCTCGCAGGGGTGAGTGATGCCCGGCCTATCGCCCAGGGCTGTCGGTACTACAAATTACACTTATCAAATCCAGTATATTTTAGTGACTTGACTAAACATCCTTTGTCCCCTAGATGGGGCAGAGGGTGCACACAGACCTTCATTGCAAACGGTCTTGAGATTGTCGCTTCATCTCAATCTACGTCATTCCGTTGCTCGTTGCTCGTAGCTTCTGACACGGTGCGACGCTACGTTTGACGGAGAAGACCACGCTTCCTTTTCTCTCGTGGATTCTAATCAAATTCATTTATTTAGCTTACATGTTCTTTAACATATTTTCATGGTGTTAAATTAGAATCAACAGAAAACTTACAGATTGAACAGCGGAGCGCGATCCATCGTGTTAGGATCTGAGATCGGAATCTCTCCGGAGCATATGGCCGGTCCGTCTTTAGGCTGCTTGATCCGACGATCGATCGGGCTCTCGTGGCATTTCTCCAACATCTCTGCGTAGAGATGTCTCATGCCAGTAACTTCCGAGGATGCCACGGAGTCAGCGGTTGACTAAGACGGATCTGGTGTGAGATATCTACCTACATGCCACGTTTCGCATCCATAGACCAGCACGGATTTGACGTTGGATCTGAAAATTTTGAGTTCTGAGTTTGCCAAACAGCTCTCAGCAGTGTGAAGGTAGCTCGGGCTTTGGCGATCCGCAAAATCATGTCTTCTTCGGTTCGTCCAGCCTCTGACACTAAAATTTCGTTAATTTTATCTTTATGAGCAAGTTTAAAAACGAAAAATACCACAAAATGTAATAAAGTCAAAGTGATCATATTAGTGTCATATCCGGGCGCGCCAGTGTAGACATCACGCGACCTACACACAAGTCTACCCATACGTAGGTATGACTACAGCGCGCTTCTGCAGAGTCGTGAGGCTTTGAGCTCGCAACGAGGAGGACATTAAGGGTCTGATCGCATTTCGAGAGGGAATGGGACGACGTCACCTCCTTCTGCGAAGCAGCAAGCTAGCGAAAGAGGTGGCGGAGCGTGATAGGGAGAGAACCTCTCGTCCCAGCCGCCGCAGGAGAAGCCCCGGGCGTCGGGGGTATCGTGGTGGCTCCCGGCCACCGTAGCCGCGGCCGTGTTGACGGCGCGTTCGTGTTCCACGCGCGCCTGGATGGAAGATATTTTATTTGTTTAAACATGCGTTTACACACAAATTGGGCATGCAAGATCTTAGTAAAGTAGGGTAGATCCGTACATGTTTTACCTAGTGACCAGGGGCATGCCGTCCATAGAGGCAATTAGGCCTAGCCTACCCTACCAACAACGCCAAATGCATTTATTATAACTATGTAATAAAATAACACAAAATATTTAAAAAGAAAGTTAAAACTCCTGAGCAACACTTATAGCAACTTGTCGCGCCGTGTGACGTATTTCACAGTACTACGATTATAAGGCAAGAAGTCGTACGGCCTACCTGTGCATTCATAAATTTACGCATACTGATGCATATTTTCGCGTGTATGAACGGCACACATGTATAGATATGGGAGTCACCTCCTTGGACTGTAGACGGCCATCGTGTTGTGATTGGACGAATGGCTGCCCCACAAAAGTCAAGACGTAAGGTCACGGTAGCCCGCGAAATTCAAATTGTCTTACGTTTTTTGTGATTTGTATCGCAATCTTGAATGTTTTGCTTTTTCTAACTTACTAAGTTATAAATAATTAGTTTCAAAACGTACAGTTACTTAATAAATATTATTTGTTGTGTTTATTATTTGTTTATTTACATAAAAATGGTGATCTGTGAACTTTGCGCTGATAATGGTGCCGATTCTCTTGTCACAAATACCTCTAAATTAGACTAAAAATCACCAAAAATTTGTTTATTCCTATCAAACGACAATTTCCCATTCTGAAATTGACTTAAGTGACACAAATTAATATTTTAGTGTGACAGCACTAAGATGGCACGGAGATATTAATTTATTGAAATATTATGAATTTGACGTTTTTCACCCAAAATTTTGCGATTAAAAAGGTGTGGAATAAAATTAGTTGTCATGGACTAAAATTCATACCAACACCTCGAGTTCAGGTGCAAAACCAGTACTGTCTTTGTTTTTTTCTTTTCTTTTGCTTATATCTCGAAAATAGTGTGTCCTATCGCAAAAATAATGAAAATTTCGACCCCCTTTATAAGACCCAATAAATTTCAAATATTATAAATCAATAAAGGTGACTACTTTGAAGGTCATCTTAAGTAGAACGACACTGTAATGTTGCGCGATTTTTTTTTCGGAAGTCAGTGTACGTGGCCTACCCTCCGTGGAGAACCACTGCACGGCACTGCTAGTGACGTGTACAAATTTGTTTTTTTTTTACAATTAAGTACACAGATTAATCAAATTTTAGCCATTGTTTGTCTAGATTCATAAAACATGTGCTTAAGGTTCACTTTCTACTTGGTGTAATGGCACGGTTGCTGTTGGTGAAATGAAACCCCTTTATTGCTTTATAAAGCACACATAAATCAAACAAGTAATATATTCTTTGTTCGATTTATGTGTTCTACTGATTTGTGTTGAGGGTGCAGGTTAAGAGCCCTCTTACATTTCGGCGTTACGCCAATTTAGGTATTTTACGCACCGAGCGGGCGGTGAACTATGCGACCGATACTTTCTTTCAAACCTATTCTCTCGCTCGCACCATGATAGCAATATCATGGTGTGAGCGAGAGAATAGGTTTGAGTGTGGCGACTAAACGGTCTCGATCCACCGTAACACAAGTTTTCTTAGGTTGGAGTTCGGTGGACGGAAAAACTATTGATGTGACATTTTAATGTTATTTAATATTATTATAATTTTGTTTTAATATATTTTTCATTATTTAAGAATCTTACAGTGTTAAAATAAGTATACATAACTATTTATTTTGTTACGCGCAACCGAACCTTGATAACCGACATCCGTAGCATAGCGGTCTGAAAGTCCTGCTATATACTCATAGAAATCAAAATAATTATGGTACTATCGATACTTATGGTTATTATGGTAAAAAAGTACTTTCATAAAGTACTTTTGTGAGATATTTTAAAGGAATATTATAGTCCGCGCTATTCATATTATTTTAACGTTTCATTTGCTGTTAGATTTTTAAATTCGTTCAAGTAATATTTCACATTATTTTTCTTACGCAGTCAAAAACGAATGCACGTGTTTTTTTACAAGCAGATATTACAATAGGTAAAAAGATAATTAGCGTCTGAACTTTCTGCTACCTGCGCGCAAACCATCAATGTTTAAGAACTATTCATTAGCGCTCATTGTTCACTTTAGCATTTATGGTTCCACGTATACGTTTCAAGTATAAAACAATGTATACCAGTACATTTACTAGAGATGCATTATTAAAAAGTAGAAGCCGACCACATTAAACACATAGGCTTCTCTGGTTTGCTGATTTATTTGAAATAAATAAAAAATACCTTTAGACCATCAAATTTATTAGACAGAAAAATATGTCTGTTTAATATTAATTGCTTACTAATTTATGTGTACGTAAATAAATAAATAGTACGGTTGCAACCTATTTAAATAAATAAAACATACATTTGCAACTAATAATTATTTTATTCGGAACAGTCAATTACCAATTTTAGATTACAAAAATATTTCTCGCAACTGGCATAGATCGAGTTTTCCTCGAGTCAACGATCAAATACTGCAGTCGTCGTAGTGTACGATGTTCTAGCATGCACACAAAAGCAAACTCTATACGGCAATAGACGCACACTACGGTAGTATCGACAGGACGAAGCGCGCGAAATTATCTGACATAGATCCGTCCTAGTCAAGCGCACGCGCCTTACTGAACGCCGGCGCAGTGAAATATATAGTACTTTTAATTAATTAATTAAAAAAGAACAGTAGCTATTTAAAAAATAAAAATAATAGTGTAGTTCAAGAAAATATTGAAGAATTTTTTGGTATAATTTATTAGGTCAAAATGATGTATTACTTCGGAGGTATCACGGCATGTTTCGGAGCCTTTTCCATCGATAATTGAATTAAGTCCAGTTTTTTTTTCTCTTCTTACGAAGTATATAATGAAAATCTATTCTATTGTTATTAAAGTATAGGGTATACGTAAGATTTAAAAAAAAATGTTGATGCTCTAAATTCAATAGAATCTACAAATTGTAGGTCTCAAATCAGGTCTCCGTGAGATTTTGCCTAAACATGCATCGGGAGAATGATGATTGCTAAACAAATAAAAAAGTTATCTAAAATTTGCTTTACTATTCTTGTAGTAGAGATAACGAACTATTTTTAACAAATAATTGTTATTACAAGCAACGAACGAAAACCATACAATTTCAACGAGGAAACCTTGCAATTTCGCGTTTTTTTGTAATACGCCTCTTAAATAGAAACGACCAATTACGACCGAAGTTTATTTGCGACTAAAGTTCACACTTCTCTGTATCACGGGCGCAGCCGTGCGTCACCAAGAATAAATTCGCTGAGTACGTACATTGTGTCCCTACACCCCTATTGACTTGCTGATATTTTTATTGGCAACTTCATCATATCAGCCCGTTGCTGTCCACTGCTGAACATAGGCCTCCCCAATCGATTTCCAACGTGTCCGGTCCAATGCCACCTGCATCCAGCGACTCCCTGTAGTTTTGACAAGGTCGTCTGTCCATCTGGCAGGTGGCCGTCTCTATAGTCTCCTTAATACGTTTCGTATTGAAGGAGCGTATGTCGCTTCTTAAGGACTTCAAGATTAGTCTATTGAGCTGCCTATATGACTTGGCCTGTTCGGGGGTTTGGAGTATCATAGAACGTCGCTCGGCCATTAGGTTCCGGGTGCGGTCGGATAGTTTCTGAGGCCTATGTTGACGGTGGGTTTTATAGAACTTAGACTCAACCGTGTGGACAGTTTCTACCAGCCTGTTGTTAATATCGTCTACTGATGCGCAGCTGTCTAGCAATTCAAAACGATTTGACAACTCGAGTTGAAAGCTCTCGGGGTTTTGAATATGTGCGTTTGAGGGTCGGAGCGTAGACTTCACCAGACGCGATCTTTCCAATTTGACATTGATATTTAATGTGCCTCTAACCATTCGGTGATCACTGCCGGTTTTTACCCTGTGGATCACTGAAACATCATTAAATATTTGTCTTTTGGTGCTCATGATGAAGTCTATCTCATTTTTTGTGGAACCATCGGGACTTTTCATAACATCCACTTCATCCTCGGAGTGTGCCGAGTTCGGTGCGTAAACCTGTATGACCTTCAGCGAATACCGTTTAGATATTCTGAGTAAAGGTACGCTACCCTGCTCGACACACTATTGATACACACAATGTTGTTTACGAGTGGCTTACGGACGATAAACCCGACACCACCTTGGGATAGCTGGTCTCCCTCCCGGTAATAGAACAAGTTACAGGATTCCAGGATTATCGTGTCCTCTCTTCGGACTTCTAATATCGTTAATCCAATAATATCCCAGTGTAACTTGCCTATTACCTCTTCCAGCTCGATAAGCTTCTCGCCTGTCCTCAAAGTGCGCGTGTTGTGTGTTACCAGGGCCAGTTGGCTTCTATGATGGTAGCCTAATCTCTGCCGGGGATTCTTCACACCCCCTGCCCCGCCGATACCGTAACCGCTACCGTGGTCACGACTAGCGGGGCTGCCGGGGACTGGGGGCCTGGTTAATCGGTGCATTTTCATATTAGGGGTTTTTGCCGTACTCGCCACGCTTGGCAGGCCGGTTGGCGAGCGCCTTATTAAATGAAGATCGCGAGGGAATGCTGCTGCCCATTCCCTGATTTTTATAATCCTTTAGTCGCCTCTTACGACACCCACAGGAAGAGATGGGGGGGTACGATTCTGGCTAGGTACACCACGGGACCTTGGCAAATTATTAAACAATATTTACAATAATCTATAAATACAGTAAAACTTGGTTAAGTGGGACCTGGATAAGTGAGAAACCTCCATAACTGGAACACATGCTGTGGTCCCAACACTTTGGCACTGAATTACCTCTGTTAGTGGGACGAAGCAAACCTCTATATCTGGGATTCGTTCTTTCGATTTTATCGTCATAGTTACCTCTATAACTGAGACAGCGAGTGAATTTTGTATGAATTAACCTCCGTAACAGAGATAACATCGTTTTGTTTGTTTACTTACTTCTAATTTTGAGCCTCACTGACCTCAGTTTTAGACCATACGGATGTTTATTTCAAAAATGCCGAAACGAAGGCTCAAATCGTTATCAGTACGTGAAAAACTGAAGTTAATATCCGTTTATGAAAACATCTGATGGCTGATACTTCCAAAAGACAAACTAAAATGACAGATTTTTATAATTGATACATTATGTTTACCTTTTTGTGCCATTCATAAAAGAACGTGGTTGAATATTTTTGTTTATTAAATTATCTTTTTTTGATTCCCGATAAAGATTAAAACTCACGTATAATGTTTACATAATACGTTATTTTATTTAATAATAATCGCACCTCTATAACTGAAATTACCTGTATTCTAACCTCTATTAATGGAACCCCCTGTAAATGAGACAGATATGTATTTATACCTGGATATCTGAGACACTGGGTAAGTGGAATACATCTATAAGTGAGACAAATTTGCAGGTCCCTTGATGTCTCACTTAACCAGGTTTCACTGTATATCAGGTGGCAGCTCTAAGTGGAGGGATGAAAGGGACTGCGGGGTTATCGCCTTTCATGGTCTCCCCTAACTGTGTAGTTCCTGAAGACCGCTAGGCTATCGAGGCAGGAATTAGATTTAGTTAGGATCAGAGCTGGCTGTATGGCTACCGAGCTCAGAACCTCTAGCTATTGAATGACGATTTGTTCGAAGACAGCACTGCTTATAAAGCGGTTTCGGCTTACATGTGTGCATAATATCGGCGTGTGGTCGCTCTGTAGACGTACTGCAGATAACTCCCGCGGTGGCGCTGGTTCAGATTGTTACACACGATGATTATAGATGGCGTCACTTGTCTTTAAGTGTTGCTGTCAACGATGATTTATATGCGACTATTGCTACATCTCCCTGTACGCATTAATATGTGAACTGGTCAATAACAAACTCCTGATATACAAGTCTATCTGATATACAAGGCTCTGCGGCAGTGCAAGTAATTCAAACATCGCGATATTGCAAAGAATGCAGAACGCAATATTAAGAACAAAAGCGCAAGTTCCGTGGTCCACTACCAATTCCGAAATCCACGTAAACCTAAATATGACCACTGTAAAAGAGGAAATACAGGCCTCGACAGAAAGATATCAAAAGCAGCTGGAAAATTACCCGAACGTACTTGCGGCGAGTCTAAAGAAGCGCGTCTACCAAAAACGTCTTAAGAGAAAAAACATACTGTAGTGGAAAACCCTTGCATAAATACTATGAGTAGCTGTACTCGCTGGGGGAATCACTTGACCTGACAAAACGTTACTTACGCGTCTACAGGATCATGGACATGGCGCTACTGCGGCGCAGCGGCTGGTGCGAGTCTATGTGCGCACGCGCCGCCCTCGCGCGCTACGGGCTGCTGGCGGGCACGCGCGGGCCGCCCGCGCCCTCGCCGTGCCCCTCGCCCGGCCCGCGCGCCGACGAGCCCGTGCGCGCCGCCCGCGCGCTACTGCGCTCGCTGCCCATCCCCAGCGCCGAGTTCGCGTACGGCCGCACGCGCGTGTTCGTGCGCAGCCCGCGCACCGTGTGGGAGCTGGAGGCGCTGCGAGCGGCGCGCGTGGCCGAGCTGGTGGTGCGGGCGCAGCGCGCCTGGCGGGCGCACCGGGCCCGCGTGCGCGCCCGCGCCGCCGCCGTGCTGGCGCGCGCCTGGCGGACGCACCGCGCGCGCCGCCCCCGCCCGGCCCCCGCCCCCGCGCCCGCGCCCGCCGGCCGCGCCGCCGCCGTGCTGTGGCGCGCGTGGTGCGGCGCGGCGCGGCGTCGCTACCTGCTGAGCCTGTGGCGCCGCCTGCCGGCGCGGCAGCTGTCGCCGGCGTGCGGCGCGTGGCCCGCCTGCCCCGCGCCGCGCCTGCTGGGCCGCGCCGACGCGCAGCTGCGGCGCCTGCACCACGCGTGGCGCTGCCGCCTGTACCGCGCCGCCTTCGACCAGACGGCGCGCAACCGCATGCGCGAGAAGGTGACGGCCAGCGTGCTGTTCAAGGAGCGCAAGGCCAACTACGGCGCGAGCGTGGCGCACCCGTTCGTGGGCGACTACGTGCGCCTGCGCGCGTCGGCGGCGTGGCGGCGCGGGCTGGGCGCGGCCGGCGACCGCTACGTGGTGTTCGCGGACGTGGTGGGCAAGGTGGCGCGCTCGTCGGGCCGCGTGGCGCGCTGCCTGGCCGTGGTGTCCACGGGCGCGCTGCTGCTGCTGGAGGCGCGCTCGCTGCGCCTCAAGCGGCGCGTGCCGGCGCACACGGTGTACCGCCTGTCGCTGTCGCCCTACGCCGACGACCTGCTGGTGGTGCATGTGCGCGCGGTAGGTGCCGCCGCCCCCGCCCCGCCCCGCCCCGCCCCGCAGCGCACTCACTCGTGTTCTGTTGCAGAGCGGCGCGCTGGAGAGCTCCACGGAGGAGCTGTCGCAGTGCTCCTCGCGCGACGCGGTGGACGCGCCGGGTTGCCTGTTCGGGGTGAGTGTGCGCTAGGGCGGCAGGCGCCAGGCGGTGCCGCAGACACAGCTCCGTCACTAACGCGCGCCACTCCCGCAGGGCGAGGGCGCGTGGCGCCGGCGCGGCGACGTGGTGGTGCGGACGTGCCACGTGCTGGAACTGGCCACCAAGCTGTTCCTGGTGGTGCAGAACGCCGTAGGCGCGCCGCCGCACGTCAACATCGCCACCGAGTGAGTAGCGCGCAAGGGGGGGGGGGGGGGAGCTGCGTGTGTGTGTGACTGTGTATGTGAGCTGTGTGTGTGGTAGGTTCGAGGCGAACTTCGGGCAGCAGCTGGTGACGCTGGCGTTCCACGCGGTGGGTGCGGGGGGCGCGGGCCCGGGGGGTCCGGGAGGGGCGCGACTGCTGCGGCGCGGCTCGCGCATGGATGTGCTGGTGTAGCGCGCACCCACCACGACGGGTGCCACGCGGGGGGCGGGGGCGGGGGCGGGGGCGGGGAGGGGCGCGGCTCGCGCGTGTATGTGCCGGTGTAGCGCACACCCACCACGACGTGTTCTCATGTAGACATAACCCCACTCTAGCTCTTATGAGACGTAGCTGTTAGACGAATAACACGGGCGGCGACTCACACCCACCACGTTCGGTTAGCTGGTACAGCAATGGTTCATATTAATCGATCGCTCTGTGTGCGTGCCTGTACACCTGGTACCAGTCGGCTGACACATCATTGCATCGGGTCCGAACAGGCGTTCGGTGGAAGAAATATCCATATCAAATATCAATTTTGCTCTAAGAAACAGGACCATAATATTTTAAACTATTTAAAAGAAATATGCGGTCTATTATACAGGGTGGAAACAGACTCTTCACGAAACCGTCAACCAAGCATTATGAACATCAAACTAAGTACCTTTACGCAAAAATTTGTGCTGGGAAACGACTTTTTTTTTAGGCTGAAAAATCACGTTTTACAGTAGGACTCAATGTAACGCACGCAAAATATTGTGCTGATGGATGAATTAAATAGTAAGGGAGGGATAATTATACGAATAGCCTAAAGTGAACCATTAATTCTAGATCCAATTGATTTCAATGATTTAATATGAGCGTGACGCGTGAGTTGTGAGCCGTGAGCCCGCTGAGCGGAGAGCCACACCGTCTGGCCCGAGCTTCACACATCACACTCAACTTTACTTGCAGTAAGCAGCTCATACTAAGTATGAATATGAATGTTGTCAGTATAAAGTTTTATATTGAGGTGGAAGCGCCAGGGTTACCCGCGGAATTCTAAATTTCTTACTTTTTCAATTTGCCGGTCAGTGTCAGTTTTTATGTTGAACAAAATATGATTCGCGGTCGTAAAACATGTATTTACAGAATTGTACTAATTAAAATCATGAATAAAATCCCTCTTAGGTGATTTAATCTCATTATATGATTATTTCATGAAGAAGTCATTCAATGAGACTAAATGAACTTGGAAGGTTGTATTGATGATTTTAAAGCTGACAAAAAACTTATAAAGAAAAAGCCATATTGTTACGGTCGCAAATCATATTTAAATTAACATACAACCTGACACTGACCTGCAAAATGCAAAATTGTAAGAAATTTTGAATTTGGCGGGCTACCCTGGTGCTTCCACCTTAATGCATAAAATGAAGGCTCATGTCCTGATGAAACGCTTACTCCGAAAAGTAAAAATTAAATTGAATTAGCTAAATCTTGCCCCTAGCGCCGAAACCCACGAAGCGTATGTAGCGCGGTGCGCTCGGTGCGCTCGGTGCGCTCGGTGCGCTCGGTGCGCTCGGTGCGCTCGGTGCGCTCGGGGCGCTCGGGCCCGGACGCTGTCGCTCGTGCGCGTAGTGACTAGTGTAACGTATCGTAGGCTACTGTAACATTGTAATAATAACGGTGTGGTGGCGCAACTCGCCACACTCCCACATCCTTGTCAAGCTCGTCTCCTCTTCACTGCCTGTACGGGTAAGGTACATTTAAATGATAAACTTATTGAATGATAAATTTATGTGTACACCCAAAACTGAAAACTGATCGATTCGCGGTGAATGAGTCCCTTTGTTGTTATAGCCCCGTACGGTCTAGGGAGGGAAGGGACACCGACGCGTAAAGGTTGACACGAATTCACTATATCATTCTGAGCCCCCAAACATTTCTATGTAGGAAGAAATTTCTATGTAAAAAGAAATTTTTCATCGGTTATTAAAAAAAACTCTTCTGATGTACCGAATACGTGGTAACGTAGGTCGCGTGTCCGGTCGGGGTCCATACGTCGGCCCCACTCCGTATATAATTACCCTAGAACGATATAATTGTCTACAGAGAGTCAAACTATTAGTCGATACCATTATTAAGCGACAGCACGTTTCGCCGAATTACGCTACAAATAATGAATGGCCGATGTCATGGTTCGCCGGGACACACTTGCTAATAGTACATTATGATATAATTGCGGTAAGTTGAAAATTACAGCCGAGCCGATATTGCTAGCCCGAGCCGTAGGCCAGGGCTACAAGACAGCGGAGGCTGTAATTATCAAAGCGCACGTATGTCATACGACGTTTTATAACATATTTGCGAGGAAATAAATAAAACTCGGACTTTCTTAAACGAAATTTTGATACGCTTGCAAGTATCTATCGGTCGATTTTTCGGGCAAGAGGCTTAGAGTAGCCTTTTTCGCTGCATCTGAGACTTCAGGTGGAGTCGAATTAATAAATTCATCATTGCTTGACGACATTTTCAAATAAAAACAATACAGCGAAAAGAAAAAGCGCGCGGAATAATTTTTACTTTTTCACAACACAAATTAGCGAGGCGCGCGCAGCAGCGCTTTTTTTTTTAATGCAAAGGCACAAAAACAGCCAGTATTACTAATACAGTAAATTAATATTTTTGTGTTTTTGTTACAGATTGTAATTTATTGTCAAAATTAATTTATTTAAAGAATTAAATTTTTACTTATTATATTTTATCTCCCAAAGTTAATTTTATTCATAAAATGTTGACCACTTTTCTGACATAAGAACTCTTTGCTAAGATTTAAAAAAGTACCGTTCGTTTATACGGATCATCTTGATAAACCGTGCGTTTTACATTACATTACCGCACAAGTACGTAATGAGATACAATACGATATTGAATTTGGTGAAATAAGAGACCCTTTACGAGCAAATGTGTTATAAATAATATTTTACCGATAGCTATTTCCTCGAATGCACCTTTCCATAAGCAAACAATTGCCTGCGGTTTCGGGTCCGCGCCCGCTCGTCCCGCTTAGACTCCATTCGAAGAATAATATCTGGATATTTCTGTTTTGATAGGCGTAAAAACACACATCTATAGTCAAACAGAAAAGAATTACGCTTGCAACACAGAGAGTGTACAATTTAAATAATGTTTGGATAAATAAATCAGTTAAATTAAACATGTATAGTCCGGTCAAATAAGCCGAAAAAGGGCAATCAGGGGAAATAATTCGTGTAGTCTTGAAAATTGGTACAGTTAAAAGTCCTCAAGGGTCCCCACCCTTGAGGACTTTTAGTATGTTCATCTGGATACCGTAAGGTATAACTGTACCAATTTTCAAGACTCCACGAATTATTTCTCCTGATTTTATTAATTTTCCTGGACTATAGTTGTTTCCAGAAAACAGGTCTAAATGCAGGGCACACCGCCAGAAAGCGAGTGAGCGAGCATCGTTTTACCTCTTTATAACACATTTGCTCGTAAAGGGGCTCTTATTTTACCAATTTCAATATCGTATTGTATCTCATTACGTACTTGTGCGGCAATGTAAAGTAAAACGCACGGCTTCAAGATGCTCTGTCAAAAACGAACGGTACTTTTTTAAATCTTAGCAAAGAGTTTTTATGTCAGAAAAGTGGTCAACATTTTATGAATAAAATTAACTTTGGGAGATAAAATATAATAAATAAACATTAAATTCTTTAATTTAATTAATTTTGACAATACATTACAACCATTTATCTGTAACAAAAACATTAATTTACTGTATTAGTAATGCAAACGTGAGACAGTTACGCTCGAAAGCTTGACGGAGTACATACGTGTGTTCCGCAGTGTTTAAAAATTGAGAGTTTTTAACATGGATAATGAAGCGTCAGGTGTGTACTTTAATTATATTGTTGTTTACTCGTCAATTTTTTTCATAAATCGGGCAGTAACTTAATTATACGTGAAAGAAAAATTTTATACATAAATCTTTTAGATTCACTTGAGTTTATAGAATAGTACATTATGATATAAGTGCGGTAAGTTGAAAACTACAGCCGAGGCGAAATTGCTAGCCCAAGCCGTAGGCGAGGGCTACAAGAAAGCAGAGGCTGTAATTATCAAAGCGCACGTATGTCATACGACGTTTTATAACATATTTGCGAGGAAATAAATAAAACTCGGATTTTCTTAAACGAAATTTTGATACGCTTGTAAGTATCTATCGGTCGATTTTTCAGACAAGAGGCTTAGAGTAGCCTTTTTCTGCTGCCTCTGAGACTTCAGGCGGTGTCGAATTAATAAATTCATCATTACTTGACGACATTTTTCAATAAAAACAATACAGTGAAAAGAAAAAGCGCGCGGTAAAATTTTTACTTGTTCACAAATTAGTGAGGCGCGCGCATTAGCGCTTTTTTTTAAGGCAAAGGCACAAAAACAGCCAGTATTACTAATACAGTAAATTAATGTTTTTGTGTTTTTGTTACAGATAAATGGTTGTAATCTATTGTCAAAATTAATTAAATTGAAGAATTTAATGTTTATTTATTATATTTTATCTCCCAAAGTTAATTTTATTCATAAAATGTTGACCACTTTTCTGACATAAAAACTCTTTGCTAAGATTTAAAAAAGTACCGTTCGTTTTTGACGAAGCATCTTGAAGCCGTGCGTTTTACTTTACATTACCGCACAAGTACGAAATGAGGTACCATACGATATTGAAATTAGTGAAATAAGAGCCCCTTTACGAGCAAATGTGTTATAAAAAAAGTTACACATAGTTCCACTATATTTTATAATTTTTCAGAAACTAGAACCTGTGAGGATTCAAACCAAGCTAAGAACTCGTCCCCGTATCCCCGTATCCTTTGATAAATTGAGCCCTTTATTTCCATTGTAGGAATGTTGCGGATGCCTACATATTTTTGTAGCGAGACTTCGAAGAGGTTGAAAACAGAGACAATAAAGACTCCGATATGTGGATGACGATGATCAATAAGTAGCATAGAACTTAATTTAAGGACATTTTTGTGTAATACTTTAAATAAAACCTTTTTTTTGTGTTAATACCATCTCAAATTTTATTACTACCTTCTAACACTTAAAGTACAGACGCCAGCAGAGCAACCTACCCGAAAATGTCAGATTTTCCCAATCAACCTTGAACCTAATACTTGAGTTGAAAATCTATTAAAGAAATTTGACAGATTGTAGTAGCTTGATGTGGCGTCTGTACATAATGACCAAGTCAGAAAGTAAATAAAAACCTATACTTTATTTTGGTCATCGTAAATGGGCAAACCGGTCTTGTGTGCGGCGTAAGGAAAGGTAAAAGATTATTTAGTTCAAGCGTGTTCCGGCGAACCATGACATCGGCAAATCTTGGTATCGGCCATTTATTCTTTGTAGCGTCATTCGGCGAAACGTGCTGTCGCTAAAAAATGGTATCGACTAATAGTTTTTTATATAGTAATTAAATAATGTCGTTCAAACTATATACCGTACGGGACTCTTGTTGTTAGCCCAAACGGTGCTATAATATGCGACTACTGATCGTTAACTCAAAATTGTGTATTTTATTAATTCGCTGCGCGTCGATGTCAGCATAAAATTTGAACAATCATATATTATAGAACTTTGCTCATAAACTATCTTCAACTTTACGACTACCTTCGATACGTCTTCATCCCAAATTATTCGCGTCAAGATAAAATAAAACAAAAAAATGTGGTATATTGATGCAAAACATTGTTAGATTATTTTTGGTGTCGCGGATGTGTCTTCGTCGGAAGAGTAGTGAGTGCTCGGCGCCGGCGCGTGCTCGTACTTCGGACTTGCAGCTTTGTGCACACGCACAGGCCATGGCATATGTGCGCACTAGTCCCGCGCGGCCCAGCTCAGTCATGTGTGCCAACGTGACTCGTGCCAAAGTGCCGCAGTAGCGTGAGGCGCTGCATGCTACACGACACGACCGCCCGCTCCCCACACCCCACACCCCGCCCCTCGCCACCCCTGCTGGGTGATATGGTAACATTAACATTGATCAGTGCCTTAGTATCTCGTACAACTAGAAATACCGATTGGCGCGCTGTATAGCATCGCAAACGTCGCCATGATGGTTCAAGAACTATTCTTCTTCTTTTAGGTGCAGCTACAGTTTCTGAAGGTTACCTTACGCCGTTTCTGTATAATTCGCGCCCTAGAGACATGCCCACACCACCTTAGCTGACGTCTCATCAAGTAGGCCTCTGTGCCAAGGACCTTGGCTTGCCTCAACACGTTCGTGTTTCTAATACGATGCGACCATCTGATGGTCATGATCTTTCTGCCCCTTCAACAACGTTTCTTTTTGTACAGTGAAATACCCATTGGTAATATTTACTAATGGACCTATTACCTAGCATTTATTTATTTTATTGATAGTAAAAAGCACTTTGAGTTGTCAAGAAGACGGTCGAAACCTTAATCAAGTGTGAGCAGCAGTGGGCGGTGAGGGCGCGGGGCGCGGGGCGCGGGCGCGGGCAGCTTGCGCGTGCTCGTCGTCCGTCTGTGCCCAGTGTTGTTACATTTATGCATTGTTCAGAGGATGACATTAGCGTTTGCGTGGCATGTGTCAAGTCCCAACAGGCGCCAAGACGGTCAGTCGGCCAGTTAGATGCTAGATTCACCCGTCAACCCGCTTGTACGAGGCATTTTAACTAATTTATTGCTTAGTTGTCAGAGTAGGTGCATGGTCGGAATGACTCTCGATGCACTATTAGAAGCAATGTAAACCATCGAACTTGCCTGGCCCAAGCAAACATATGTGTTCTTGATTCAGACCGCCTGACCGTCTCGGGGTGTCCTAGGGCACCTGTCCCACCGCGAACGAGAAAGTGACTTGCTATCGACTATTTTCTCGCTCAAGACATGAACATTACGTGTAGAGATAAATGCAGCCATGTAGGTACACACGGCGGCACATCAAGCCTTACATTTCCAGAATAACGTGGCCTAGCTTTGTATATATTTTCTGTACAATGAGAGATCCGCATAAACGGTTTTGTATAGTTTGATCAGCCGTCGTGCGTACATGTGTTGTCGACTGAGTGTGAGTATTCCCCCGTCACACTCACTGGTATCTTAAGGTGCGTACAGACTATATAACATACGAGGGTCATTCAATAAATACTTAGCCTACAAAAAGTAAACGAAAATTTTAGAAAAGTGGCAATTTATCCTTTTAGTTCGATACACTTAGCCCAACGATGCTCCAACTTTTTTAACCCGTCCGAAAAATAGTTTTTGTCTAACTCTGCACAATAGGCCTCCGTGGCGGCGATGACCTCCTCATTTGATCCATATCTATTCCCGGCGAGTGATTTTTTCAGATTAGGAAACAGAAAGAAGTCACAAGGGGCCAAATCTGGAGAATACGGTGGATGGGGCAGCAATTCGTAGCGTAATTCGACCAATTTGGCCATGGCAACGGCAGACGTGTGAACCGGTGCGTTGTCGTGGTGAAACAGAACTTTTTTCTTCGCCAGATGGGGTCGTTTTTTCTTTAATTCGGCGTCGAATCGGCCCAATAACTCGGCATAGTAAAGCCCTGTAATTGTTTTACCCTTCTCGAGGTAATCGATGTAGATCACACCTTGTGAATCCCAGAAAACGGTGGCCAAAACTTTTCCGGCCGATTTTACAGTTTTCACCTTCTTTGGAGTACGTTCCCCGGTCTGGATCCATTGTTTTGATTGCTCCTTGGTCTAAGGTGTGTACCAGTGGATCCAGGTTTCATCGACGGTCACAAAACGACGCAAACACTCCGCTGGATTCCGCTTAAACAGCGCCAAACACGTCTCCGATGTGGTCTCACGGTTGCGCTTGTTTTCCGGTGTGAGTAAACGCGGCACCCATCGCGCCGACAGCTTTCTCATACCGAGTTCCTCGTGAAGAATATGATGCACTGTTCCTTCTGAAATGCCTACAGTCTCAGCTAGCTCCCGAACCTTCAATCGGCGATCTGCCAATACGAGATCATGGATTTTTTTAATGTTTTCCTCCGTAGCAGCTGTTTTCGGTGCACCTGGACGTGGTTCATCAAAAACCGACGTACGGCCACGTGCAAACTCGTTGAACCAATTCTTGACGGTGGCCATCGATGGACAAGAGTCACCGTACACAGCATCCAAGCGCTCTTTGATTTCGATGCGCGTTTTCCCTTCCAAAAATAGGAATCGAATCACCGAACGATATTGCTCTTTTTCCATTTTTGTAAAACCGATCGACACGTTCGCTTCCATAAGTTGTCAAATTATAACTAATGAAGGGATTGGAATGAAAATTTGAAAAAAGAATTAAAAAAGAATGTGCTACACTGTGGTGAAATTCTTTTGAAACTACAGCGCCCTCTGGCGATGAGGCTAGGTACTTATTGAATGCACCTCGTAACATGTTTAAGATAATGTGGACACTGAATGTTATAAAACATATTATACCATTTTAAGTTTTGGTAGTATTACGTAAATGGCGTGTTGGTTTAGTGGTTAAGACTACTGCTCAGCAATGCAATGGTCACGAGTTCAAATCCGAGAATGATTTTGTTTTTCTTTTTTTTAGTTTCTTTAATAGATGATTAGGTGATTTTCGTTAATTATTATTTAAGAAATCAAATGTTAAAGTAGATTTGAGGTTTGTAAGAAAAGCTCTCTAATTATATATACCCTCAATCACAGTTTAGTAAATAAGGCAAAAAAGTATTTTAAATTCAACCTTAACTTGCAGTTCATAAAGCAGTTAAGTTTCTGAAGTAAAATTACGGTAGTGCAATAATCGGCATCGAGCACATTCTATTCAACCAAACAAGAAACTATTTTTATCTTTCAGTTAACTGAGGAGTTACGTATTGTATTTAGTAAAACAAGACGGTAAGGTGCTAATAATATCACAAGTGGTGGAAGTTGGAATTTAAACCTTAATATCTAGGAGATTAGACCGTTATCAATCTTGTTCGATAAAAGGACGAGTAATGCTATTCGAATTTTCGTTGAGATTGGAGCCAATAGCCTAGTGGTATAAGACACGGTCTAAATAATCCACTGGCGCCTAGTGATGCGGGTTCGTATTCTTAACCCCACGTAAAGTGTCTTTTGGAAAGTTAATTTGGTTCGGCCAGAATCCGAAAATATTTATTATTAATATATATATATATATATATATATAGTTATTATTAATAAAAACATGCAAATATTATTTGAATCGAATCGGCGGATGGTCGGGCAGAGATGGGTGCGGCGGCGGGGGAGGGTGCTGCTCGGAGCCAGAGTCACGTGACGCGTCCGCCGTCGCTCGGGCGATATTCTTTAAAGACTTGGGGGGGGGGGGGGGGGCGTTTCTCTGACGCTGACTGTACAACAATGTTATACACCATGATTTTTTAGTCGTCTGACAAAGGTGGTCCACTCAATGTATCCGACATAAAATACCTGTAGGCGTGTTTTTTTACCATTAAGTAAGATGATAGGTACAACGAAAAATAAATAATACATTAGAATTATGAAACATCCTGTTAATAATGTTTACGTATCAAACAGTAGAACATACCTAACCATCGCACGAGTTGAGTAGATAGATCTTCGCCCGCAACAGAATGTTTCAACTACGTTATGCATCATAATAATGTTTTTTTTTTTTTTTTTGTTTTATCTTTATATATTTTTTGTTTTTATCTCTTAAATTCCATTTTTTTATAAGAATGTATAGTAGTCATTGGATACATGAAGTGGGCTGCCGTTGTCAGACGACTTAAAAGTCACGGTGTATAACTTAGTCACATAAACGCGCGAGCGCAGCGGCGGTTGGCGGGGTGGTGGCAGTGTTTAAGTTGACTTTGACGGGTGTAGACGTGTTAATTTATTGTGGTTCTCTCGTGTCGACATTGTGGATAGCACTGAAGAACGACAAACAACAATGGTTATATAACATTGTTATATTGCATTGTTATTCTAATTTGTACAGTATTGTTTTATGTTGCAATGTTGAATAACAAGGTTACATAATGTGGACGTGTTATAAAACACAAGTTATATAATATGTTACATAGTCTGTACGCACCTTTAGCGAAAACACTAACGGGGCGCTTCACATTCGCTGCTCGCCAATCCTTTTCTCGTTACTAATTATACTCGTTTTCGCTAATGGTCGGCGGTGACGGGTGCCCCCCAGGACCTAGTGCCTGGTGCACAGTAATGAGGCGCAGGTGTTCTTCGAGGTCGTCTCACTGCCTCTTAGCGACACTACTGCACGGTGCCACGGTATAGAATAGATTACTGTATACTACTAGTACATACATCATACGCTTTAATTATCATAATTACAAATACGAGGGCGAGCGTCTCGGTGATGTTCTCATAGTTACCTACCTAGGAAAAAAACTAATAATTAGTTTGAAAAAATTTTTGTATCTAATTAAGTAGGATGGTATTATAATTAAGGAAATAAAGATAGAACATTAAGAGGATGGTAATGCACATTGGGCATTCTGTGCAGACGATGACGTCACGTGTGCTCCTCCGTCGGTTCTAATGCTACAGACTGTATTGTAATAGAATACTAATTATATTGCTGTTGAAGCTGTTTGTGCAGCGGCGACTGTGGCGACTGAGACGAGCGTTAGCTCGGAGCGCGCCGCCGCCACTCGGGTGACACAGTCGCTGCTGATGTACAAACAATCCATTTTTGTTGAATAAAATGTACTTAATGTTACGTTTTTCAACGAAATTAAATTGTGCAAAAGTTTTATCATTTTTAATAAAATCTAAAAAATATTGTGACTTATTACTTGTTCATGCCCTTCCACCCACAGATAGCATAAGAGATCACCTAACCGGCTATACACTGACGGGCCGCCCAGCCAGCACAAACCTTCTCAGTAAGTTTTGTTTAACAGCAGTCCTCTAGAAACTAATTGCTGAATAAGACTACCATAATTAGCTGATTTGGCGCTTAATCAGACGTTATTCAAGTAATTTGGGCACAAAATTATTCAGCTAATAGCTGTGTAACAGCAACGTAACAGAATAAGTTTTGAATAATTATACGAGAAGCCGAGTATCGTCAGCATAAAAGCATTTAGTTCTATTATACAAGTATTACAGCTCTGTTAGCCAGATGATGAATGAACTTTATGCTTAAGTCCTTCAAAGCTCTGATATATATTAAAATTTAATTGACAAATACCGAACAATTAAGTTAGGACTGACAAGTCAAGCTTTGGCCAAATTATTGTGTCTATCGTTAAGTAAATAATTGTACCCTTATTTAATGCTTATAGTAAAAAAATTTAGGTGCGCATGCAACTTTACCGTGTATTAACATATACATTTCGTGTAAAATTTTCACGCGCCCCCCGAAAAGCCGGGTTTTTGAGAAATAACATTTCGTCTGTTGGTTTGTTTTTGCGAGTGAAAAATTTTTTGTTTTATGCAAATTAAGGGCTCAAAAATAACTTTGTGATACTTAAAAAAAATATATTATATATATTTCTAACGATTTCGTTATTGTAATTGAGTATTTGAGTATGAAATTCCACGTATTTAATAGGTTATGTTATTCATTATTATGGCGACTCTCATTCTGACAAAAATCTGCTTGCGCAGGGGCTTCTCGTCCCGTGTCTGCATAAAAGACCTTATGTATCCACTTAATAAGCTGTTCTCTGGTTAAAGTGATCTTCACACAACATATTAGCAACTACTTATACTCTTAACTCAGTCATATGTCAACTACTAGCCGCTAAATGCTTACTAATGTTGCAGAATAGTTCTACTAGCTTTAAAAAGGTCTTCTTTTCGTGAATACCCAGCAAACGTCTGCATAAGAATCTGTTACTATTGCTTTTACCACAATTAGCTGCACATGACGGTAATTTCGTACTTAAAGCGGTATAAAGTAGTTATAACAGCTATCATAATTTCTGTTAAGTTACTATATGCTTCATAACAGAAACAACACCAACTTTATACTGCAGCTGAATAACTGTCAAGATGTGATGTGTAATACAGATAAAAGAGAACAGAACCTAAATTATCCAGTATCATGCTTGATAATGGCATTTTATAGCAGTGTTATACAAAAGGTTACACGCACTCTTGAGTAACAGGTTTGTTTATGATGACTATTCAGTTTTAAGAAATAAAATCGGCATATTAAAGAACTAACTCATCTAAAAGCAATATTATAGAAAAAAGAAACTTTAATACAGAACTTGGCAATACACTCAGTTTGTTTACATCTATACATATAATAAGACTGTAAAAAAACTGTGTCTATACATTGAATATATAAAAAAAAAAAATTGGGGGGTGTTTAGAAACAGTAATAGAGCACGAATCCAAAAAAAAAATCTGTCTGTTTGTCTGTACACGCTAATCTTCGGAACTACTCGACGGATTTGTATGGTTTTTTTTTTGTTGTATAGGTATTAAGTCTGGGCAACATATAGGCTATAATTTATCTTGGAAACTTGAACACCTGATGCAGAACCGCAACAGACCAGCTAAACTATAAGAGATACAAAAATGGTACCATAGCAAAAATTGTTCCAAGTAATGAGCATTTTCTGCTAAGAGAATAAATTTGAAGATCTGAAACACCTGTCGTGGAGCTCCAAGAGCCCAGTTACACTATAACATATATAGGAATGACGTCTTAGCCAGAGTTGTTCAGACTGATAAGCACTCTCTGTTGACGTATAAAAATTGAAGATGTGGAACACCTGTCGTGGAGCTCCAAGAGCCCAGTTACACTATAATATCTATGAGAATGACGTCTTAGCAAAAGTTGTTTAGCCTGATGAGCACTCTCTGTTGACGTATAAAAATTGAAGATCTGGAACACCTGATGTAGAAATTAAAGCTATCACAATTTTCACTGTATTTCTACCAAAGGGTATCGTATTACCCAGAACTAACGGGGTTGTGGAGGGCAGATAGACAGTCGTTCCATGTAAAATACTGGTATTCAGCTGCATCCGGATGTACTGGAAGCCGAACCCGCGTCTATCTGTCTGTTCGCGATAAACTCAAAAATTACTGCACTGACTTTGATGTTGTTTTCTTAAATAGATATTAGAGTGGTTCTCGAGGAATTTTTTAGTATATAATTTGTCAAGTTTTTGTACAGATTGGCTAAAATATAATGATATTTGTTGGAGGTGTTGGAAAAAAATAAGCCGTCTGGGGGAGCTTTCAACGAAAACGCTGCCCTTTAAGATATAAAAAATGATGTATGGTAGAATTGTATTTTCTATATCTATACATAATCTATATATACATATAATAAGACAGTAAAAAAACTGTGTCTGTACATTGAATATATAAAAAAAAAAAAAAAAATTGGGGGTGTTTAGAAACAGTAATAGAGCACGAATCCAGCTGATGTGGAACTCCAAGAGCCCAGCCACACTGTAACATATATAGGAATGACGTCTTAGCAAGAGTTTTCCAGCCTGATGAGCACTCTCTGTTGACGAATAAAAATTGAAGATCTGGAACATCTGATGTGGAAATTAAAGCTATCACTAATTTCACTGTATTTCTACCAAAGGGTATCGTATTACCCAGAACTAACTGGGTTGTGGAGGGCAGATAGACAGTCGTTCCATGTAAAATACTGGTATTCAGCTGCATCCGGATGTACTGGAAGCCGAACCCAACAGCACTACATATCATAACACAATGTTCTCCGCCGCGTCTATCTGTCTGTTCGCAATAAGCTCAAAAATTACTGCACTGATTTTGATGTTGTTTTCTTAAATAGATAGAGTGGTTCTCGAGGAATTTTTTAGTATATATAATTTTTACAGATTGGCTAAAATATAATAATATATGTTGGAGGTGTTGGAAAAAAATAAGCCGTCTGGTGGAGGTTTCAACGAAAACGCTGCCCTTTAAGATATAACAAAATGATGAATGGTAGAATTGTATATCTTATATAGGTCTACAGAAAAATCTGCGATGTCTTATGTCTATCTCTTAAGGGTCTTTAAGATCTACAAATAGCACAAAATAAAATAATTAAACTTCTATTCAACTACGATTATCACACACCCACATTCGAACTATACAAAAACACGAAACTAATGAGCATTAATCAACTTTACACATTCAATTCTATCAAACACGTAATAAACAGTATAACTATACATTGTTTACATCTCACAAAGCTTAACAATAACATGACGTCATTTACGGACTCGGATTTCGAAAAATCAGCACTCCACGGTCGTTTATTCGAACCACTTGAAAATTTAAGTATAGCTTCTTTGCTCTTTCCTATTGACTCTGTGCAAGTTTGAGCTAGATAGCAATACTTTTAACGGGAAAATAAAAAAACAAAATAACGACAGTGACGAACGGCGCCCCACGGGCAGGAGCAACATTAAAAATGACATGTCATTTTCCCGACGGGGTAATCAACAATACAGAAGTTAACACGAAAACATCCAAATACAGCCAAAGAAACCCTAACCAAATCCAGACGCGCCCCCCGCGAACGCAATATGGCAGGAAAAATATAAAGTACGAAGGTGTTCAACTTTACAACAGTCTACCAGCAGATATCAGGAACACATCTTCTTTCAACCTATTTAAAGCTAAACTCAGGCAGCACGTCACTAACAACACAAAACTATTAAGTTACTCACAATAATATGTCGACATCGTACCCACCTGTATTAAGCTAACAAAACTGTTAACTACTGGACTACAATAAAATTTACCTTAGTTATGTTTTTATTCTGCAAGTGAACAATGTATGTTCTCTTAGAATAATTAAAGAATCTTTAAACCGATAATATACTATATCCATTTTAATACTTTGAAAATGGGCAAACTAGGTTCCCATGAGTTGAGGAAATGGGATCATCATGATTACTTTTGGTCGCGATAACCGACATCCACGCAGGCGAGGCCGCTGGCATCAGCTAGTCTTCAATATAATAGCAAACAGGCTATCATGAGGAAAACAACCCGCGGAATGGCATCTTCTACCCCGAGGGACAGACGAAGTCTTTCGGAAGTGGGGGCTTCCAGAAATCGACTTGTTTGCGACACGAGCAACCGCGGTAGTAAAAAACTACGTATCTCTAGACTGTAGAGATCGATCAGCAAGCTATATAGATGCCTTCAGCAGACCATGGAACCACGGCCTAGCGTGGGTGTTTCCACCTCCCAGCTTGCTGCTTAGAGTTCTGGCACAACTGAACAAAGCCACGGGAATTTATTTAGTAGTGGCTTTCTGGCTTCAAGACCTGAAATCCAGAGCTCTAGATCTCCCACGCGAACTTCTGAACCTGTCGGAGACCACGATAGATGTTATAACAACACAGCCTCCCCCACAAGTACAGACATTGACCCTGAAAGTCTGGAAAATTGAGGGTGGGGTGCCCAAATAAAAGACTGGTCCACACAAGAAAAAGATCTACTTAAGAAGAGCTGGCGACGCTCAACTTTGTCAACCTATTTGCCGCCACTTAGGCGGTGGTTAAGATGGTGCTCCAACACTCGAGTTAACCCAAAATGTCCAAAATATGCTGACATCACTGAATTCCTAATATAAAATAATAATAATAAATCTTTATTCAGAATCTCAGAAGGAAAAATACAATATGAATCTAAAACTAACAATGTAGATATAATAATGTAATTATGATGCCTGTACTAGGATAATCCTGTATCACAGGCTGGAGGAGCTCTAAGAATATTCTATACATTGGACAGTACATTTTTTTTAAATATTTAACAATTTAAACAATTTTAAACTTATTTTGATAAATTAAACTCTATTAACTTAGAACTAAACACATAATAATTATTACACGAAAATAATTACGTCAGAAGAATTATAAACTAGGTTGCAAAACACATTCGAGGCGCACTTGTTTATATTCGATATTTGCGCCTAGCGATTAATATGCTTAGACAATAAATAAAATCGATGGTAAGTATGTCAGCGCAGTGGTCTGTTATGGCCATGTTCAAGCCATGTTGTGTCAGCAACATGCGTCAAACCTAGAGTATGACGCTCTACGGGCCCTCGATAGTCGATGGAGTTGATATACCTATATTCTGCTAATTTCTTAACTGGGCATTCAACGAGCTAGTTGCACATTTCGGGGTGTCCGCTTTCTTCGCGCACTCAGACGTCGAGTGTCCTACTTCTCCACAGTGACCACACGTTACCTCTCTGCATGATTTTGCTGCATGACCAAATTGTTGGCATTTGTAGCATCTGGTAACCAAGGTGAAGTCTCTAACAAAGCAAGAACTCCAATTTATAAAAAGCCTTGCCTGAGATATTAAAGCTCTACGTATGTTGGCTGGAACTTCTATGACAAAGTTTCAGGTCGATGCATCTTTTTTACAGATTTGTGGCTAAATTTAAATTCGGTCAAAAAGGTCTCCAGTGACATCGCTGGAATCTTATCAGCGATGTTCTGCTTGTACATGAACCTGAAGACGTCAGCATCAGCCAAAGAAGTCGGCACTCCTACAACCGTGATCCGTGGTTTGCACTTGATGGGCTCGTCGGCGGTGAGTCCTGATGTAGACATCTGGACTGCGTGTTTGAGTTTATCAGCATCCTGTTTGGTATCAGTGCTGATAATGACACCTCCATTTTTGGTTTTCCGCACACCACGTACATGGAGCTTCATTTCGTCAGGCCGTAAGATGTTTTGCACGAGGTTTTTTGTCTCGACACTAGACTTCAATTTATCGTTGGGATAAACTGCTACGGAACTTAAATTGTTAGGTCGAACGAAATCACTGGATCCCTTCTTCATCATATCAGCAAACGAAGCGGTTGCCACAGCACCAGAGTCCTTTATCGTCTGATTGAGCTCCGCAGTTTGTTCTGTGAGGTTGCGTTTTTCTTTCAGGTCATCGATAATGATGAGGGCTTGATGGGATTTCTGCTTCAGAGCCTGATACAGCACTGCCATTTGAGAGGTGTCAGATTCTACTTTATGGCATAGGTTGGTAACCTTTAATTTGTGCTCCGAGTTGAGCTTGCCTTACTTACCATAACATAATTTGCCCTGACTATTAACAAGTCTCTGTGGCAAACATTCTCTTTGGTTGCCAAGGGCTGTATTTTCGAAACCCACGCGGACGAAGTCGTGGGCGAAGTGCTAGTTTTTAACCGACTTTTTTCAAAAAGGAGGAGGTTCTCAATTCCGTCATGATGAGTACTTTGCCTATAAATGGTATCCAGGGTCTGATGATGAAGCTGGAAGGTGGCCATAGGAACTCTGTAAGGAAACGACGCAACCCCATCGAGTTTGGACTCGTTTGATTCTTCTTGACGAGTACTTTGTCTCTAAATGGTAACCAGGGTTTGATGATGAAGCTGGAAGGTGGCCATAGGATCTTCTTAATAGAACGACGTAACCACGTCAAATTCGGGCTCGTTTGATTCGTCTTGATGAGTACTTTGTCTTTATATGGTATCCAGGGTCTGATGATGGAGCTGGAAGGTGGCCGGATAATGAGTGTTGACAAGAAGTTCAACAGAAATGTTTGTTTATTTTATATGCTCTATCCATTGTAGAATATTTTCGTGCGAAATCAAGGGTGTCTGTGTCATGCAGCATGCGACAAGGTCATGGAGAGCACACGCCTCAGGGGCTTGTGGATAACATGCATCTCACTATGCGAAATATTAGAGGATCAGCTTCATATTGGCAGAAATGCATTGGCATTAATACTATAATCGATCCTCAATTGTTTGTTTGTGACGTCACTACCCGGGAAGCGACCGGAGTTTCGCCGCCGTAAGTTTCCTCATTTTACACATTAGTACATTACATTATTGCTTTTTAGTACATTTGTCATGTCTACTATTCCAAATAAATAAAAATAGGAGGTAGACAGTACAATTAAATTTAATTAGAGGGAGGTAAGTTAAAAAAATACAAGTCTGCTAAAAAACACACCTATCTACACGCACTCAAGAACTGGGGTAATAGGTAGAGAAAGTACTTGCTGTTTTCCGAAGGGGGTAGACCCTTGGAGCACCTGGTCCTGCGGCTCCACCGAACAGGCGTCAGGTCAGTCCTGGCTGTTTCGGTGGCAGGCGATCGCAGAACTAGGAGTGGAGTTCCCGGGCGAGTCCGTTTAGCGGAGCCCCGGGAAGCTTGAAGAGAACAGGAGTCCCGGGCCAAACTCCGTTTAGGGGAGCCCCGGGATGGAGTTGCGACTTCCGCGAGGTGGAGGGACACGTCAGAGCGTCGGCGCCCTACCACTTGACACTTGCACTAGTCCACTTTTAGTGGAGTGGACTAAAACTGCACTGAACTGGTCGCTACTGAAATCTCGTCGTAAACTAGTTTTAGTTCGTAAGCGGCGTCTTTTATAAGGAACTATTTTAGTGTTCCAGAACTATTTGCCTCACTTTACGATTATATTTGTTGTAGCCACAATTCGTCTGACCTGCCAGGTATAGTTGGCCAAGACGTATAAAACCTCACAATCCAAGAGTGCGTTATGAATTTTAAAATTAACATTTAGTATTCTATTAGTCAGTATACAAACGTAATACAATATAAAAACTAGATTTAAACTAGCCAAAACATTTTAAATCATTTTTTAGTAATACACTTTAATACAACCTTCATTTAACAGGCCGATATAGAAAAATATTAAAAGGAATAAGTAAACTTGACAGCTTGACGTTGCTTGTCATTAGTGAAAAATATTATTTAAAGTTTATAAAAGTGCTCAAATTACAATGTTAAAATGAAAATAAATGGATGAAATTGCATGGATAATGGATGCCGTGATTTATACCTACTTTCTGCTACCACAGAAGGCATATTTATGATAAAAATGAGACGAAGGACACATGGTCTGTAAATTGTACGTATATTTATTTTTTATCGTATCTGCTTTATAGCAGAATACTATACATTTTATTTCTTTTTTACCGGGGCATTAATCTTCCTTGTTATAGGTATGCTGTTAACAAGGATTTGTGTTACATACCACAACTAAAAAGGATAAAATAAAAGCTTTTTTGCAAAAAACAAACCGACTTTAAAAAAAAAACACTAGGTAAACAAAAACTTTTTTGAAAAAAAATAACCGACTCCCAAAAAAATCAATGAAACAAACAAAGCCACCGACTTCCGAAAGTTAAGTTATTTTCTAATTAATTTTTTTTTTTGTCATTTTATTTTTACGTTTTTTTTGGGAGTCGGTTGTTTTTTTTCAAAAAAGTTTTTATTTTGAGAATAAAAAATACACAATAAAAAAGATTTTAGTAAGAGAAGTTAGTATAGAAGATTATTAGATGTTATTGTAAGTATTACTCCTTTATTCATTTTTATATCTTATTAATTACATTTTTAAATATTTAACTTACAAAAATTATAATATAAAAAAAAAAAAAACATTTAAAATATAAAAATTAGTAGTCCACCGGTATCGGGAACAGGGTCAGGGCTCCAGAGAGAGGAACCTCCTAACAATACGAGCCGTGTCTAGGTCTAGTACCGCTTTCTGAATCAAGCCCTTGATCCAGCTGCCTAACGAGAGCCTCCTCAGGTGTTGGTCGAGGCTCTTGGCAATTAAGCCATGGGCTGATACGACTACCGGCACAATAATCGCTGAGTCCACATCCCACATGTCGACAACCTCGGGAGCTAAGTCAAGATACTTGATTTGTTTATCTTTCTCGGCTTTCGCGAGGTTCTCGTCATGCGGGACCGTGATGTCAACAATCATTGCGCGCCGCTATGTGTATCTGGATTGAGGGCTCATTTTTTAAACCTTTGAGAAACGAAACAAGACTTATAGGGAATTTACTTAAAAATTGGAAAAACTTAAAGCAATGATGAACTTAAACCATGAATTTCTTAAACGTGAATTAAAAAAGTTATGATTAAATTACTTGAGCCCTCGATCCAGACGCTTGCGTAAAGTGGCATAGTCTTAATCTCAAAAAGTACTATCTCTGAGTTAATAATTTTTATTTAAGAATTTAGTTAAGAATTTCTTAAGCATTTTAAGAAATCCCCAAATCTGTAGAATATGACATTACAAATTTATGGCGATTTATCTTGAGCCCTCAATGCAGTAATGTCTGTACTGAGTGAATCTGCAAAACATGAATTTATCTGACGAAATACAAAATACGACTTTAATATATTGTAGTTGGATACCTCTGTGAATTAGTTAAAAAGAAATATTGACACAAAAGTGTACAGTTAAAAAGTAAATCAAAGTTGAATTTTACTAAAACGTCTGAACTGAGGGCTCAATGTTTTTGACTTTATTGACTAGGTTCAGCCTCATAGATTAACGCAAATTAGAATAAGTTTTTTACTATTTTTTAAGTAAAATGTAACATTTCGTCCGTACCTCGAAATGCCATACTTTAAGAGCAAATTGAAGTTATATTTTTTAAGGGGGAAAATTGTGTAGGGTGGATATGACTTTGTTATATTTTAGTACTGCAAGTCGTATATTTGCGAGAGACGTCGCAATCCGCAAATCAATTTAAATCATTTCGATAAATAAAACACGATCGGTATAACTGTAAGAAAATTATTTACTTCACATAATGTAACCTAAAAATAGTCTGAAATCGTAAAAATATAATCTACTTAAAAAAATATATATATGTGTGTGTACCAGAGTACACAGGTCAGAAGTGAAACTTCTTTACGACATATCATTTTTCTACTATTTGCAACTTCACGAAAATGGGGTAGATAAGGCTTAAGCCTTAAGAAAAACAATTTTTTCCGTATTAAATTAAAGCTATTTTATTATTATAGACATGCATACAATTAATGAGTAATTTATTTTATCATTGTTTTTTTTATAATATCATTGCTATTGTTGTATTTCATCAATAATGATACATTATATTCTTTACGTCACTATACTAAACTTTGATAAAAAAAAGCAACATGGCGCGTAACCGAAAAACGTGACGATACGTCAAAAAAATTTCTCCCATACGTCGATAAAGAAGTTTCACTACAAAAATTATAACAACTATTTAAATAAACGGTTTAATTCGGAAATAGTTTAGTTAAGAGTAGTGGAGTTAGTTATGAATGCTATAATTTTGGGGGAAAATAGCGGCTAACTACATATATAGAAAATTAAGGTCAGCTAAACCGTATGTCAGAATGAACCGTATTTATGAATGACTTAAAATATTAGCTGTTATTGAATTTGTGCCCCCGTTGAAACCGGCTTATCTTGGTCACTACAAGGGGCATGGTTTTGTAAAAGGAGGCATGGTCTGTTATGATGATTTAATGCTTAGATTGAACAATAGTGGAGAAGATCAACTTATTTATTTACACATTCTGACATACAAAATCAAAATCAAAGCATTTATTTCAAGTAGGCCAGATACAGGCACTTTTGAACTGTCGACAAGATAATAATGTAATGAAGCTACAGTCCCAGTCACAAGGCATAAAAACTGTGAAAGTACTGTAGTTGCCCATTCCCTAGCGTAGATCTCTATGGAGAAGAACGGGCAAGAGACTCCATGGGCACTCTTTTAAATCAGTATATTTTTACAAAAACTTTGGTTACATCATTCATGTTGAGATGGTACATTATGTGAGAACGATGTAGCAAGATGTGCAGTGTGCACGTTAAAAGAGTCCATAATAAATACAACCAAGAGATGACCAGTCACAACTGACAACGCCCGTTCACGAACATGACGCATATATCAGCACCATTCAACTCAACCATTTTGAAGGGAACTAAATGATCCGACACACGCGCCACCATCAGCGAGACCTTTGAGTGAGCATGACATACTCCTAACCGCCAGGGCCCATTGAAGTCAAGAAAAGAGTAGGTTACCAGTGAACGATAGCTTTCTAGTACATAGTACTCACACAATATGGGCTATGCGGCTATACAGGGTGTTTGGCGCATGGATCGACACAATTTTTCCAGGGATTTGGGAGGTCATTAGCTAGGTTTTACCCATACACCCTTTGTCCCAAATGTCGCGGTTGGTTACATATGATTTAAAAAAAAAATGCCCAAAATGTTTCCTTTAATTCGAAATAACTTTTTTGTTTGTTTTTTTTTGTTACCTTTTTTTTTGTTTTTGTGATCCGTGAAGCTCCTTACTCTGCCATACTTCTCTGCGGTCGTTAGTGTCAAGCACTACAGGTTTGACACTAACGACCGCAGTCCAGTTCAGTTCAGTCCAGCAGGCCAGTTCTCTTTAGCCAAGGAGAGCGGGGTGAGGCCCTTGTTCACCGCGACCACATCTCGATGCATTCCCACGGCGGCTTCTAGGAAATACTCCCTGAGACTGCATATCTCGCGATTGTGAAGAGTCTTAGCATTTAAAAAGCCTCGTCCCCCTTACTTCCGCGGGATATACAGTCTCATACCCGAATAACGTGGGTCATGCATTTGAAATGCCGTCAACAATTTACGGACCTTCTCATCCAAGGCGTCTAGTTCTGTTTGAGTCCATTTGAGTATGCCGAAAGAGTACATCAAAACCGGCATGACCCAACCGTTGAAGGCACGCACCTTATTTCCGCCTGATAAAAGACTATTAAATGCTTTTTTCAGGCGGCCAATGAAGCGCTCCTTCAACGAGTGCTTCATGTCAGCAACATTGATGCCCAGCGCTTCCGACATACCCAAATACTTATAGGTTTCGGTTGCTGAGAGGGATCTAAGATTTATGGAATCCGTGAGCTGGGTTCCCACAGATTCCACAATCTCACCTCGCTTTACATGCATGACCGCACATTTGTCCACACCAAATTCCATCCTGATGGTACTACTGAAAGTTTCAGTTACCTTCAGTAGCTCCATCAGTTGCAAATCGTTGAGGGCAAAGAGTTTCAGGTTATCCATGTAAAGAAAGTGAGATATAACTTGACCACCTCTCTTCAACCTATAGTCTAGCCCTGAATCTTCCAGCAGCGTACTAAGAGGATTTACAGCTAAGCAGAACCAAAGTGGACTCAAACTATCGCACCGAAATATTCCTCGCTCTATCCTTATCGGCTCGCTATTCCTCTGGATTTGCCGCCATCCTGGATAGCGAAGAACTGTCCTCCATTGCCCCATACATGACATCAGGAAGGTGCGCAGGGTTGCATCAACTTTATACAACTCTAGCACCCTCACCGACTTATAGGCCTTCTTATAGTCTATCCAACATGTCGATAGATCCTTTCGGGAACGGCGAACCTGTTGACTAATGGCCATATCAATGAGAAGTAGCTCCTTAGTACCGCGGGACCCGTTCCTACATCCATTTTGAGAAGCGGACATAACAGAATTTTTGTCAATATGTTTAGTGATTTTAGCTCTCAAAATAGAGGTAAGAACTTTATAGACCGTCGGGAGACATGTAATAGGTCTATAATTTTTGGGTTCCGCAGTGCTACCCGATTTATGGAGCAGGTGGGTTATTCCAGTCGTTAGGAACTCAGGAAGCGACCCTGACTCTAAGGATGATTGGAATAGGGCCGCCAAGCGAGCGTGCGACCTTTGGATCCACTTATTCCAGAAGTTGTGCAGCCCGTCCGGCCCTGGAGATTTCCAATTAGGTAACGGACGGACTGCACGAGCTACGAGATGATAAGTATTACTATTTTTAACGTTTTTCATAGTTTTATATTGTAATAATTTGTGAACATCAGAATGGCTGGTTGCCTGTATCGGCTCGCGTCATGCTGGTGACCAATAATTGCTACCTATTTGCTACCTATAGCCAATTAATTGCTACCTAACTTGGAAACAAAATAAAGGGATTTCAAAATTACCAGCCATTCTGATATCAGGATGGCTGGTCAACTCTCCGTTTGTGTCAACTATTCAAATTCGTGTTATCATTTGTACTTGAGTAATTGCTACCCTCACGTCTTTCAATGCCCACCTTGTAGCTTTAACAAGTAAAAGGTTATGATCATTTTATTTTTTTTACAGGGAATGGATTTAGGTTATTGAATAAAACAATTACAACAATGTTTGTTTTTAGTGGAATACACCAACTAAAACTATTCTTATTCGTTTTTATTTACTCCAAGGTTTATTTTCTTCTTTTAAGGGCTGATTTTTCAATCATTAGATAACATTTACCTAAAGAATAAATGTGACGTTTTGACAGTCCATCCATACAAAAACTTGAAAAAACACAATAAATTATCTAGTAAATATACATGTACTTAATGTAAAATTGAACAGCGGATGCATTCCTAATTTAAACTTTGATATGGGAAAAAAATAATGGAAATCAGTTTGTGCTTTTTGTTGTTAGGTCGGTTATTGTACCTACAATATACGAAAAACTATTAAGATTACCATTATCAAAGGTAAAAAAATATCTTACAGTAAATATTTATTCTATTTTACGCTTAAAACAAAATTATTTTAATTTCCGTCTATCAATTGGATATCGATCAATTCTGTTAAAGAATGTTCATGCAAAATTTGAAGTCGATTGGATCAAGGAATCACGTTATCCCATACAAACTTCTCCCTCGTTTTTCACCCCCTTAGGAGTAAAATTTCGGAAAATCCTTTCTTATCGGATGCCTACGTCATACATAGAACACACTCTCCAGTTTTCAGGTCTCTACGATCAGCGGTTTAGGCCGTGCGTTGATCCGTCAGTCATTCAGGACAAAGCATTTTATATATATAGATAGATAGATTAGAAAAGGTTTCCTGCTCAACATGAGGGCCGCAAAAAGTTAAAACTGCTGATTTGTGGACAAGGATAGTACTGTAGGACAAATTTTGTTTTAGAAAGAGAAACATTATTTGACTACATCCCGGCCGTTCGCAATGTACAGACGAGCTCGTTAGCAGTATTTATTTAACGCAATAATAGTGACCTCCTTTAGTATTTTGCTAAATGTGTAATTTATTAAATAATGGAAACATAAAAAAAGTGAGCTGGTAGAAAAATGGATAACAGCCCCGGTAATTCAAGTAGTCGAGTGCTACCCAATGCCTCGCCAATGAAACGCCCCCAGTCTAACTTTACCGTCGAATTTGTATCCACGCCCGACATCCAAAAATGGATGTCATCGATTCAGCTGAAGTTAAATGAGGTTTTCTCAATTGCCACAGAAGGCAAGCTCAACTCGGAGCACAAATTAAAGGTTACCAACCTATGCCATAAAGTAGAATCTGAAACCTCTCAAATGGCAGTGCTGTATCAGGCTCTGAAGCAGAAATCCCATCAAGCCCTCATCATAATCGATGACCTGTAAGAAAAACGCAACCTCACAGAACAAATTGCGGAGCTCAATCAGACGATAAAGGACTCTGGTGCTGTGGCAACCGCTTCGTTTGCTGATATGATGAAGAAGGGATCCAGTGATTTCGTTCGACCTAACAATTTAAGTTCCGTAGCAGTTTATCCCAACGATAAATTGAAGTCTAGTGTCGAGACAAAAAACCTCGTGCAAAACATCATACGGCCTGACGAAATGAAGCTCCATGTACGTGGTGTGCGGAAAACCAAAAATGGAGGTGTCATTATCAGCACTGAGACGAAGTGGGATAAGTTATGCCGACTCTACCAAAGGACGACACGGACGGTATCTGTACCAGGAGTCTGCAGTTCGGAGATTCTCCGACACAGACACCGGGCGGTGTCCAGCCTACGTCAGAGTCAGTCGCTGGTCCATCCGGGGTTCCTCTAGCATCCGCGGCGCCAGATTTGTCTGTTTTAATGATGATGCTGCAGGAGCAGGCTCGCCGTCAAGAGGAGCAGGCTCGCCGTCAAGAGGAGCAGAGTCGTCAGTTGCAGGAGCAGTTGCAACGTGATAAAGAGGAGCAGGTCCGCCGCCAAGAAGAGTAAATGCTGCTCATAAAGGATCTTCACGCCACATTTGGTAAAGATCTCAAGGTAATGAAGGAGCAGGTCGACCAGCATGAGAATCGTATCTCAGAGGCCGAAGTCCAGATTGCTGGGGTGAAGAAGGCTTTGAGTGAAATTAAGGCCGGAGACGGACCTGTGGCTTCAGTAATTGCTGCACCTTCGGCACGTGGGTTTAAGGTGCCTCCATTCGACGGGACATCTTCATGGTCGGCCTATAAGATCCAGTTTGAGGCCGTTGTGAAGGCGAATGGGTGGACCAAGGCGCAAGCTATACCGCGCTCACCTTGGGCCACCGAGACCAGGCCCTAACGATTCATGAGGCGCTCGGCAAGGATGTGACCTACGAGCAACTGCTGGAGGCGTTAGAGTCCAGATACGGCGACGCGCACCTGGAGCACGTATTCCGTGCTAAGTTGAAGGATCGTGTTCAACGTAGTGCCGTAGACCTACAGCAGTGGGCCCTGAAAGTGATAAAACCTGGTTCGGAAAGCATACCAGTCTGCCCCTGCACTTATCGATGGAAATCTGGTGCAGGCGTTCGTTGATGGAATACGCGACTTAGAAGTTAGAGCCGCTGTGAGACTTGGGCATCATGAGACACTCAAAGATGCCTTGGCCCATGCCTTAGAAGTAGAGGCAGTGAGGCAAAACCACCGAACGCACCGCGTCAGGGAGGTTGTAGCATCACCTGTACGTGACCGCTCGCATGGGTACAGCCCTAGGTGCTACACTTGTGGAGAAAGGGGTCATCTTCGGTCAAGCTGTCCTAAGCGCAGCACACCGAGAGAAGATCAGCAGGGAAGGGTGGCTGAAGTGACTGCCCAGCCACAGCAGGGAAACGAGTAAAGGCCAGGACTGGGGGGCGGGTGCTGGCTGGTATTGAAAGAGCCCCGAGGATCTTGATCTCGCAAGCACATGACGGGAACAGCCTGACCATCAAAGGCGAAGTCAACGGAACACCATGCAAACTGACGTTGGATACTGGAGCTTCTCACACGGTCGTGTGAAATGTCATCGTGGCCGACATAGTGGACGATTGCATCTTGGGCATGGACTTCATGCGGAAAAATCGTTGTGAGATAGACGTTGATCAAGGAGTATTGAAGTGTGGTTCAGTGGAAGTCTTCATGGAAGGTGCACTATCAGGGAAAGTGTACTGCTTGAAGGAGATTGTTCTTCCTCGCAGATCAGAAACGATCGTGCCCATTATCACCTCAGGGATCGCCAATATTAATTTCTGATGAAGTCTCCAACCGCCCTGAGTGCAATAGTAGTGATATAATAACCACTATCGCGACGTCACAAATAAACGAAACACGTAAGAATGCAACAGTATCAGCTGATGTGACGTCATGCGAAATAACAAGGCAGTGCGCCGAGAAGTTTACTACTTGTAGTAAGCAAAAGGATATAACGATGTCGGAGGTGTTATCTTCGCGTCCTTGTAATAGTGGGGGTCAGCAGAATGATGAAGGGCAGTGGAAAACTGTAGAAAGTCGTAAATCAAAAATTAAGAAACGATTAATTAGTGTGTTGGGGACGTCTAGTGACATTGATGGGCGATTTAGAGTGGCTGATTTAAACGTGCCCCTATTTATCAGTCATGTACACAAAGACACCACTGAGAATGATATTATTGAGTATATTCGACAGAAAACGCGGGAGATTGTTTCCCTGCATAAAATAAACAAAAGTAACGATACAGATTATAACGCTTACAAGGTGCTTTTTCCGAAATATAAATTGCAAGTATTTCTTGAAGATAAACTGTGGCCGCAAGGTATCTTATTCCAGCGTTTTGTAAGTTTTAAGCCCAAAACTTTTGTGGATAATGAATATAAACAACCAACTAATGGATAGTTATAATACATATAATATGGTTAGTTTCAACTGCAAAAATGTCAAGCGGTCAAATGAAAGTATCAAGGCTCTGTGCAAAAGTTGTGATATTATAGCCTTACAGGAAACATGGCTATTGCCCGAGGAGATCTCGTACCTAGGCAATATAGATATAGAATTTGGCAGCACTGGAACTTCTGCAGTGGACACCTCGGCGGGAATGCTGGTTGGTAGGCCATATGGAGGAGTAGCAATATTGTGGCAGAAAAGTGTTTTCAGTGAAGTATCAGTGATACACAGTGATAATCCAAGGGTATGTGCTATCAAAATTGTATCTGATAATAGGACCATAATATTGATGAGTGTTTACATGCCTACTGAAAGGGCTGAAAATACAGTGGATTTTACGTAATGCCTGGGACTGGTGAGTGCTATAATAGACATTGAGGATGTTGAATCTGTGTTTGTCCTAGGTGACTTTAACTCTCACCCAAGTGGACCATTTTTCGGCGAGTTGACTCATTTTTGTGCCGAGCATGAACTGGTTTGTGTAGATGTGGACAAGTTGGGTGTGGACTCAGGCTCCTATACTTTTATAAGTGACGCTCATGGGACGTCAAGCTGGTTAGACCATTGCTTAGTCACAAAGTCTGCATTTAATGCTGTCATTGATGTTTATATAAATTATGATACACTGTGGTCTGATTACTTTCCTCTACACCTAAAGTGTTTTGCCGCCATTAATCCTATATCAAACTTGTATGATGGAAATAAATATGATATAAATTGCGAAGTAAAGTGGGGAAGTAGGAACTTGAACCAAATACAAAAATCAGGGAATATTGTCATGAGCAATTGAGATTAATTGATTTTCCTCCTGATTTTATTAAGTGTGGGGACAAATTATGTTGTAACCAGAAGCATAAACATTTACTGGATGAGTACATTTCATCCAGTAAATGTTTATGATTCTGGTATATATATGAAATGTACTGTAATATAGTAGCTGCCCTCCGTGATTCTGCTAAGGCTACATATAGGGGAAGCAGGCAACATAGACGAAAGTGTGTATTGGGGTGGAACAGGCATGTGAGTGAAGCTCACGGGAAGGCCAAGCTTATGTTCCAGGACTGGGTTGATCATGGCAAGCCGAAAACAGGATTAGTATATGACGCGATGTGTGAAAGTAGAAAGATTTTTAAATCGCGCTTGAAGTGGTGTCAATATCATAAAGAACAAATTAAAATGGATAGATTAGCGACACTGTGAACAGATAAGAATTTCTCTAGTTTTTGGAAAGACACTAGAAAATTGAACTGTAAGCCTGGACTTCCCGTGAGTATTGAGGGTCATTCGGATACTAGGAACATAGCTAATGTATTTAAGGAGCACTTCTTTGTTAGGTCGCCACTTGGTCCTTCGGTGTCGATGCTCAATACTGGGTCCCAAGGGGTGGGGTTGAACTTAAAGATCTCAGCAAAAGTTGTGGCTCAAGCTATCCGACAAATGAGAAGAGGAAAGTCTCCTGGCCATGATGGTCTTAGTATTGAGCATCTACAAAATGCCGGACCACACATTGCGCGAGTACTAGCTATGTTTTATTCTTTGTGTATTAGTCACTCGTACTTGCCGGAACAGTTATTGAAAACTATTGTGGTGCCCATAGTTAAGAATAGAACGGGAGATATCTCCGACAAAAACAATTATAGGCCGATATCTTTAGCGACTGTGGTGGCTAAGGTGCTTGACAGCGTGCTGGATGCGCAATTGGCTGACTCTATAGTTCTGAATGACAATCAATTTGGTTTTAGACCACAGCTGTCGACAGAAAGTGCCATATTGTGCATGAAGCATACTGTCAGGTACTATACCCACAGGGGCACACCTGTGTATGCCTGTTTCCTCGATCTGAGCAAATCTTTTGATCTAGTCTGTTATGATATTCTGTGGAGAAAGTTACAAGAAGTAGGGCTACCGTCTGAACTTGTGAATATCTTAAAGTACTGGTATAGCAATCAAAGTAACAATGTACGGTGGGCGGGCGCCCTATCAGATCCATATAAATTGAAATGTGGTGTGAGACAGGGGGGCTTGAGCTCACCACGTCTTTTTAATTTGTATATTGTCTACGCATTGCATGCTACGACTGGTTGGAGGCACGCGGTGGATGAGGAGGCGCGCGGGTTGCGGCATCATCATCAGGCGTCGGCGGCGGCTAAGGGGCGCACGGGCGGCGCGGCGCTCGCGCGGTCCCGGGCTCTGATCGTCACGCCACTCAAAATCTTACCACGACGAAAGCACTGCGCCTTTTTAACTTGGTTCTGTATTACACCAGATTTACCTATATAGTCCACGTATTTTTATTTCTTCGCTCCTGTAACTGAGCAGTCGACGTAGCAGCGTCAACAATATAAATGCCCTAATAGAGGAGCTCAGTAGCCAGCGGGTTGGTTGTCACATAGATGATGTTTGTGTTAATAATCTTAGCTATGCGGACGACATGGTATTGCTGAGCGCCTCGGTTTGTGGCATTAGGAAACTGTTACAAATTTGTGAAACTTATGCAGATGATCATGGCTTGATGTATAATGTAAAGGAAAGTGAGTATGTTGTTTTTAGGGCTGGTACTAGGTGTCCCTCCAGCGTGCCTTCTATAAAGCTGAATGGAGATGAGTTGGCTAGGGTACTTAACTTTAGATACCTGGGGCATCTAATTACTGAAGACCTTAAGGACGACATGGATATTGAGCGTGAACGTAGGGCACTGTCCGTGAGAGCAAACATGATTGCTCGCAGGTTTGCCCGATGTACAAATGAGGTTAAAATCACTTTCTTTAGAGCTTTCTGTACATCGTTTTACACCTGCAGCCTGTGGGCAGTCTATACTCAAAAAGCGTACAGTGTCCTGCGGGTACAGTACAATAATGCGTTTAGAACGATGTTGCGGTTGCCCCGCCACTGTAGTGCATCACGTATGTTTGCGGAGGCGCGCATCGATTGCTTCTACGCTACTCTGCGCAAGCGGTGCGCGTCAATGTTGAGCAGAGTACGGGCTAGTCGCAACAGCGTTTTAAAAATGGTAGCCAGTAGAGTTGACTGTCTGTACATGGGATATTAATGCTCACATGAGCATTGATACCTCGACTCATGGGTCAGGCAGGGGGCGAATAGGTTAAGATTGTATTACTAACACTAGTTATATGTAAGTTATTGTGTACTACTAACAAATTGGATCACAGCTATCTGAAATAAATGTTTATTATTATTATTCCGTTTATTACATATTTTATTTATATTTTTACATATTTCTTAAAATAAACTATATAAAAAACATTTAAAAATATAAAAAAATAGCGGTGCGCCGGTGTCGGGAACAGGGTCCAAGCTACCGGTGGTTAGGGCTCCAGAGACAGGAACCTCCTCACAATGCGAGCCGTATCGAGGAGTACTGCCTTCTGCATCAGGCCTTTGATCCAACCGCCTAAGGCGAGCTTCGAGAGATGGTCGTCGAGGCTCTTAGCCATAAGGCCATTGGCCGTCACGACAATCGGCACAATGATAGCCGAGTTCACATTCCACATGTCGACAACCTCGTGTGCCAAGTCGAGATATTTTATTTGTTTCTCTTTCTCAGCTTTCACAAGGTTCTCGTCATGCGGGATGGTGACATCGATTATCATTACGCGGCGCGCTGATCGGTCTATCATCACTATGTCAGGCTTATTGGCTACAATAGTCCTGTCAGTAATGATAGACCGATCCCAGTACAGCTTGACATGGTCTTTCTCGAGAACTGGGTCGGGCACATACTTGTAGTACGGTACCTCAGATTCCACAAGTTTATATTTCAAGGCAAGTTGCTGGTGAATAATCCTGGCTACTTGGTTGTGCCTGTGCAAGTACTCGCCGCTAGCCAGACGAGAACAACCAGAAATAATATGTCTAATGGACTCACCCGGACGGTGGCATGCCCGACACACGTCAACCGTTCCGTCCTTCATAATATATTTCCGGTAGTTGTTCGTCAACATAACTTCGTCCATAATCGCACAGACAAAACCTTCAATTTCCCCAAAGAGGTCGCCGAAACGTAGCCAGGACACGGACGCTAGAAAATCTACATCGGGCCCATGAAGAGCGCGGTAGAAGCGCCCGTGAAGCTCCTTGCCTTGCCACACTGAGTCCCTTGTCCACTGCGACCACATCTCGGTGCATACCCACCTCGGCTTCTAGAAAATATTCTCTGAGACTGCACACCTCGCAGTTGTGGAGGGTCTTCGCGTTTAAAAAGCCTCGACCACCGCACTTCCGCGGGATGTACAGTGTCATCACCGATGATCGTGGGTGATGCATCCGGTTTGCGGTCAGCAGTGTACGGACTCTCCTGTCCAGGGTATCAAGTTCCGGTTGAGTCCATTTGAGTATGCCGAAAGAGTACATTAAAACCGGCATGACCCAACCGTTGAAGGCGCACACCTTGTTCCCACCTGAAAGAAGGCTATTTAGTACCTTCTTCAGGCGTCTAAAGAAGCGTTTCCTCAACGATTGCTTCATGTCAGTTACGTTAATGCCTAACGCTTTCGACATACCCAATTACTTATAGCTTTCGACTGATGAGAGGGATCTCAGGTGTATGGAATCCGAGAGCTGAATTCCCTCGGATTCCATAATCTCCCCTCGCTTTACATACATGACTGCACATTTGTCCACACCAAATTCCATCCTGATGGCGCTACTAAAAGTTTCAGTTACTCTCAGTAACTCCATCAGTCCATCCATGTAAAGCAGGTGAGATATGACCTGTCCTTCTCTCCTCAACCGGTAGCCTAGACCTGAATCCTCCAGCAATGTGCTTAGAGGATTCAGGGCTAGACAGAACCAAAGTGGACTCAGACTGTCGCCCTAGAATATTCCCCGTTTAACCCATACAGGCTCATCGTTCCCCTGGATCTGTTGACATCCTGGATATCGAAGGACCGTCCTCCATTGCCCCATACACGACTCAAGGAAGGCGCGTAGAGTTGCATCTATCTTGTACAACTCCAGCACCCTCATGAGCCATGTATGTGGCACAGAGTCGTAGGCCTTCTTATAATCTATCCAACATGTAGCCTTGCGAGAGCGACGAACCTGTTAGCTAATGGCCATGTCGATGAGGAGTAGGTCCTTAGTACCACGGGATCCTTTCCTGCATCCATTTTGAGAGGCAGACATAATGGAGTTTTTGTCAATGTGTGTATTAATTTTCGCTCTCAAAATGGATGTAAGAAGTTTATAGACCGTCGACAAACACGTGATCGGCCTATAATTCTTGGGTTCCGCGGGACTACCTGACTTATGGAGCAGGTGGGTAACGCCTGTTGTTAAAAACTGTGGCAGGAACCGAGACTCTAAGGATGACTGGAATTGGGATGCCAAGCAAGCGTGTGAACTACTAAGCCATTTTAGCCAGAAGTTGTGCAGTCCGTCCGGTCCTGGTGACTTCCAGTTCGGTAACGGACGAACTGCTCTGGCTATATCTAACGGCATAATATAAATTGGTTCCATTTCTGGAATAGGTTTACACGCTTGCTCGACATCACGCATCCAGTCAGCCTCAGTATGACAGACCAGACCGACCAGATGCTGCGCCAGAAAGAACTCGTGGCGGCATCATCTGGGCGGCACACGTCTGTCATATTTTGCTCAGGTCGCTCCCAAGCTCTGTACACCCACCTCTCATCGCTCTGGAACATGCGATTCTGTGAGTACCGATCAACCCGCCGCTTATACCGCCGAATACGTTTCGCCCATGCATAAACTTTCTGCTTCAGGAAGTCAATGCGCTCTGTGACACGGGACATGTATTCTTGAGGGCTGACTCCAGTCCCCGAGAATGCCCGCCTCACAAAGCGCACCACACGTGGTCGAGTATTGCCCTCCCTGAAGCAGTATAGTTTACCGATGAGTACCCTGGCCCCGTCGACACGGCGCTTGATCCTGCGCTGCCAGGCTGGTACGGCTGGTTTTGGTCGAGTATCTACGTCACAATTTGGAAATTTGACATTAGCTAAACGACATGCTGCAACAGCCCCACAGTACAGGATCGAGTGCGTATCAACGAGGTCCTCACTACTCTCTTGAGTTGCGAGTCCAAGGCACACACCAGCGCCCAATTTTTGTTATGCATGGGTAACCGTGGTAATCGAGGCCTAATTTCGGTAGCAGTGGATCGATATTCGCGAAGCGCATCTTCCAGAGCGCTCCTCAATCGGTCGTTGCACTGGCTACTTACCGTGGCAACCCTATCATCTTGCTCTTCGACTACAGGACCAAAACGCGGTGAGATTTTACTAGCTGACGCTGCAAGCGTTGGTGGTTGAGTCAAGATGATACGGTTGCTCAGTACCTCTGAGCGCAGCCTATCAAGTGCGGTATCGTCCAACATGTGATTGCGTTGGATGACCCGCACCTGATCCGACAGTCGTTGGGCCGAGACGTTGACGGTTGGTTCCAGATCCTGAAACATAGACAGCATTTATTATTATTATTAATTAGTTTACCACAGAATTCTGGACGCAAAGATCGAAGTGTTCTGTTAGAAAGGGTGAACAATGACTTTCCATGGAAAATGGCACGTACTCTGGTAAAGGCCACCAACGTCTCAGCAGTCCGCATACTGAATCCAAGTGACAAGGAGCAAGTGATTAAGAAGGGCACGTTGATCGGCACTTGCGAGGAAGTAGCTTGGATGCGTCAATTGCAAGATCTGCCTACCGGAAATAAAATTCGTAGTGCAAATTTTGACGTGTCAACGCTTTTGGAAAACTGTGACTTAACTCAAGGAGAAATGGACAAGGTTATGAAGATGTTACTTCAGTACGCCGGCATTTTCTCTACAAATGATGCTGACATAGGGAGAACTGGATTCGTTCAGCACAAGATTAATACAGGTAACGAGTTACCAATCCGTCAGGGACCAAGAAGACTGCCAGTTGCACGGGAAAAAGAGGTGGAAACCATGATTGAGGGAATGGTGAAGGACGGTGTTATAGAGACTTCATCCAGCCCGTGGTGTTCTCCTGTGGTCCTGGTAAAGAAAAAGGTCGGCAGCATGCGCTTTTGTGTGGACTATCGACGACTGAACGACGTCACGAAAAAGGACAGTTACCCATTGCCTAGGATCGATGACACACTGGATACGCTGACTGGAATGAAATGGTTTACCACGCTGGACCTGAAAAGTGGCTACTGGCAAGTAGAAATAGACCCTGAGGACAAGGAGAAAACTGCATTCTCTACAGGAAAGGGGTTGTGGCAGTTTAAAGTTATGGCGTTCGGATTGTGCAATGCTCCCGCTACGTTTAAAAGGTTGATGGAGCAAGTACTTGCCGGATTGATTGGAGACGCATGTCTTGTCTATCTAGACGACATAATCATCGTGGGCCGTACATTTGAAGATCATCTTAAAAACCTCAACCGAGTGCTGTCGAAAATCCAAACAGCAAATCTCAAGTTAAGTCCTAAAAAGTGCTCGTTTTTCAGACGACAAGTAAACTTTTTAGGACACATAGTTTCGGGGGAAGGTGTTGAAATAGATCCAGAGAAAGTAGTCGCCGTCAAGGATTGGCCAGTTCCGAAAGACAAGACACAGGTCAGAGCATTTTTGGGTTTGTGCTCCTACTATCGAAGGTTTGTCAAGAATTTTGCTGACATTGCAAAACCCCTACACAGACTCACTGAGGAAAAGCGGCAATTCTGTTGGGACGAGAACTGCGACATCGCACAATCAAATAGTAAATATAATGAATTAGCAAAAATTATGATTGTTTGGCCAATGTTTGGGACAACGCGCCAACTATTCTAACAAACATCGACTGTTTTGGAACACGGAATGCATGGAGTATTGTCATTTTTTGTTATTTTTTTTTGTAGATTTCCTAGCGACCCATTTCGCTGTGCAGATTGGGTATTTATTGTCGCGAAAGAAAGAGAAGAATTATACAAACCTTTTAAAAATTCGACAATATGTTCCATTCATTTTGATAGATTGGATATAACAGGAAACACGCAAATGCGTAGATTACTGAAAACAGCGGTTCCCAAATTGCAGGTAATTATCATATAAAGTATTAAAATAGTTTGTGTAACATAACGTTTTGATAAAAAAAGTAAGTTGATTATGATTTTTTTTTTTGCAGTTTCACGGACCAATAATTTTGTAATCAGCTATTTGTCCAGAATGGAAGAATGATTTGTCCAAACAGGTAAATTTTGTAAAATCTTTATCAGAAGAAAACTATTCTTGTAGGTATTTTCATTATTTGAAATAAACCGCGTGCGTTTCATTACAGGCCACATCTTCAGCAACTTTAACTTTTGAAGATACCACAGGAATACGTGATATGTCTCGGCCTGATGCAGTTTCTTTTAAGTCTCCTGATTATCTCTTTTTTTGTCAAATCGAAAAATATTGTATCATCAATCGATTGTTTCTTTTGAAGCAAATTAATTATGTTTTTTAAAGACAGATTTTTCTTACTCATTCGCTTATTTACTTTTTGTAAATTATGTATTTTCTTAGATCTATAATTCTGCGTCATGTCGTCAACTTTTTTTTAAATACCCTTTTCTAGGAGTGTCACATAAAGATGTCAAATCTGATAATGATCATTATCAGATTTAACATCTTTAGAGAAAATTCATAATTTACAAAAATTAAATAAGCGACTGAGTAAGAAAATTCTGTCTTTAAAAAACATAATTAATTTGCTTCAAAAGAAACAATTGATTGATGATACAATATTTTTTGTCAAATCGAACGTACATCAAAAATAAAAAAAAAATCGTACGAGGCCCTTCATAAAATATCCTCCAGGTGCTAGAAAATTTGCTTTAACGCTGCATTTTTACTCGCCATCTGCTTATAAATATGTACGTAAAATGTTCAATACATGTTTACCCCACCCTCATACACCATATGAATGGTATCGAAGTTTAAATGCGGAACCTGGATTTTGCACTGAAACTTTAAATAGGCTTGAGGAAAAAGTAAAATCTAGTGACAAAATTATTTTATGTGCTTTACTTGCTGATGAAATGTCTATTAGAAGGCAAAAGATATGGACAGATAAAAGCTAGGAGGGCCTAGGAGATATGGGTTTAGGTAGCGACGACAGCAGCCAAATGGCCACCCAAGCTTATGTTTTTATTGACAGCATTAAGGCAAATATGAAAGCCAATTTAATAAAGATGGCTTTAGAAAAATGCTATAAAATCGGTGTGCAAATTCATTCTGTCACGTTCGATGGCTGCAAAAGCAATATTGCAACAATGAAAAATTTGGGTTGCGTGTTGGATGATTTAAAAAACTTAAAAACTGATTTTAAACACCCAAGGGCTGATTATGATGTAGTTGTATTTTTAGACGCGTGTCATATGTTAAAACTGATGCGGAACACCTTCGAATCTAAGAAAATAATATATCACACCAGTAGATGGTGAAAAATCAATTAGATGGTAATATTTATCGGAATTATATAACTTGCAAGAAGAAAACTGCTAACACTTGGCGAATAAACTTTCACACCGACATGTCCATTTTAAAAATCAAATAATGAACGTGAAATTAGCAACGCAACTTCTTAGTAGAAGCGTTGCAAAAGCTATATATTTTTGCAATAAGACCTTAAATGTTCCCGCATTTAGAGAATCAGAAAGCACAGTAGAATTTATTAATATACAGGGAGTAAACAGACTCTTCACGAAGCCGTCAACCAAGCATTATGTACATACATCAAACTAAGTAACATTACGCAAAAATTTGTGCTGGGAAACGACTTTTTTTTTTGGGCTGAAAAATCACTTTTTACAGTAGGATTCAATGTAATGCACTCGAAACATTGTGCTGATGGATGGATTTAATAGTAAGGGGGTCCTGGAGGTGTTTAAAGTAAACATCTTACATTAAAAACATGTATTTAAAAAAAAAAACATGTGAAAAAGTTGGAACTTTGCCCCTAATATCTCCGTAACTAGAAGGTTCCCAGGTATGGCCTAGAACAAAAAAAATATCGCAATGACGGGGAGAACAAGTGCCTTTCGGCTTCGTTAAGAGTCTGTCTATTAAAAATGATCTTTTTGATACTCTAAATACCAGAAACCTTAAAGAGTTTGGATTCAAACACCCTTTGAATATGGGTAATTCACGAAAAATATTGTCATTCTTATCCCAAATTAAAGATTACCTAATAACATTAGCAATTAATGTTACAAATAAAAGAACTCTTAAAGTCGGTACCGATTTATGAACACAGAATAATACAGGATTATTAGGACTATTAGTGTGCATCAAGTCTGAATTATTTGTACAAAAGTTTAGTTGCAACTGACATACTTTCTTTTTTATTAACTTATAAACTCAGCCAAGACCATGTCGAGCTATTTTTTGGGAACATACGGAGTCAAAGCGGACATAAATAATCCCAACACGAGGCAATTTAAAGCCAGTTTTAAAAAGCTGCTGTCTGCTTTGGAACTGGGCTCCAAATTTACCGGAAATTGTATACCTATAGACAACATATCAATTTTATCCGGATCATCATCACTAAACAAAATTAATAAGTTGTCTATAGGTTACCGCTTATCTCTGATCTAAAAATTTATTCTTTAAAATTTCCGCAGAACTTAAATTTTTCTCCTCGGTTTCCTCAAAGCGGTAACCTATAGACAACTATAAGGGCGGTAGCGTTATGCGGGCAGAGAAATGATGCAAACGGGTGGTAAATAAGGGTATGTATTCAGACACACAACACACAGTACTTAAACAGTCTATCTTAATACTAGCCAACGCGGTATCGGGGCTCGCGTACATGTTTAGGTATCGGCGCCGCACAGTTGGGCGTGCGCACTCTCACTCAACGAGGTGGGCCGACTGACGATGCGTGCGGCGCGCGGTAGCGGGGAGCGGGGGAGCGGGGCGCTCCTTGCTCGAGCGGACTATGGACGAAGTAAGTTTGGAGCGATGCGGACTGCGGCGCGCGTACGCGATATTACGTTGTTGCACAATTTTGTTTAGTGATGATGATCCGGATAACATTGGTATGTTCTCTATAGTTATACAATTTCAGGTATTTTTTTTTAATTACTTTTTTTTTTATTTTTAAGTAAAAACTGGAACATGTTTTTGTAATAAGTAGGTAATAGTATTGTTGTAAATATTGCACTAGAATTTGACCAAGGTTTTGAGATGTTTTCCCTTTGATACTACACCCGTAGCTCGTATCAATAAGCCAGGCCGTCACACTTACACGTATTAGTCCATATCTTGAAAATGACTAAATCGATTTTGATGAAGCTTGCACTGAGAACTAAGTTGAAGTATATGTAAGCCAATAAAAAAATTATCATGATCCGATCATCAGTTGAGATATGCGTGGACAAACATACATACATACATACATCTATGAAATTTTGTGTATTTGGTTGGAATCCCAAATAGATTGTCATATGTCAATATAGTGCAGTTCCAATAATATTACATACATACGTGTCGAACTGATAACCTCCTTTTTTGAAGTCGGTAAAAATATTGTAGGTACTATTTTAGTCCTCCTACTTTTTTAAATCGGTTAAAAATATTTGCCACCATACAAAACGAACCTTCGCCTAACAAATATTATATTCTGCAACAACTCTACGTCTTTCAATAATTACTGTGTTCTGAGCATTGAAATGTCATACCAAGAACTACGTCTAGTTCCAAAATAGAGTAAGCACGAAATTGTCAACAAAATGTTTTTAACCTTATTGCTTAGACATTAAGTTTCATTTTAGAATAATTACTTTTTTAGTTATTATAAAATTGACTTTTTATTTTCAAGTGACATTTTAAATTTATTGTTTTTAACCTTTCTCTGATGACAGAAGGACTTAAATATTAATAATTTGCAATCGTAATTAAAGTTTATGTTAGCGTGGAGCTCGTGGCTAAACAATAACAGCCGCTTGGGTCGATCTTTAGGTTAAGCCGACATACCGAGTTTCCTCCGTGCCTCGGAAAGCACGTTAAGCCGTTGGTCCCGGCTGTCATTTGAAGATCTTTGACAGTCGTTAAAGTAGTCAGTGGCCCAAAAAGTCTGACAACCAGTCTTACCAAGGGGTATCGTATTTCCCAGTAGTAACTGGGTTGTGGAGGTCAGATAGGCAGTCGCTCCATGTATAATACTGGTATTCAGCTGCATCCGGTTAGACTGGAAGCCGACCCCAACATAGTTGGGAAAAGGCTAGGCAGATGATGTTAGCGTGTTAAGGTTTATAATAATCTGAAGTTGTTAATATTATTAAACCTTTTTTCGTAGTAAGAAATATTAATGTTTATGTGTGTGCAAACGTGGCCACTTTAGTGAGTTACTTTTGTTCCCAATCATTTATCTAGTGCTATTGTTGGTCGAAGGCTTATACAGATTATGTACCTTCCAAAAGGAAAACATAGGGACATAGAAGAGGTTAATATTTATTTAACTGTAAAAAATCATATAAACCAGAAAGAAAACAGGCGAGGCGTTTTTATGGAAGACATTTCGTCCTAACCCCGAACGGCGCGGCGGCGGCGGCGTCCCCCGCACCGATGCTAGTGTTTACGTGCATCAGATTTCTTACCATGGGAACTAGGGCCTCGTGTCGGGCGATGGATTAAAAATAATAAGTCGAGACACTTTCTTTTAACAATTTTATATATCGATACAAACAGATTTATTTATGCCAAGTATAATATCAGTGTGACCGGTATTTCGCAAGCGGTCCGCGGTCGGCTGCAGTCGTCGACTCCAAAAGTTACGCACGACGCGGCGCAGCGCAGCCGTAGAGATGGCGGTGCGTGGCGCCGGGCACGGTGTGCTTCAAGGGGCACGAGCACGACTATGCATGCGTGGCCGCAGCCGTGGCCGCGCTTGTAGGCCGCCTGCGCGCTACCGCATCACACCTACCTATGTAAATACCTAATACGACAAGACGTTACCTGAACTGACCCCAAAGGATACTCGTCAGTTACGAATATTCTTACTACACGACTTTAGTCAACACTTCATTCAGTCTTCTCGTTACACTCAGCTCATACGAAACGACAGCCATTTAACCTACTCAAAAAAAAAATTGTAGAGTCCCATCATCGATAAATACGTACTTATCGTAGGTAGACACATACTAGAGCAAGATCCTGTCAAGACCTACGTCATTTTATAAAAGCTAAAACATTTTCTGCGGAAGTACCAAGGAAGTGAAGGAAAAGAAAATGATTAGACAAGAATATAGACATGAATTATGCGTTCGGCCATCCAAGACCGCCTTGATGCACAAAAGCATACTTTGCATGGCCCCAAAAATATTTAATAAATTACCGAATGAAATTAAGGACTTAAATATTATTCAATTTAAAATCAAATTAACACATCTATTTTATTGGAAAAATGTTATTATACTATTGACGAATTAACTTACAATTTATCATTAAGGATTTGACATTATTTAATTTTATTCTGATATTTATTTAATTTTGACATTGTATTATTATCTTTATTTCCATTCATTATAGGTATGTACTCATTTTTTTTTTATTGTTTTGCTTTTTTTATGTCATATGTTGTATTTTGTTGTAATTGTTTTATTCTAGTTTGTTGATTATTCTTTAATATAATAATAATTACTAATTTTGTGAAAGAGTGTACACCTCTAAGGTAGATTTTTGAGGAACTTATTATTTATTATTATGATCTCATGTAAATGTATTGCCTGTGCCTAATTCTTGAAATAATCGTTCTCCGCGTAGACTCCACAGGAACTATACTTGTACTGTCACAAGTACGGGATATCTGCCGTGAATATCAAAGAAAGAGCGATTAATAGTTTACTATCGACCCGCCCCGACTTCGCACGGGTACAATGTTTTACAAATTTAAACCTTCCTCTTGAATCACTATATATAAATGAAAACTGCATTAAAATCCGTTATAGTTTAAAAGATCTAAGCGCACAGATACCGAGAGCGACTTTGTTTGTTTGTGTCCCTTGTTCACAAACTAAACTAAATTTAAGCAGTGCATCTTTTTGTTTCTATTTCATTATGAAAAGGACAGAAGATAAATATTAGTTTAGTCCTGTCAAATTAGTCAGCTCCTGACGTAATTTGATGTAATTTAGTAGTCAACTTTTTAATCACGTCTAAACTTGTGTCAGGCGCTGGTTAATTTGACAGGACTAAACTAAAATTTATCTTCTGTCCTTTTCTTAATGAAATATAAGGAAAAAGATGCACTGAACTTTTTGATTTAGTTTGTAAACAAGGGAATCGGCACCACTATGAAAAAAGATGCCGTATCTTAGCAACTATGCAGTTCACCTTTGTTACCTGCAAAAGCCACCACGACCGACTTTACATAATGGCCAATTGTTCTTAACTGTAGGTAGTACGTAAGGTACTTCCGCATTTTACTTAACTGTAGGTAGTACGTAAGGTACTTCCGCATTTTACTTAACTGTAGGTAGTACGTGAGGTACTTCCGCATTTAAGTATCTGATTCAAAAAATAAAAAAGCTTCTGCTTTTTATAAAAGAACGTAGGACTGGCGTCACGAGATCACAGTCTACGCAAATTAAAGTATTATTCCTCAAGTACGTAAGTCGAAACAAAACTAGTTAAGATAAGTATGTTCATTGTGTTATTGGCTTTTTCAAGGCCTGATACACGGACAGACATGCGTCGAATTAGCGATTATTGAAAGGAGATGAACTGATGACAGATGATCAAAAGTATGAACGCAACTTTTACGGAAAGTTGAGAACGGAGTACACCCGCCCGGCGGCATCAAGCTTTACATTACCAGTATAACGTGGCCTCGCTTTGTATATATTTTCTGTACAATGAGAGATCCGCATAAACTCGTGCGTACCTACCTACAAACGTATTGTGAGTAGACTACGAGCGGACTGGGTTATACACACGTTGAGTTTAGGCTCCGCGTCATCGGGCCACCGACCACAGCCACCGGTGGCTGTCGCGTGCCACGTCTAGCCCAAGATCCCACGACGGCCAGAGCTTCGTTATTTTATAAAAGCTGAAAGTTTTCCTGTGCATGTCCCCCCTATAAAGGTAAGAACGACCAGCGACTATAGAGTTTGGGTTGTGGTTTGGGCAGGTAATTTATTTCTCCATCTATGAACACATCGCTAAATTAAATTCGTTAAAGTATAAAGCTCAATTTTTTTATATTCTCTTCGGGATAAGTTTAGAAATCTCGTCATCCATTGTCGTGGCCCTGCCAGAGTCTGTGACACCACTTATGACAGTTGCTACCCCCTGCCAGGCGCCCTTAAACTTTAATAAATTGTAATTATACTTTCGTTATAGTATAAAATCTAAATTTTATATAATTACTAGCTGTCCCTCGCAACTTCGTCTGCGTCAAACCTAGATAACGACAGCAGCGCCATCTGACGGGCTGATTTGTGAATCTAAACCATCCAGGGTGCCACCCAAAGGCATACAAAAAAAATCATTCAAATCGGTCCAGCCGTTTAGGAGGAGTTCAGTGACATACACACGCACAGTAGAATTATATATATAAAGATGTTACTTGGGGACCTATAAAAAAAATGTTACCTCAATAGCCGGACAGTTTTAATGGTTTTTACATCTTGCCAGACACATTGAAAGTCCGCTATAGGTGCGAGCGCGAGTGCTTAGCCGATTTCGATCTTTGAAGGATATCCAATAAAAAAAAAAATTATCACGTTCATAGCCATGTTATATAAAGTAAAAAAATATATTTTAATATTATAAAATACAAAAAAGTATTATTACATGTAAAAAAAAAACGTTTTTTTTTTGTCGCCGATATTTTCATTTTCATTTTCTAGTCGATGGCATGATCGTCGTCAATATCGCCTTCGTCAGTTTCTGAAAAAAAAATAGCATCGGCGACTGTTTACGAGTCGATGAATATTTAAAGTCTAGCGGCAACATCTATTACATTAGGGACATTGTAAACATTGCTTAAAAAACTCTGAATAATATTAAAGATGTTATGTTGATGATCTAAATTTTCAATTAATTCGCTGTTGCCGAAGTTCTTGAAAGCAGTAGTACTCTGGATATTTTTTTTAATGTCTTGTATGGTTTTAATTTACCTTTCTGAAGAACGCAGGATTAAAATCGCAACCTGTGATGACATGAAATCCAGGTAAGCTCTGACAAATTAACTGTACCTACTTTGCATGTATTTTGGTTAGCTCCACATATCTTAAATTATTGCCAGTACCCTTAAGCATCCGAACAACTGAATCACTTTTAAGGTGATGCATGTTACCAAGCATTATAACCGCAATATCGGTATCAGGACTTCTTATTACTATTTCTGCTGGATAGTTGATGTTACATGCATGGTATACTATCTTCGTATCTGCTTCCTCGTGTGCTGGGCATGACAACTCTTCATTAACCCTTGAGACAACTTTGTTGGAATTATCAACAGTCAAAGAATGTCATTTTCTGAAATTGATGTATATCGTTTTGTTGCCAATAAATGGCACCACTTCATCAGCAGCCCAATATGAAATAAAGAAATAAACCAGAGCTTCTTTAAAATTTATTTTTTTAACTCTTTCGCGAAATCACTTGATCGATTTGTTCAGGCCCAGTTATAGAGTACTCCAATTGCGCGGATTCTAACCATTGGGAATGCTCGTAATCTTTGATCGATGCAGTAAAGATCACATCGATTCTCGATGCAACATCAACATTCTTTTTTAAATATTTTCGTGTAATGCTTTTGGAACATTTTTCATTGAATACAATAGGAAGAAACCGTCAATTATTATAACATCTATATGACGTGGTTGCTCATGCTGGACCTCTTTCTCTAGACATTTCATCAGAGCAGATGTATCTGTCTTACAAATAGCGCCATCTAAATGGCACATGGACAATGGCACTGAGGTAATTGGGTAAGACAATCTTTGAAATGTCTACATTAAAATCCATTGAGATATCCAGCCTACAGTACAGCCTGTACAGCGGACTTTCAATGTGTCTGGCAAGATGTAAAAACAATTAAAACTGTCTGGCTAGGTAACATTTTTTTATAGGTCCCCAAGTAACATATATAAAATTTAGCTTTTAAATTTATAATGAAAGTATAATTATAATTTATTCAAGTTTAAGGGTAGGCAACTGTCATAAGTGTCCGGCAATGGATGAAGAGATTTCTAAAGTTATCCCGAAGAGAATATAAAAAAATTGAGCTTTATACTTTAACGAATATAAGGTACTATTTTATACACCTTTACTACCTGTTACCTCCCCAAGTAAGCACAACCCAAACTCTATAGTCGCTGGTCGTTCTTACCTGTATAGGGAACATGCACAGAAAAACTTTCAGCTTTTATAAAATAACGAAGGTCTGGCCATCGTGGGCTCTTGCTCTAGTCCTTTGGAACCGCGCAAACGAAGATTGTCAGTGGCGGCAGCCACTGACAACCCGTGGCAACGGGTGATCTGAGGGGGCGCAGCAGCGGACACTGAGCGAATGGCCGGCACTTGCTACACGTGTGCGGCGATTCCATACAAAACGTTTTAAAAATCATGTAAACAGCTTGTCACCACCCACCGGTGGCTGTGGAAGTTCGCCGCAACGTCATTCGTTATAGCGATTTTTGACTTAATGAGTTTTCGAACTGGCGTAACACCATTCTAACCCACGCATTCTGTATTTTATTAGTAAACTACATTTGGTTAATTAATTACCGGAGAATTTAAAGTTCTTCGAAATAGCGTGCGTCGCAATAACGTCATTCGAATCTTCATATCACTGCCGTGGAAAGTGGCCCGTTTGCGCGGAGCATTAAAGTGGCTACACGAGTCCCCGTTCACACGGCGTTGATCTGTAAGATACGATATTTTTTTGATTTAAAGGTCACAGCTTCAGACCAAATAAAAAATCTTGACATAGCATTGCGAACAGTACAGTGAAGCATGCGCACAACTACGCCTCTGCGAGCGCTCATCAGCGCTGTGTGTAAGGTGTACACCCACAGCGGCGCACGCGGTGCACGGCCACGCGGACGTGTGGGTGAACTGATAAACTCCCACACTGGGAGTTCGCGAAATGAAAATCCTACGATTTAGTAGTAGACTTAAAACATTGTAGAACGAATCTTGGAATTTGTAAGCAAATATATTAAAAACTACGACCCATAAAGTGTGGTCCCTCAGTTCTCACAGACAATCAGCCAGATCTCGGAAAGTACCAAAAAGAAAAGGTTTTGTGAATACAGACATTTAGTAAAGAATTTGTAAAGATATTTACTAAATGACAGACCACAAAGCATTTAAGATAAAAAAAAATATAACGACTAAACTGTGGTCCCACTGTAGTCCACATATCAAAGATAAATATTTGTCAATATTACTGAATAAAATTAATAAAACCTTTTTCTACATATAGTTTTAGTAAAAGTCTTAAAACATTTTGTAATAAAGAAATGGAGCTTAAATATCGAAGCATTTTGAAGATAACGATGATTAAAACTGGTCCCTCAATCCTCTCCTCCACTGACATATGTGCGTGCGCTAGCTGCTAGACGAGAGGAATATCAAAGTCTCAGAAACCCAATTGATGCAGTCCACTTTACCTATCTACATAGGTACACATTTTTAGAAAAATTTGCTCGATTATTTCTTTCGTACCTATGCTTTCAACGAATGCCACTATGTATAACTTTTTTGTTCGTTATTGAAAATAAATTGCGAAGAAGTCGTTACGAACATTTAACTGCTTACAAGTTTGGAAACAACAGCCACTAAACTGACCTCGCGCCATATTGTGACGTCAACTGCACCTCAGAACACTCTAGCGAGAAGAATGTCAAGTACGAACAAAAAATATGAGCCTGGGTTTATAACGCCATCTAGTATGAGCCCCTTCAAAACTTGACCAAAAAAATTTACGCGGGAAATCTAAATGTAGTCCCTGAGTATTATTGTGTATGTGTGCGTAGATAATACACTAATATAGACTTATGGCGCAAAGGGAGCCCTATTCTCATTTGAAACTCGTTATACAGGGTGTAAACGGAAACTTTACGAAGCCGACAACCAAGCATTAACCCTACGTTATTGTTGGGAAACGACGTTTTTTTTGGACAGGCTCGGGCATAAGGGTTAAAATGGTTGACCGTCAGTGGCCTGTAGCACCTACATACCTACGTATACGACAACTTAGCCAACATCTAGTTAACCAACATCTATTTAGTCAACGTTACGGACCAGCCCTAAGGCCTCGGGCACGTCGTCAGAGGCGCGGCGCGTTCCAATGCGCGGTCTGCTCGCTGGCTTCGAGACCGGGTACACCATTGCCGCTAGCTATTTTTCTTTAATATTACTGACAACATGCTAATGTTCTGTTGTGACTGAGCACGACTGCTGAGAGCCATCGCCTAGGTTCGATACCCAGGTCGCGCAAAATGTTAGTTTTTCCCATTGACGTTTTTTCCATGGGGGGGGCCTGGCCCCTGCCTTGTTGAGATACATTGGGCTAGACAGGCGCGGTCCCAGCCAAAGATTTTGGGGGGGGTCACACAATTTGGTAGGGGGGTTACCACGAATAAAAAATAAAGATGGGGGGTGTTTCATGAGTTAAACAGTATTAGGAACAACTTTAGGATTTTGTGGGGGTCATGACCCTTATGAACCCCCCTCTAGGACCGCACCTGGCTTCCTATTGACAAGTGGTCCATGAGCAGGGCACAGCTAGCATCGTAATTCGTAAATTAAACAGCTTTACTTACACTTCCTATGTGCTCGATCAGTGGAGTGCCTCACCAATGTGTCAAAAATGTTCGAATTAGAATCACAAGGCCCACAAGATGATTTCATTACCAACTTGAAATTTTGAGCTAGGTGTAGGCCATTTATTTTACTTAAATTAAACAATTAATTTCGAGAATTATGTATTTCCAGCCTAGAATTTCGAATCGGTAACTCAACATCCTGGGGTGGGCAGTCCGCCCACCCTACGCCTTTTTCAGACATCATGGTAGATACCTGATTAACAACTTGAAAAAGCAACTTAGCGTAAGTTGCGAAACATTGTTTGCAATGAATAGGTACGAGATATTACACGAGACTTATTATTGAGTCAGTAGTTACACACATACATATGCGTACATATTTGACAATGTCGATGGGCAGGGCTGCCTCCGCACCACCGCGCTACGGATTACATACGACAACAATTAGGTACAAGAAGATATGCTCCATCGTCGATCCTACCGGGAGCCCGGGAGGCACGACACAGATATGTGACCGCCTAACCTCAGTCCTAACAAGAAATAAAGCACGCTCTAGACTAGAAATGGACGCGTGTAATACAAGACAACGACACCGAGGAGGCGCGCGATGCGGGGCGGGGCGGGAGGGGCGCAGCCGGCTCACTTGATGGAGCACGTGAACTGTGCGCGCAGGCGCCGCAGCGACGACGCCGCCGACTCGCTCTGCAACACAACGCACTGGTGAGCGTGATCCGTCCGGGGCTCCGGGCATATGAGGCCACCAATACCACATTTATTTCAGACACTTGTTCCATAAAGGGTGTAAAAAGACTCTTAACGAAGCCGAAAGGTGCTTGTTCTCCCCTGCATAGCGATCATTTTTTGTTCTAGACCATACCTTCTAGTTACTAGATATTGGGGGTCAAAGTTCCAACTTTTTTTTTTAATACATGTTTTTACTGCGAGATTTTTACTTTTAACTCTTCCACGACCCCCGTACTATTCAATCTATCCATCAGCACAATAGTTGAGTGCGTTACATTCGAGTTTTACCGTAAAACGTGATTTTTTTAATTTTTGCGTAAAGTTACTTATTCTGATGTACAGAATGCTTGATTGACTGCTTCGTGAAGAGTCTTTTTACTGACTGCTTCGTGAAGAGTCTTTTTACACCCTGTATATCCTTGTTAGGAATACAGCTTACGTAACTATGTTAGTACCACCTATATAGCCCGGTCGAAATAGACATTGACCCTTGGATAAATTCCCAATAATTTGGATAATTTCCCGGTTGGCTGTATGAAAAAAATAGCTCGAAGAAAAATTATAGATAATTTAATTATATATAAAAATCTTATCTCTATGCCAAAATCTAAGGTATATATATCGGTATCCAAACAAAATTTGTGAATAGTAGATATTATCGCAAAACACTATCCTACTTTGTATATCTTCGTTCGAAATGGGCCGTCAATTCTCATAGACGTAAAAGTTTATGACGCAAATAAAATGAAACCATTAACTTACAGCTACTATTTGAAATCCTATATGCTACTAAATAAATTGTCAGCGTCAGGATGACTGGACCAAGCGAGATATGTCATTGAGACCATGTGCACTATTTAATACCTATTTGCTACTATTTAATACCTATTTGCTACTATTTACTACCTATAGTGAAATATTTGCTACCTTTTCGTTAAGAAATTTATCAAAGAAATAAACTGGTCGGCCAACCTGACGTCAGGTTGGCTGACCACTTCCAAGTTCTCATAGTTTTAGCGTTGTATTAACCGCGTTGTTAATGTAAATATTTACTACCTGATTGCTACCTTTTTTTTTTTTTTTTTTTTACGGATGGGAAATCATCAAATGACTTCTCCCGCTCTGGGCAGAGCGGAAGGGAGTGTCAGACTTGTACTGACTAAAACCCATCCATGTTCCTTCCTTGCCCTTGCCTTTGCGTTCCAGGGCCGCGGTATCTCTTTCGAACAGCCCGCAGCCCTGGCAGGCATCGGCCCTTGCCCCTCCCTATTTGCTGACATCTCTTTGAGGCGCGCGTGGAACACGAACGCGCCGTCAACACGGCCTGTCGTCAAAAGACGGACGGACGGCGAGCTAGCCCATTACTCTCCGTCCACAGGTCCGCGTCTACGGTGGCCGGAAGCCACCACGTGACCCCCGACGCCCGAGGCGTCTCCCGCGGCGGCTGGGACGAGAGGTTCTCTCCCTCTCACGCTCCGCCACCTCCTTCGCTAGCATGACTGCTTCGCAGGAGGTGACGGCGTCCCATTCCCTTTCGCTCCGGACCATGGACTGGACCAGGGCCGGACGCGATAGGTCGCCGCCGCCGATCGCCGCTACGAGGACACGGCGGTGCTCCGCCCAAGCGGGGCAGACCTCTACCGTGTGCTCCACCGTATCCTCTGGGCGACCCTCACAGTGGTAACACCCGGGCGTTTCCTCCCGCCCGATTCGGTGCAGGAACCTCCCGAAACAACCGTGTCCGGTGAGGACCTGCGTCAGGCGGAAGGTGAGGGTGCCGTGGCCCCTCTCCAGCCACTCCTCAAAGAGGGGACTTATCGCCACTATTGTGGCGTGCCCTGTACGGGGTTGCGATAGTCGCTCTCTCCATGTCGCCATGAGATCGCGCCGGAAGTCTGTCCGCAGTGCCACCTTAACATATGTTTTCCACAACTCTAAGAAGCTCATACAGAAAGTTATTAATAAAAGCCATTTAAACGCCTGTACATCAATTATTGACATCTTTTCTTCTCAGAACAATGGCTAACAATGTTTTTGTAGGCGCTTAATGGCTTATAAACAACTTGTTTCTGGATAATTTTATAATTATTAACATATCGCATTTATGTTATAAGTATGTATTGTTACAGAGTTCCGGTACTGCTTAAACCAGCTCGACTGATTACACCATCGATGGTATTTAATGAACGTTAATCATTCTGATTTGATTTTAATATGTCACTGTTAATTGTAAAAATATTATTGTAGCACTGCCTTTCAAACATTTTTTTGTGCGCTGGCAATACCGCCCACGACTCCGTGACCCGCCAAGCTGGCCGCTAGTGGACGACGATTTCGCGCGCGGCTTAAAAGCATTCGCGATACGCTCGTACAAATTGTTTAAGTTTTCTGTTTATTCCTGTTTCTTTTGTTTTCCAAGTCCTGTGTCATTTACTGTTTACCCTAATTATATACTTTTTACTATAAAACATACGTGAGCTCATTCAATAGCCCAAAATATGAAACCCCTGAGAAAATCCTTCTTACAGTGGCGCCCAACGTGGGGCTATGTTATTAGTGAAAAACCTATAAAAACCTAACAGTGACTATAAGTGCAAACTACTATCGTGCTTAATTATTCCGATAGAGCAAAATAAATCGAAACAGTGTGAAACAAATCAGTAAAATTGCGAATCCACTCTTCGCGCCAAAATTCCAACCGACGCGACGCGCCCATTTTTGCCGCCCAAAAACGACGCGAAGCGACGCACAGTTGGGGGGAGTTCACTGCGCATAGTTTTTGGCGCGAATATCACCAAAGTTCGTGTTGTGCAACGAGAATATTAACGAATACGTATAGTTCGTTACATTCATACCATCCATAAACATCACCCGCGTAAATCCGGTTGTTCGAGCGAGTATCAGGAGAACTAGTACCCTGTTACCATGCCACCAAAACATCCGAAGAAACCTACCGGAAGAGATGCTGGATCGAAATCCGACACGGACGCGGAACAAAACAGGACGATGGTGCCAACATCAACATCAAAAAACATCACCATGTCCGAAGAAATGCTTCAGTCTTTGGTATGCAATATTACCAAAAACCAGGCGGATGCTAATCGCATCCTTATCGAGACCATACTGGCGAATAAGGATGAACCATGCACATCATCACCACGAATACCCAATGCACGAGAAAACGTGCGGCGGTCGGGTAATTTCGCCAAGTGCACGGCGCGATTTGATGGGTTATCGAAGAGTGCCGGGGAACTCGAGGCGTTCATCGAAGCCATTGAAGTATACCGCGACTGCACCAACATCAGCGACGAGCACGCGCTGCGGGGCCTGCCTATGCTACTGATCGGCGAGGCCGCCATCTGGTGGCAAGGCGTGAAGGCGTCAGTACGGTCGTGGTTCGACGCAATGCAACGGCTACGTGGGATGTACGGAGTGCCGCGACCGGGTTACAAATTATTTCGTGACATTTTCCGTACAGAACAAGATAGTGAACGGGCCGACGTATTTATATGTAAAGTGCGCGCTTTAATTTCTAAATTGCCATATGTTGTACCGGAAGTTATGATGATAGACATTGTCTACGGATTGTTACACCGTAGGATAAGGAAACGAGTGTCTCGCGACGAGGTGGACGATCTGGAGCAACTAATAGCGAAGGCCAGGTTTGTCGAGGAGTCGTTGGCGGAGGTAAGTGCTCCTATCCCTATTCCTGATAACACTGTAAACATCGTTAAGTCCGACTCCGTTACAAAAGATAAAAACGATAGTGATGGGAAAAAGCGTGTTAGACCGAAATGTACTTATTGCCGGTCATTCGGTCATACAATTGAAAATTGCCGCAATAAAGCGAAAGAAGGTAAGGTCATTGACCCTTCTGACAAACCAAACAAAAGTTCCGAGTTGCGTTGTTACGGATGTGGTCAGCTGGGTGTGGTACGTTCAAAATGTATTAACTGCAAAGATGCGTCGACTTCAAAAAAGTCTGATTTTTGTAGCGCTCAGGTAGCTAACAATGAGGATCCGCGGCCGTTGGTGGAAATTCAGGTCGTAAATCGCAACGGGGTTGTTATCTTGGATACAGGAGCTACTCATTCTATTGCGGGCCCTATGCTTTACAGTATACTTTTGAAAACCGGCGTTGTTTTTAAGGAAAATTCACGTACTATAGGGCTGGCTGATGGATCACAGCAAGTGGGTACTGTGCTCGAGTGTAACACTAACGTAATATTACAGGGACGCCTTGTACCTATTATGTTTATTGTGTTACCAGACGCGCAAACCCGTACATTATTAGGTAGAGACTTTATTATGAAAGCGGGTATCATGTTAGATTTACCTCAGAGCAGCTGGTGTTTTAACAACAAACCGGATTGCTGGTATCCTTTTATCACTAGTTTTGATTTATCTACCGGCGGCCAAATGGAGCTGATGAAGGTGGAAGCTTCAAACCTTGTGCTGAAGGATGATGAAGGCACCAAGTTGACAGCTGATCAGAAGATACAACTAAATGTGTTTCTGTTGAAGAGATCCGACCGCTTCGAAAGGGGTGGGCCACCAACAGAATATGCCATGCACCGGTTGAAGATTGACCCACATCAGGAACCCATCGCCTCACCACCTTACCGGATGTCTCCTAGTAAGAGAGCTCTGCTTGAGCAGGAGTTGCAGAAGTTGCTGGATACTGACGTAATAGAAGAATGCGAGTCTCCTTGGGCAGCAAATGTGGTCCTCGTGACGAAGAAAGATGGAGGGGTTCGGCTATGTGTAGATTACAGGAAGCTGAATGCTGTAACCGAGCCTGATCGCTACCCACTTCCACGCATCGAAGACGTTCTTCACGCAGCCAAGAACACCAGTTTTATGACAACCTGTGACCTCCGATCAGGTTACTTTCAAATTGCTGTGGAACCGGATGACCGTGACAAAACTGCGTTCGTGAGCCCGCTTGGTTGTTTTAGGTTTAAAAGGATGCCAATGGGTTTGAGAAATTCAGGAGCGACGTTCCAGCGGCTTATGGACCGATTCCGATCCGGCAAGGAACTGGCCGATGTTTGCATGTTAACGTATTTAGATGACGTCATCGTTCTATCAGAGTCGTTTCCCAAGCACCTAGAAGACCTGAACGCTGTCTTCGACCGGCTAGAGGTGTACAACTTACGAGTGAACCGTAAAAACAGTTGCTTTGCTCGCGAATCAGTTAAGTTTTTGGGCCACGTGATCGTACCAGGTGGGTTAAAAGCAGACCCTGATAAGACAGCAGCTATCGCTAACATGTCTCCTCCTGAGAACACGAAACACGTGAAAACCTTTTTGCAAACGTCAAGTTGGTTCCGGCGCTTTATTCCAAACTACGCCGACGTTGCTAAACCTCTGACGGATCTTCTCAAAAGGGACAGCCAATGGACCTGGACCTCGAAGCAACAAGATACCTTCGATTGCATCAAGGAAAAGTTAATTTCCGCCCCGATCCTGCGTCAGGCCGACGAATCGATACCGTTTACGTTGAGAACCGACAGCAGTGGATATGGCCTCGGAGCTGTACTGATGCAGGGGGAGGGACCTGAGGAAAGACCAGTCGAATACGCCAGCCGTTTGTTGAATAGTGCTGAAAGGAACTATAACACAACGGAAAGAGAGGCGCTAGCAGTTGTGTGGGCGGTTACCAAGTTCCGCGCATACATTGAAGGATCAGAGGTTGTGATAAAGAGTGACCACCAACCTCTGCGATGGCTTATGACTGTAAAATCACCAAGCGGTCGTTTGGCGAGGTGGGCCCTTACCCTCCAGGAATACAACCTCCGTATAGAGTATACACCTGGCAGGTCAAACGTTATCGCTGATACACTCTCGCGACCATCTGGTGCTGAGGAAACGGATTGCGATATCCGCTACACCGAGGTTGATTTCCCATCAAGAAGTCCTAAGGATGTTCGTGAGAATCAACTGAAGGACCCTGAAGTGCGAAAGATCCTTGAAGACCTCGAATCAACCGACGATCCGTTTAGGGGGAGGAGTTGGTCTGACCGTGGCTTTATCATGTCAGACGGTGTATTGTACAGGTATGGACCTGACGAATATGATGAAGAGACAGGATGTCTCGTTATACCGGAGCATGAACGTGATAAAGTCATGGCAGAGTATCACGACGCACCGACGGCTGGACATTGTGGAGTAGAGCGCACACTGGATCGAATGAAGTCTAAGTATTACTGGCCTGGTATGCGGCAATACATCGTTGGATATTTGAAAAAGTGTGTAAACTGTCAACGATACAAAGCCGATAACAGGAAACCAGCAGGACTACTGCAGACTCCCGCAACTAATCGCCGTTTCGAGGTGATTGCCGTGGACCTTTTCGGCCCGTTACCGGAGACCGTTAACAAGAACAAGTGGATCCTAATCGTAGAAGACACGTGCTCGCGATGGATAGAGCTATTTGCACTACAAAATGCTACAAGCTTAAACTGTTCAAAGATCCTAATCTCAGAGGTTTTCCTGAGATATGGTGTACCTAGACGGATCTTGAGTGACAATGGTGTACAATTCATAAGCGAAATAATGCAGCAAGCTTGCCATTCATTTGGCATTTCGCAGTCACTCACACCATTATACCATCCACAAGCGAACCCAGTGGAAAGGAAGAACCGTGATCTCAAACCGCAACTTGCTATTCTGGTGGGGAAAGATCACAATACCTGGGACACTCACTTACCCGCTATACGCTTCGCGATGAACTCTGCAGTGACCAGCAGCACTGGGTTCTCACCGGCTTACCTGACGTTCGGACGAGAGATGCGTGCACCGGCCGACGTCATCGCTGATATGCGCACCATTGTAGAAAGTGACAACGTCGTGACGAGTCTTACCCCTTACCTTCAGAAGATTTCAACCGTTCTATTTGAAGCTAGGGATGTGCATGAAAAGGTACAAGCGAATCAGAAGCGCTTTGCAGACGAGGGGCGTAGCCCTGCTCCTGATTACTCGATCGGTGATCTAGTCCTTTTGAAGACCCAAGGGAGCAACGACTCGACACATGGGCAGACGCCAAAATTCATACCGAGGAGGGATGGAGCATACCGTATTAAGGAGCCCTTAAGCTCAACCACTTATTTGTTGGAGAGGGTTAGTAGCGGTGATACGTTGGGGAGGTACCACGTCTCTCAGTTGAGCCCATTCGTAGGCGACGAAGCGCCAACCCCGGTCAACGAAAAGCGTAGGCGCGGTAGACCAAAACGTTATCTTGACTGACTCAGACGCGTGGGCGCATGTCTGGGTCAGAGGGGGAGGATGTAGCACTGCCTTTCAAACATTTTTTTGTGCGCTGGCAATACCGCCCACGACTCCGTGACCCGCCAAGCTGGCCGCTAGTGGACGACGATTTCGCGCGCGGTTTAAAAGCATTCGCGATACGCTCGTACAAATTGTTTAAGTTTTCTGTTTATTCCTGTTTCTTTTGTTTTCCAAGTCCTGTGTCATTTACTGTTTACCCTAATTATATACTTTTTACTATAAAACATACGTGAGCTCATTCAATAGCCCAAAATATGAAACCCCTGAGAAAATCCTTCTTATATTATTTAGTAGTTTAATTTTTAGTAATGTTAAATAAATCAGAATATTTACTTTATGCCACCTTCCGCTTGTCAGCTTCCGGTGCGTTAGTTAGATTTTAATGATTAGTGATCAATAATTTTGTTACTAGCAGTTAATTAAAACTACACAGCTTATTGAGCGATTTGATTGTAATGCTTAGGTTTTTGTACAAATGTTTAAAAGTCGACGCGTCGTTATTTTGAGGGCAGACGTTTTGTAACCCTCAAGTGAGAAAGTTATAGTGGAAACTCTGACCAAAATAAATTCGTTATAGTGCAACCATATTTTTATTTGGACCATCGATTCTGACCACCTTCTACAGTATGTACCTACTTGGGGATTTATTGAATTGATCTTTATTAAATTACGATACAATATTTGATAATAATTAATTGACATCTTAGATTATTTTTATTTAAAACTACCTACAATATTCACAACTATGATGATAAGTTATTCTGTTTTGTTGTTTGTGACGTGCACACGTTAACAATAATTTATTAAAAATCATATTAGATATTTTATTTACCATTAATTAAGATAATAGGTACAAAGAAAAATAAATAATACATTAGAATTATGAAAGATCTTGTTAATAATGTTTATGAAAAGGTAGAAAATATTTCAATATAGGTAGTAAATAGTAGCAAATAGGTATTTAATAGTGCACATGGTCTCAAGGACATATCTCGTTTGGTCCAGCCATCCTGACGCTGACAATAAATTGTGAAAATTTGTGAAAGCACGAACAGGTCAGCACTTCTTGTGGTTTGAAAGTTATGACCTTGATAAAAGTCCGTGCCCTCAGTCCTCCATTTTTTTTTTATTTCCGTATATTACGCTTAACTTTTGAAAGATAAGACAAATACAAAATTGTCTTTTTGTGAAAAAAATAGTGCAACAAATTCGTGGTCCGGGTGCGCATATAACATGTCTTGCAGGACGGCTGATTTCAGCAGCATATGCTGTTAGAAAAATCCGTCAATTTACTGATGTAGATAGCGCCAGGCTAGTCTATTTTAGTTATTTTCATCGTATTATGTCATACGGTATTTTACTATGGGGACGGGCTGCAAACATCGAGTCTATATTTATTTTGCAGAAAAAAGCTATCAGAGCCTTATATGATCTACGTGTATTATAGTGGTGACAGGCACCACTATAATACTAAAAACAGGGACCAACTAGTAGAATAGTATAATAAATAATAGTAGAATCATCTTTCATGGGGTACTGTTTAAAATGTTACAATAAAATACCTCCCCACATTCTAAAACTAAATGAGACGAAATTTAAATCTTGTATAAAACGCACACCATGTAGGCAAGCATATTATAAGTTGGGGGATTACATTGATGATAAAAATGCTTGGCTCAATGCTGGTCCCGCTCCAAAATCATAGGGGCAAACTAATTGATTACCATGCGAAGTTATTGTGGAAGCTGCAGAAGATTGTAATAATATCTTTGCATTGTATAGATTCAATTTCTTAGTATTATATAATTGCATAGCACATGTGTGAGTACTATGTACTGTAAAACTACAATTTACATTTAGTTATCTTTCATTGACTTGAATTTGCCCTGGTGGCTGAGAGAATGTCATGCTCACTCAAATGTCTCGCTGATGGTGGCGGGTGTGTCGGGTCACTTAGCTCCCTTCAATATGGTTGAGCTGAATGGGGCTGATCCATGCTTCATGTTCGTGAACGGGCTCTATCAGTTGGGACTGGTCATCTCTAAGCTGCAACGATTTATTTTAACCACATACTTTGTTTTTGAATTTTTGATTTATAATCTTTTACTCTGGACGCTCTTAACGTGCCCGTATTTCTACATCGTTCTCATATATATGTATAATCTCAACATGAATGACTTTTCTTTTTTGACTGAAAAGTGTGTCCATGAGGTTTCTTGCCCATTCTTCTCCATAGAGATCTACGCTTTGGAATGGGCAAATACAGTACTTTCACAAGTTATTATGCCTTGTGTCTGTGACTGTAGCTCAGCCTTCTTTGTTTTTCTGACATTCAAAAGTGCCTGTAATGGTCTAATTGAAATAAATGCTTTTGAGTTTGAGTTTGAGTTTGCAGCAGTAGTACTCTTTCAAGTGTAGTTTTTACGACATTGCACATGAGCTGCCACTGAGTTTTGGTAGTCAGTAAGTTCATTACCTCTTTCAGCACTTGCATCAATGGTCTCCATGCCACAATCAACTGTAAGCATTTCACTTGCGGGCGAAGGTTTATTAGAAATGAAGCAAAATTGTAACATATTTTAAAAACTGAATACAGCACGAACTACTAAACAATATTATAGCATAACCGCGTGTTTTCACTACGACTGTGACTGTATGTATGTATATGACTAATGATATTTCGTTGGGACCTTAGAAAAAAGACCAAGGTATACGGGCACTACCTCTTAGACAATTGAAAAGCAAACAGATGTTGCTCAAGGTCATATATGGTCACGTAAAATGAGCGTCTGGGTTTCTTTTCACTTCATCATTCTCAGAATTAACTTTGGAATTAGTATATTATTCACGCAACTAATAGTTTACTCATATTAGGTACCTAATGATGTTTTTTTTTAGGTTTTGAGTTTTTTGACAATCCCTTTTTCAAAGAAATAGCGAATCTCAGGGAAGAAAGTTTAAGCAATTTTTATAGATAATGAAATTATCTAAAATTTTGTCTCATATATTTCTTTCATAAAACTAACTTAACCGTTTCGCAAAAATTACTGACCTCGCATAATTTTTTTTGCACATATGGGATCCATAGCGAGTTTTCACAATTTCATTATAATGGTATCCCTAACGTTTATGTACATTTTTAGCTTCTTGGGAATTTATGCAAGGGTACCCCTATTTTGATATCTATTTTGACCGGACTAATAATAATAAAGCCTTGTTTATTCCTTAATAAAAATTACATAATTTGATATTAAATACAATTCGAGAATTAAAAATAAATTAAACTTAAATTACAACAATAAAAATTATCAACACGAATTGAAAGTAATAAAATACAAAAGAAATCTTTATTAAATGCAAATCAAATCACTATTATTAAGGACCTCTCTACACAATAAAGGCCTCCTCCAGTTTTCTCAACTTCTTTCTTTATCGTGTGGTTAATGCCTAACCTGGTGTCAGAGTTTTTATGCCGCCCATGGGCCTCTGACTTGGCTTTACAGGCCGGTCAAGAAAAATCTCTCAGACTTGCTGGTTTCCTCACGATGTTTTCCTTCTCCGAAGCAAGTGATAATTATACAATACGCACATGAATCCGAAAAATGAGTAGTGCCTTGGGTTCGAACTCGACACCTACGACTTGGCAGCCCGACTGCCACACCACTAGGCTACCACTGCTTATGTTGCTCCACCTATCCCGATCTATTGCTGTTTCCTTCCAGTTATTTCCCAGTTTTTAGTATTTCATCGAGCCACCTCTCCGTTTGTCTACTTCTTTTTCCCTTTCCTGATAGCCCTTATTGTATTGTATTGTATAACGGGCTGGTGTCCGCAACTCCGCGTCCAAGCGCGTATTTGTTATGTTCACGCGTCTAGTCAGTTCATCTCGATGTCTAGACCTTTTGAAAGATATTTGCTTGGCTTACTACATGTTCTCTTCAACATATTTGCTTGGCTTACTACATGTTCTCTTCAACATATTTGCTTGGCTTACTACATGTTCTCTTCAACATATTTGCTTGGCTTACTACATGTTCTCTTCAACATATTTGCTTGGCTTACTACATGTTCTCTTCAACATATTTGCTTGGCTCACTACATGTTCTCTTCAACATATTCCAGAGGACCGTTGTCGACGCTTATGCTTATTTTTAACCGACTTTCTTCAAAAAAGAGGAGGTTCTCTCAATTCAGTTGTATGAATTCTTCTTTTATGTAAAAGGATATACTTCCCGTTTGGTCCCATAGAAATTTCATCAATATCGGTTCAGTAATTGGAAAGGTTGAGTTTTTTTTGGTTCCTTTTTCACTTTAATTGGTACATCACGCGACGTCGCGTGAAGTCTTGCATGTTAAATTTGACGTACTTCCCGATTTCCGATTGAATTTAAATTTTGCACGCTTATGTATATCATGTGATTGTGCAATATATAGATGACATGGAGCTGATCTGATGATGGAGGGTGGCCTTAGGAACTCCGTTATGAAACGACATAACTTCATCGAGTTTGGGTTCGTATGATTTGTCTTGACGAGTACTTTGTCTCTAGATAGTATCCAGGGTCTGATAATGGAGCTGGGAGGTGGCCATAGTATCTCCGTTATAAAACGACAGTTACGTCAGTTACGTTGTGTTCAGTTGCAAGCCAATTTCCTGGCTAACCACATGTATTCCTTTTACCATAGCTTCTAGTTCTGATGCACTTTCTGCAAAGAGTACAATATCGTCTGCGAATCTTAGATTGCTTAAAAAATTACCGTTTACGTACATGCCTTTGTTTTCCCTTTCCAGATTCTTTATAATGCTTTGCAGTATGGTTATAAATATTGTGGGACACAAAGGGTCATCTCATATAATTCAGGCCCGGTGTTATCCTAGTATTACTATACTTTAACTATGTTTGTATATAAAGGGTGTACAAAGAATTAACGAAGCCGAAAGGCACTAGTTCTCCCGGTCATTGCGATCATTTTGTGCTCTAGACCATACCTGGGAACCTTCTAGTTACGGAGGTATTGGGGGTCCAAGTTCCAACTTTTCACAAGTTTTTTTTTTTTAATACATGTTTTTAATGTATTTGTTTTACTTATGACACCTTCCGACCCCCGTTCTATTAAAATCCATCCATCAGCACAATGTTTTGAATGCGTTACATTGAGTCCTACCGTAAAACGTGATTTTTCACCCTAAGAAAAAAGTCGTTTCCCAGCAATAATTTTTGCATAAATTACATTGATCTACAGAATGCTTGAATGGTTGACGGCTTCGTGATCTGGAAAACGTTTTCGTATTTTTAGTAAAGTTCGTCTGCAAGCAAGGAATCCATTTTTTGATGTTTTTTAATTCCTTTAAGCCGTTTTTTATACTTCCTGACTTGTCTAAGTGTCTTCCAATAGTTGCTAATCTACGCTCTTGATATTCTCTCTTGTTTTTCGTTGTTTTTAACCGACTTTCTTCAAAAAGGAGGAGGTTCTCAATTCGATTCATGTTTTTTTTTTTTTTTGTGTTTGTTACCTCATATCTCCGTCCATTCTTAACCGATTTCAAAAATTCTTCTTTTATGTGAAAGGATATACTTCCCGATTGGTCCCATAGAAATTTCATCGAAATCGGTTCAGTAATTTGGTATGTTTTCACGTTAATTGCTATGAAACGCGACGACGCCTGAAGTCTTGCATGTTTAATTTGACACACTTCCTGATTTCCGATTGAATTAAAAATTTGCACGCTTATGTATATCGCGTGATAGTACAATATATCGATGACATGGAGCTGATCTGATGATGGAGCTGGACGGCGGCCTTAGGAACTCCGTTATGAAACGACATAACCCCATCGATTTTGGGCTCGTATGATTCGTCTAAATGAGTAGTTTGTCTATAGATGGTATCCAGGGTCTGATGATGGAGCTGTAAGGTGGCCATAGGATCTGCGTGATAAAACGACATAATCGCGTCGAGTTAGGCTCGTTTGATTCGTCTAAATAAGTTGTTTGTCTCTAATGGTATCCAGGGACTGATGATGAAGCTGGAAGGTGGCCATAGGATCTCCATGATAAAACTACGTAACCGCATCAAGTTTGGGCTCGTTTGATTCGTCTAAATGAGTAGTTTGTCTATAGATGGTATCCAGGGTCTGATGATGGAGCTGTAAGGTGGCCATAGGATCTGCGTGATAAAACGACATAATCGCATCGAGTTAGGCTCGTTTGATTCGTCTAAATAAGTTGTTTGTCTTTAGATAGTATCCAGGGTCTGATGATGGAGCTTGAAGGTGGCCATAGGATCTCCGTGATAAAACGACGTAACCGCATCTAGTTTGGGCTCGTTTGATTCGTCTTAATGAGTAGTTTGTCTTTAGATAGTATCCAGGGTCTGGTGATGGAGCTGTAAGGTCGCCTTAAGAACTCCGCTATAAAACGACAACCCCATCGAGTTTGGACTCGTTTGATTCGTCTTCACGAGTACTTCTTTAAAGTTCTGGTTACAATATAAAAATTAATTCATGATTAGAATTTGTGTGGTATGCTAAAAAGTCTACAACTAAAAAGGGTAAAATAAAAAACTTCCTGCGAAAAAAACCGACTTCCAAAAAAACAATAAAAAAAAACTAAAATAACTTTTTTTAAATTACTTTCGGAAGTCGGTGACAAAAAATGACAATGGAACAAACAAAGTCACCGACTTCCGAAAGTAATTTAAAAAAAGTTATTTTAGTTTTTTTTTATTGTTTTTTTGGAAGTCGGTTTTTTTTCGCAGAAAGTTTTTTTTTTATTTGATAATTCGTTTCTTCTATTTATGAGCATTTTTGTACTATCTGATATAATAGCTTGTCTTTGTCGCTTCTTCTTATTATTAGTTGTCGACTTGAAACTCTCCTCAATTTCGTCTGGCCTATCCCCAATAACCTGCAGGATGCTATTAGTACTCCCCCGAGTCCAGCGTGACATTAATGTTTACATAGATTATACTTATGATCTCTGACTCTGAATCGAGAGAAGTCGCCGTAATAAGAAATGATCTTCTTAAAGAGATCTAAACATTGGTATATATCTTAACGCTATTGGAAGCTGGGGCAATTCTGCCCACTTTCCTTTGACAGCTTGATAGTGGGTGGGTCATTGACGCACCAACGGGTACGTCGTGTTCAGTACATCACTCCGAGCCCCAAATAGAAAAAAATACTGTTACCTACACGGTCAAAATGTGTAAACCAGCTGATTTTTTAAATAACTTTGAAAAATTTATATGTCCGCTACATATACATTTATATGTCCCCTACATATACATTAATATGTCCCCTACATATACATTTATATGTCCCCTACATATACATATTTCAGGGAAGGGGGTTATGTAGGTACAAAACGGTAAAAAAACTTGTTTGGATTGCCAGCTCTTGATTAGTCTTTGAGTTTTTGTTCCTCCGATCACACTCAATGGACCCATCCTACAGGAAGTGTCCTTTAAGTACTTGGGTCAATGAGAACTAAAAGATGATATGGACGTGGATAGAGAGCGTAGGGCATTGTCGGTAAAGGGTTACACCTGACGTTAAAGACACACTATTCGTAAGCTATTGCCAAACGTTATACACTTGGAAACTGTGGAGCAATTACACTAAAAAACCTGCAATGCTCTGCGCGTCCAGTATAATAACAACGCTTTCAGGGGTTTGTTGGGGCTCCCACCGCGGTGCAGTGCCTCCGGCATGTTCGCCGACCACAGTAAGGGCGGCTTCCAGGCGGTGCTTCGCAAAGGAACGGCCTCACTGCGTTCTCGGGTAAAGGGTTTTGTCACGCTTCTAGCGTGGTGGCAAACAAATTGGACATCGAAATCCTGAGGCATTGGTCGCTCAGAATGTCCAAAATCATCATTATTTTAAATGTTACCAACATAGCTATAAGTATCTACCTACTAACATAATACGGACTTGATCCATTAATTTATATGTGTGCTTGGTCTGAAATAAATATTTTCAATTAATATTAATGCAGGTAGGTAAATAATCAAAGTTGGCAATCCAAACCAGTATTGTATGGCACAACATTTTCTAAAGCGTCACGTTTCCGAAATACAGGGTGAAAGGGACATTGACGAACATACGGTTGCCACGTGTTCAACCAAAATGGTCGCTACCTTGTGCGGCGCGCCGGCGTCGTTGTCGTTGTGCAGGTCGGACGCGAGCGCCGGCAGCGAGGCCGGGGCTGGCGCGGGCGTGTTGCCGTTGTCGTCGGGCTCGGAGCGGGACGCGCTGCCCGTGCTGTCCCAGGCGCCGGCCGACGCGCTCAGCGACACACTGGGCGACGAGTGCGCCGGCGCGTCCGACGAGTCCAGCTCCAGCGACGACTGCGAGGCGCACGAGCCGCGCGAGCGCGACGACGAGCGCGACGCGCGCGACTCGCCCTCCCACTCGTCCGCGCCCTGCTCCATCATCTCCTGCGACACACGGTCGACGACTATGTATCACAGGCTATACAGGGTCAATTTTTCAAGTGGATAGCCATATCCAAAACGAATAGCAAAAAATACTCAAAGGAGTCTCGAGCCCGATTTCGATGAAAACTAAAACTGCAAAATCAAATCAAAACATCATTTATTTGTCAGAACATGGTCAGTATGTATGTTACACGGTCTTGACTTTACATAGATTGTTTCATCACATTCTACCACATTGGCGTACTAATGTTAACTATGTTACATGGTGATTAATTATAAATAATAATATTTTTAATACAGGGTGTAAACAGACTCTTCACAAAGCCGTCAACCAAGCATTACGTATGTACATAAAACTAAGTAACTTTACGCAAAAAATTAGTGCTGGTAAACGATTTTTTTTTTGGGCTGAAAAACCTCTTTTTAGGTAGGACTCAAAACATTGTGCTGATGGATGGAAATGATTGAACAGTAAGGGGGTCGTGGAGGTATTTAAAGTAGAAATCTTACATTAAACACATATTAAAAACATACGTACATATTTAAAAAAAAAACTTGTAAAAATGGTCTAGAACAAAAAAAATATCGCAATGATCGACGGGGAGAACAAGTGCCTTTCGACTTCGTTAAGTCTTTTTACATGCACCCCTATATTATAGTTAAAATAAAAAAAGGAATGTCAGTTACAAATGAAATAATAATGTTTCTTACATTATTAGATTCTTTTTTACCGATCGTTTGTGGATGTGTGAACACTGTGGACTTTGTAGATTCCCAGATGCTTGTTAACTTTAGTTCTTGTTATCTTGTATTACATTTTTTGTGCAATACGCAGTGACTTATTGTCAGGCTTTCGCTGTTCTGTTACGCTGTTGTGTTGTTGTTGGGTTTCGCTGTTACGCTTTTTCTGTTGTGTGTGTGTACTTAAGTACTATTGCAGTAACATGATAATATTGTAACAATGATTTGAAAAGAGTAACCATGGAGTTTCTTGCCGGTTCTTCTCCATAGGAAACAACCAACCGAACCGTGTAGGTACCTTTTTGTCGACGTTTTATAAGTGCCCATCTGGGCCTATGTGAAAAAATATTTTGATATTGATTTTTATTTGATTTGAATTGATATGTCATTGTCATTTAAGTAGTAATTCAAATTATAATAGCATTTTCGTACCACTTGCTCAAAAAAGTGACATTCTATGCCACAAAAAGCGAACATAACAATAGTCATTTTTAATCTGTTAAAAACAGGGAAAGAAAATTGTGCTGAATTTCATTCATCCTCTAGGGGGAGAATGTGATTTAAATTTGGAATACTTACCGAAATTTATACTGAACTACATCTGTGTTTACACCATTGAGTTTGTATATAAAGCATTATACATCTTTTTGAAAAAGGAATACGCATTTATTATGCAGTTATGATTATTAAATAAAATTACGAAAACCGACGAGGCCGTATGAGCTTGATGCCTTTGCTTTTCCGACAAAAAAATATTAGTCTAGGAATTTGCCGCGTTTTTTTTTTCTTCAAATACATAAACGTTAAGTTTATTTTTATAAATAAGTTAATGTTCTAAACATACGTTACGATGTTAAATCAAAGCGACAGTGACAGTGAATTGTCGGATTCCATCAGTGCAAATGCTGCCGCAATTATAAATAATTTGCTTCCAACAAAATCCAAGGAAAATTATTTAAAAACTTATGAAGAATTTTCAACGTGGAGAAGTGCGAAAGGCCTATCAATTTCAGAATCAGTACTTCTTGTCTATTTTGATTATTTATCCAAGACAAAGAATCCGAATACACTTTGGTGCATATACTCAAAATGCTGTGTTTGATGCTTATTGTAGCTTTCAGGCTACAATAAGCATCAAACACAGCATTGAAATAAATAGATTCACGAAATTACTGGCTTTTTTAAAAAGAAAATCAGAAGGGCATTGCGCAAAGAAGTCTAAAATTTTTACGACTCAAAATGTGAAAAAATTTCTTAATGAAGCTCCTGACGAATTTTTTCTGGCCACAAAAGTAAGTATACATGATTTAACTATAAATATTTCGTATCTTAGTAATGGTAATTATTCTATATATTTACCTGTTTTTTATCTTTGTTATAGGTGGCCTTAATTTTTGGACTCAATGGTGCTTGCCGCGGATGTGAACTTGTAAACTTAAAGGTGGAGGACGTTGAAAATCATTCCAATGAGTTACTGCTGATTAATGTAAAGGAAACTAAGACAAAGAAAAATCGGTCATTCACTGTACAAGGCAATATACTAAAATCATTCATAAATACCAAGCATTACGTCCCACCAACATGGAAAACAATAGATTGTTTATAAACTATCGGAATGGGAAATGTTCTCGACAAGCCATCGGCAAAAATAAAATTAGCAATATGCCAAAGGAAATTGCTAAATATTTAAAACTTAAAAATGTTGAACTCTACACCGGTCACTGCTTTAGAAGAACTTCGGCGACTTTCTTGGCGGATTCAGGGGCGGATATTACGTCAATAAAAAGACACGGTGGTTGGAGCTCTGATAGAGTAGCTGAGGGTTATATCGAAAGCTCAATGGCGAATAAAACCATATTAAGCAGTCAAATTAACAAAAATATAAAACTTAATCCATCAGAGCCACAACCATCAACTTCACTATCTCCGACGTATACTATCTACAATGAAACGCAAGTTCCTCAGACGCAAGAACAGAGAAATACCCAAATCAAATCATCAACAATAAATGTACCAAACAAAAATGTAACTCTATCTATCCATAATTGGACCAATGTTTCGAATGTTAACTTTTACTTTTTATTGTCATTATCTATCTATACATCTATACATATAATAAAAATGTAACGGATCGCTGTCTGTACATGGAAGATATATAAGAAACAATATTATTGGGACCTTTATCAACACAAATAGGACCCAAAACAATGATTGTTAGAATTTTTGTCTGTTTGTCTGTGCGTTTGTGCACGCTAATCTCAGAAACGGCTTATCCGATTTGGATGTGGTTTCGTTCGGTTTGGTTCGTTAATATATTGTGGTAAGCTTCACTTAACATTTAGTGTTTGTTTTATGTCAATCGGTTCATAAATAAAAAAGTTATGCCAATTTAAAGACTCACGTCGAACATTTGTTAAACTATCTATTCTTTCTCTGTTCAGTAGCATTGACTGAAAGTTTACTAAACTTCATAATAATGGTCTATATAAAATTATGACTATATAATAATAAAAAAAACGCCTGCCATATCAAAAAATGAATTTAAAAAGTGAACTATAAAATTAAAAACAAGTTACATGATTTAAGTATCAAGGTAGGAACTAAATAGATTATAATTTTTACTGTGCAATTAAAACGCCATTGTGTCCAAAAGTAGAAAACTGAAAACTGCTGTATTCTTTGTTAAGAGTAGGTATCCACTAAGAAATGGTTTTTCGAAATACCACCCCAAAGAGGGTGAAATAGGGTGTTGAATGCAGAGCCTAAACCGCTGGTCCTAAAGACGTGAGGAGGGTGTATTCTTTGTGAAGAGTCCACTAAGAAAGGGTTTTACGAAATTCCACCCCTAAGAAGGTGAAATGAGGTGTTACATTTTCCGTGAAACATTTTATACATGTTTTTTTATTACTTTAATAAATAATTGAATTATTATTATTCTCGGGGTTGATTGACTTGAAAATTAGTAATAATAAGTAATAATAATAATAATTGTGCTTAGTGTGTTTTGTTTTAATTATTAGTGTGTTTTTATTAGTGTACAAACTCATCTATTAAAATGATGAAAAACGTGTATCACAGTTTTTCCAAAATTATCCCCTGACTGATTATATCAACGCACAGCTCAAACCGTTGGTCCTAAAGATGTGAAATTTGGAGGGTGTATTTTTTGTGAAGAGTAGGTATCCACTAAGAAAGAGGTTTTTGAAATTCTACCCCTAAGAGGGTAAAATAGGGGGGGCTTAAATTTTCTGTGAAACGTATTGGACGTTTGACACAAAAATTGGTGTACACACTCTTCAATTAAAATTATGAGACACTTGTATCACAGTTTTGGCGCGCATGTTGCGTAGGGCGTGCGGGGCGTGATTTTTTTTTAAATTACCGATGAAAAATTCTATGTGGGGTCTCCTCTTGGTCTCCTGATATACTGAACACATGGTAACCATTTTCGCGTCGGTGTCTTTTCCAACCCGTTATCTTACATAATAAACTATAATAAATGCGAAATTTTGGATAGATGGATGTTTGTTACTCAATCGCGCCAGAACGGCTCAAAAGATCGGGATAAAATTTGGCACAGAGATAGATTATGGTATGGTATAGCACATAGATTACATATTTTCCCAGAGGTAAGATCCTGCGGGCAATTCCCGAACTCCACGCGGGCGGAGCCGCGGGCAAAAGCTAGTAAAGAAATATTTACAGCACTCGTTCATAACACTTCTATTAGCCATGTGCGTAAATTGCATTATTTAAAGACTAGTGTTGCCGGTGAGGCAGAGATGTTATTACGCCATATTCAAATTACGGAAAGTAATTATGCAACAGCATGGGAACTACTTCAAGGACGTTTCGGTAGCAAAAAGGTGATTGTGTCGTCAGTTTTAAAGAAATTTTGCTGTCAGAAAAAGATAAGCAACCCATCAGCTACACAAATTAAAGCCTTGCTCGATAATACTGTAGAATGCATCAACAGCCTGAATAACATGAACATAAATACCGCGATTTGGGATGCTATCCTAGTTTTTCTAGTGACGCAGAAATTGGATTCAGAGACGTTAAAGTGTTGGGGAGAGGATGCTTACAAGGAGAATAGTGATGAGTTGTCTACGTGGGTGGAGTTAAAAAAGTTCCTTGAGTCCAAGTTTCGTACTCTCGAGTTAATCACTCCCATCACTACTACAGTTAAAACTTACAAAGAAGAAGACACAAGGTCACAAAGCGTATCGTGTGGTAGCAAAGGATACTGAAAACGATAAAGGTGACTCTGCGCACACCAATAGCAGTTCATCGCCTTTTTGTGTATATAAGGGTGACCATTACATCTTTAGTTGTAAAGAATTAGGAAAACAAACTGTGCAACAACGACGTGAATTTGTGAAGACCAAAAACGTCTGCTTCAACTGCCTAGTACCGAATCACATAGTCTACAAATGTAAACAAAAGAAGAAATGCCGAGTCTGCGGAAGAAAAGGAAAAGAAACAACACAAGAGAGTGCCACAGAAGAAAGTAACAAATATGAAGAACAACCAGAACAGAAGGTCACAAGCGCACACTTCTCTAAAGAACAACCTGGTCGCCAAGTGTTATTGGCAACAGCACAAGTACATGCTACATCAAGTGACGGCAAAATACATGCACTTCGTGCATTGATTGACCAACACTCAGAGGTTTCATTTGTATCTTCAAGAGTAGTTGAACTCTTGAGATTGAAAAGGACAAGCATCAACGATGTAGTCTCAGGGGTGGGAGAAGGAAACCTCGTTCCTATAAAACATGTAGTTGACCTGTCAGTTGCATCGCAATATAATAGAAGGGAGGTTATTCAAGTGAATCGCTGTTTTGAAATCACTGTCTGCTAGATTACCTTCAAAACACATTAAGATGAACTGGCCAGAACTCCAAAAAGTACTATTGGCTGACCCTACGTATATCACACCGGGCAAAATTGATATGTTACTCGGTGCAGACATTTTTTCTAAAATTATTGAACTTGGTTTAGTAAGATGTTCTGATGGCATAGTGGCTCAGAAAACACGTTTGGGGTTGATACTTTCAAGTGAAAGGGAAGACATATTCAATTAGCGACGAACACAAAATAACAACACTACATGTGTCAAGTATGGTAACAGAAGACAATGATTTATTAAGAAAATTTTGGGAAATAGAAACAGCTTTATACAAAAAAAAAAGAAAATTACTTACAAGAAAAGGTTAGTTAGTTAGTTAGTTCCAGGAAAAAAATAGTTACAAAAGAAGAGGAGATTTGTGAAGAGATTTACAAGAACACAACTAAAAGAGTGAACGGAAAATACACAGAACACTTACCTTTGCGACAAGGAATAGAAGAGACACTGAAATTATGCGGAGATACAAAACAACAAGCTGTTTATAGATTCAAACAACTGGAGAAGAAATTACAAAATTCTCAAAGCTTAAAGTCAGATTATACTGAAGTAGTTCATGAGTACATGGAAATGGGTCATTTAAAAAAATCGGACCCAAACGATGATAACAAATCAGTCTATCTTCCTCACCACGCTGTAATACGAAGACAAGGACACAACGAAGGTTCGAGTAGATTATGACGCGTCTGCGAAGGGTTCTAACGGTCATTCTTTGAACGACACCATGATGATTGGACCTGTATTGCAACCTGATTTACGAAGCTTAATTATCACATGGCGAACACATAAAATATGTGTAGTAGGAGACATAACTAAGATGTATAGAATGATTAATATGACACCAGAACACACAAATTTACAACGCATAGTCTGGCGAGATAACCCTGGAGAAAAACTAGAAAGTTTCAATTCGATGACTGTAACCTTTGGTACAGCTGCAGCACCCTATTTAGCTGTACGAACGTTACAACAACTTGCCGATGATGAAGCACTTGAATATCCTAATACTGCAGCTGTAATTAAAGATTCCTTTTATATGGATGATTTGATGTCGGGAAGTGAAAATGAAGAAAAAACAAAGAAAATGTGTGAGGAAATAAAGCTGATACTAAGTAAAGGAAATTTTAAAATGCAAAAGGGGTCTAGTAATTCAGAAGAAGTGTTAAAGTATTTAAAAAAAGGGAGAAGATAGAAACAGTACGAAGGATGCAATAGAGATAAAGTTAGATAAGGTTATAAAAATTCTGGGATTGACATGGGAAAGGAAGGATGATACATTTAAATTCACAATTAACTTACCTGAAGGTCGATGACCCGTAACAAAGAGATATATTCTGTCTGATGTAGCAAGGCTGTTTGACCCATTTGGATGGCTGTCACCAATGTCATTAACGCTAAAGTTTTGTTACAAAAACTGTGGCTATGCAACGTGGAATGGGATGACGAGTTGCCGTCTGAGTTGATAGATGAGTGGATGAAATATAGAGAAGAATTAATATACCTGCAAAACATTATAACACTACGCTGGTTGAAAACTACACCAATCAATTATACAAACATTGAATTGTATGGTTTTGCAGATGCATCTACACACGCATATGCTGCTGTTACATACCTTAGGATTATTGAAGAGGACACAGTACATATCACAATCATCGCATCTTGAACCAAGGTTGCACCTTTGAAGCAAATTTCACTACCTAAATTGGAATTATGCGCCGCAGCATTACTAGCAGACTTAATCCATGATTTGGTCGACCTGTTGAAAATACCAAAAATAAAATCTTTGCGTGGACTGGGCTGCAATCTCAACCAAGTCGTTGGCGTACATTTATTGCGAACCGAGTGGCAGACATAACACGGATGTTAGACAACGACCGATGGAGACATGTTTAGTCTACCGATAACCCAGCCGATATCGCTACAAGAGGCGTAAAAGCAAGCGACTTAGCTTGTTTAGACTTATGGTGGACTGGGCCTGTATGGTAATGAAGGGTTCATCATTTCACACAAATTTAGAAGTCGCACCAATCTGGGAACATTTTTCCTCAATTTCAAGAATGAAAAGAATATTAGCTTACTGCAGAAGATTTACAAAAAGAGAAAGGGAAAAAGGGGAAATGTATTTAACAGTTAACGAGCTAGACAAAGTATTAGAATTATGTATAAAGTATTATCAAGACTTAGTTTATCAGAAGGATATTGAAGATTTACAGGACGGAAGCGTGAAGAAAAGAAATTCTCTAATCACACTCGCCCCTTTTTTAGATAAGAATGGGATAATAAGCGTGGGAGGAAGGTTAGAGAATGCCTCAATAGCTGAAATTATAAAACACCCGATTGTAATACCATGTAATCAGCATATAACTAAGTTATTAGTTCAAGAAGCTGATCTTAGAACACTACATGGTGGGATACAGGCGATTATGGCGTTTGTGAGAACAAGATACTGGGTGATAGGTTTGAAGTCCGCCGTAAGAAAATGTATTCACAACTGTAAGACCTGCATTTTCGATAAAGCGAAAGTAAAAACCCAGTTCATGGATCAGTTGCCTGCCGTTCGAGTCAATCAACATCGGCCATTTATGAATAGTGGGGTGGATTACGCTGGACCGGTATTTATAAGGACAGCTAAAGGCCGCGGACACTATGCAACAAAGGGCTATATCTGTTTATTTATATGTATGGCCACTCGCGCGATCCATCTAGAAGCGGTCACAGACTTAACGACACAAGCTTTTATAGCCGCTTTTCGGAGGTTTGTGGCGCGTCGGGGCCACTGTTCGAATTTATGGAGCGACAATGGCATTAATTTTATCGGCGCTGCCAAAGAATTGAAGGACATGTTCCAGAAGGGAAAGAATAATATCGCGAAGGGAAGCGGCTGAACTTCTAGCTAACGATAGCACTATATGGCATTTCATACCACCAAGGATGCCACATGTGGAGGCCTGTGGGAGGCTGGAGTTCAATCTGCTAAAAGACACCTCTACAGGATAAATAAGGACACTAAACTGACCTACGAGGAGATGTCTAAGCTCTTAGCACAAATCGAGGCGTGTCTCAATTCGCGCCCTCTATCAAATGGACAATAGTCTGATACCACTTACTCCAGGGCATTTTTTAGTTGGCGAGCCTTTGATTTCGGTTCCTGATACATGCTACAAGTAGCAGTCTGTCAGTCTTTTAACTAGGTGGCAAACTATTCAGAAAATGACTCAAGACTTCTGGCATAGATGGCATACAGAGTATCTTAACACGCTCCTACAAAGATACAAATGGCAAGTGAAGGTTCCAGAGCCTGTTGTTGGAGATGTTGTAGTTATTAAAGAAGATAATCTGCCCCCTACGAAATGGTTATTGGGACGGGTGAAACAAATACATCCTGGAAAGTATAAACTCGTAAGAGTGGTAACAGTCCAGACTATGGGAAACAAGGAGTTAAAAAGGCCCCTATACAAATTGATACCGCTTCCCAAAGAAACACCATCAGTGAGCTACGGTGGGCGGTTTAATGAAGTGAAATGATAAAATTAAGATAATAGATATTGTACATAAAGCTTAACTGAAGTTTAAAATATTTACAGTCCATTGTTCGATTTGCATGACAAGTATTAGTATAGAAATAAGTATTGATTGAAAACTAATGTTTTGGTGGGCGGTATGTCCAATTCATATATTAATGCATGCAGTGAGGTCTAAAAACATTCGCAAATAAATCATCATTGAGTAAAGACGTTTGTTATTTTTTTTAAACACCGTTCCATTACCGCAAAAGAAAGTGAACCCTAAGTACATTAACACAGCAAAATCTCACTCAGACTATTTTAGCAACAGCGTTAATAAGGGTGACAGCAGCAGATAGCACGCAGCTAGTCCTGAGAGCACTCATTGATCAGGGCTCACAGGTATCGTCAGCATTTTTTGGAGATATCTTTTTACAAACCCTGTGAACCCTTAAATATAATAAATGAAATACGCAAACAGTCAGTGTTATCGAATGCAACTGTTACGCCATGCGCCTCCGGAATACGTGCGTTCGCTGCGAATAATTGAATGCGGCGCGTTGTTTTTTTTTTTTCGAATGGCATCTCGCAGTTCAACCTAGAGAGGTTGTCGTCTGCTTAACCGGACTATCCTGTCGGTGCCTTGAGTGTAAGGCCTCCAGCCAAGGCATAAAAACTTACAAACTAAGTGACTACACGCTAAAGGCATCCCCTTTGGTATACGGGCCTCGGCTTAGGTCGTCGCTGGGGGAGGGCAGCAGGCTGGATCTGAATATGATTATTTAGGAGCTGATTTTAAACTACAGACTCAGCCGCGCGGGCTGTCTCGAGCAAGGGATGGCGAGGGTTTGGACCGGGATCTCGCAATGGGCCTCGACGGCGAGGGCGAAAAGACGGTTATTTGCGCTTTTTGAGCGTGCTAGTTTTCCTACTGCTCTCCTGGAGGAGGGTGATAGTGTCATCGGGATCTACTAAAGTATGCCTGGGACGGTTAATCTGACTAATACGCGAGGGCTCGTATCGGGCCGATGCGATCAGGGGATTACGATACTTAATGGCAGAATCGAAGAAGCGCTTGGAGAGGCGCTTTATGAAATGCTGGATAGTGGGCATTTTGAGGTCTATGTGCAGACGGTCATTGCGAACATAGAAGAGGGCTCCCGTGACTTTGCGTAAGAATCGGTTCTGGAGAACTTGCGTCCTATATACGTATTTAAGCTTGGTAAATGCGAACTCGCCGCAAGCGTACGTCGTGATGGGATGGATCACCGCGGTATATAGTAGGGGAGCCGTAGAAGGAATTTTGGGAGTTACTCGAGCCCGTCAGATTAATATAAGGGAGGATACATTACATATTGACAAGTACCTCCAGCCAGTATGAGCCCTTAATACCGAGGAGTGCGCTCAGGGGGAACCCGTCAGATTAGTAAAAAAAAACGATCATCGGATTTACACGAGCGCGTCAGATTAAGATAAGGGGGGTTAATTACTAACTAACAAGTATCAATTTTGCTAATCTGACGATTTGAGCGTAACCTAAGGGCGTGGGAGCGTTGCGAAGTTGCAAAAAAAATCAATGTCTGTATTTCATCGAGCGCGGTCGTTTTTTTTTATTTTAGAGGTAATATAATCTGACGATTTCCGCAAGCCGAAAGTTATAAAAAACGTTAATTAAGATCAGAACTAGAAGTATACTTACCTTACGAAAATTCATCGAATTATATTTTTTTTATACCAAATCCATAATATTTTTAACTATATGTATAATTTCTCACACTTTTCTTAGTTTACTGCCCATAGCGAAGAAAGCTCGGTCGCGAGCTGCAGTGTTTGGGGACTGAAGGACAGATGTTGGTCGAGTCATATACCCGCGCAGGCGCAGGGGTGTACAACCTACAAAACCCTATTTCATATGATTTATGATTGATGATATAGATCTGAGTTCAACTTACATTGGTTATTAAAAAAATCCGAAACTGATTATTTTTTAATTATTATTATATATTCATAATTTTAGATAGACCATTATTATGAAAGTTGAAGAAAATATCTCTGTATGATCCCTTGCTAGAGCGTACATTACTTTTAGATGATGGGTGAATAGAAATTAAAGAAGGTAAATTATTAAAACACTACTGTATTGTCCCAAAGGTACTTAAAGTAAAATGAGCTTAGTGGAGGGATGGTGTGTGAAGTGAGTGACGCGGACCTTGTTGGCTGTATAACGAGAACGCCTGGCTGACTTGATAGCTCAACGCGAACTGAACTAATTATTATGAGTTGAAATGAATGTAGCGTAAACTGCTGAATTGCAGAATGTGCGGTTGCACCGTACATGCTCCCGAGCGGGAACATGAATATGAGATGAACATGAAAAGATGAGTAACAAGGTGATGCCAATTGGTCCTTATGCTAGATGATTGACAAGGTGATTCCAATTGGTCCTTATTCTATGTTTAGTCTCTACTTGAACTCTGTTTTACGAGACATAGGCACTGTACACTTGTCTAACTTATACACTTTTGGAATTTCACTGTAATCTGATAGGTACACACGGAATCTCACACTGATTACGCGCACGCATTTTGTGGTATAATCCGTCTTGAACTTTGATCATTGCAGTTGCTAATAATGTTTCGATCACGTTATTGCCTTGTTGCAAGTACTGCTGGTGTATCATTCTCCGTAATTGTGTTACATGGAGACTTATTGTTAAACGCTTCATCTAAGAGTGTATTATGTTTGCCAGGACATTCGCGGCAGCGACTTTCTGACGTACATTCTTTATCCCCATGCGATTTAAAGGCAATTTTTTCACAAATGCAATCGTGTTATAGCTTGTCGCTTTGAACTTTGTGGCATATTTAAAAACTTACTGCAATAATATATTCCGTGTGACTCTTTACACAACGGACATGTTAATTCGACATTAGGCGGCACGGTTGGCGCAGTGGCTGAGCGATTGACTGCTGCGCTGCGTGTCGCGGGTTCGATCCCCGCACGGAACAAATATTTGTATGGCCTACAGATAATTGTTCCGGGTCTGGCTGTTTGTGTATGTGAGTTTAAATGTTTGTGAACGCACCCACGATACAGGAGAAATTCCTAGTGTAGGGAAAGGTTTTTTATTAAAAAAAATATATATATATTCACCGAAGTCTTACATGCTGAATATTTATTCTTGAAATTTGAGGATGATGATTTATTTTGCTTGCTTGTTGATGGTTTGGAGGTTTCGTTTTTCTTGCGCGAAGATTCCAATGCGGTGAATCTGCTCTCTAAGAAGCTTAGAAACTCCGTCAATTTTGGTAGTTCTCTGGGTTTCTTCAGAGATTCCAAATAATGATCCCAGCTGTCTATGTTAACGCCTAGGTTCCTTATTGAATTTAAACATTCTAGTGTAGTATCGTGAATTTTCTTGATCTGAGGGACTTTTTCTTGTTGAACTACTGGCAGATTTAGTACGAGATCTATGAGAGATGTAAAAATCAACCATGTGTTGTACTTATTGTTCAATATCTCCCAGCAAACAGTGTAGTTGTCAGAACTGATTTGCAAATGCTGTATCTAACGTTCAGCTTCTCCCCGTATCTTGCTTTTAAGAAACTGCATCTTGTGGTCGTTTGATAACGAGACGTTAGATAGCTTCAACAAACAAGACCTTAAAAGACACCCAATTTTGATAATTGCCATTGAAGAACGGGATGTCAATTTTTGGTGTCCAATTCGCCTTGTGAAGTACGGACCCTAGTTTTCTATTAATTGCATTTTTTAATTCATTGTAAATAGTTTCTTGCTTCGTATAAGACACCTCAAATTCTTGATTCGTACCCTCCAATTCGCTGTCTAATTCCCAATGTTAGGAATCTACCATCGAGACTGTAGAATACGTAAGGCATCTTTCAACTCCCACTTTTCAGACATGAAATCTAAATTTATCCCTGCTACAGTGCGCTGCAGCGCCCTGAAGTTGCTTGCTGGTTTTTTCAGCAGTTCATCAAGCTTGCTAGATGAACCTCTGGAGCATACCTCGACAGGCGGCGATTGACGTCCCCTCGGATCTTCTTGCTCAGACCATGGCAGGACCTTGTTCTTCCTGTGTAGAATCTCCCTGTTGAGCTTCTTTTACTTTTATCGACCGAACTTGATATTGTTGATTGATAAGTGCCTTGGTCGAGATGTATAGCTTTTTTGTTTGTTCATATGCAAGACCAGTAAAATACGGACGAGACTTGCTTTCTTCCGTTAGAAGACGGTCGTGATTGTACTGGTAATCGGACCAATACTGATTTAAGTTTTCTAAACGTCACCTGAAATAGTCGACAGTCTTACGATCCGCTGAGTCCTTTTTGATACTTGTGGACAGCTTTAGGATGGCATTTTTAGATTATCGACTAGAATAAGAACTCAACTCTTATAATAACAAAAAATAAGGTTCAAATTCTTCTTGCCTTTCCCACAAGTAGTGATCAAAATTGTTCAAAATGAGATGATTTGGTGCACTTGCACTACCGAACAGACACTACACTGAACGAATCATTCTGAAATATCCATTTCTTTTTATACTTTTCATATCGTTGTCAGGTGTACAGACACAGACATAGGGTACCTTTCATCCATAATAGGGTTCTCGAGGAAAACTACAATAACGTTTGAAAAAAAAAACTTTATTTCAGACCTTAATCCATATAATGTTATCCATGTATTTTAAATGATAATAGATGGTGCCACGTGTCTTTCGAATCATGATTTAATTATATTATTACAAGCAGAGTACAACCCAAATCGATTGTCAAATTCTAAATTAACGCGAGCGAAGCCAGTTTATAATAAAATAGAAAATCAATAAATTTTCTAGCGCAACATGCGCGCCAAAACTGTGATACACGTGTCTCATAATTTTAATTAAAGAGTGTGTACACCAATTTTTGTGTCAAACTACCAAGAGAATACTATACGTTTCACAAAAATTTAACCCCCCCCCCATTTTACCCTCTTAGGGGTAGAATTTCGAAAAACTCTTTCTTAGTGGATACCTACTCTTCACAAAAAATACACCCGTAAAATTTCATGTCTTTAGGACCAACGGCTTGGGCTGTGCGTCAATATATAAGTCAGGGGATGATTTTGGAAAAACTGTTATACTCGTTTTTCATAATTTTAACAGAAGAGTTTGTACCCTAATTTTCAAGTCAATCAACCCCGAGAGTAAAATTTTCACAGAAACCATTCACCCCATTTCACCTCCTTAGGGTGGGAATTTCGTAAAACCCTTTCTTAGTGGATACCTACTCTTCACAAAGAACACATCCTCCAAATTTCATATCTTTAGGACCAACGGTTTGGGCTGTGCGTTGATATAATCAGTCAGGGGATAATTTTGGAAAAACTGTGATACACGTTTTTCATAATTTTAATAGATGAGTTTATACACTAATTTTCAAGTCAATCAACCCCGAGAATAAAATGTTTCACAGAAAATGTAACACCTCATTTCACCTTCTCAGGGGTGGAATTTCGTAAAACCCTTTCTAAGTGGACTCTTCACAAAGAATACACCCTCCTCAAGTCTTTAGGACCAGCGGTTTAGGCTCTGCATTCAACACCCTATTTCACCCTCTTTGGGGTGGTATTTCGAAAAACCATTTCTTAGTGGATACCTACTCTTTACAAAGAATACAGCAGTTTTCAGTTTTCTACTTTTGGACACAATGGCGTTTTAATTGCACAGTAAAAATTATAATCTATTTAGTTCCTACCTTGATACTTAAATCATGTAACTTGTTTTTAATTTTATAGTTCACTTTTTAAATTCATTTTTTGATATGGCAGGCGTTTTTTTTATTATTATATAGTCATAATTTTATATAGACCATTATTATGAAGTTTAGTAAACTTTCAGTCAATGCTACTGAACAGAGAAAAAATAGATAGTTTAACAAATGTTCGACGTGAGTCTTTAAATTGGCATAACTTTTTTATTTATGAACCGATTGACATAAAACAAACACTAAATGTTAAGTGAAGCTTACCACAATATATTAACGAACCAAACCGAACGAAACCACATCCAAATCGGATAAGCCGTTTCTGTTATTAGCGTGCACAAACGCACAGACAAACAGACAAAAATTCTAACAATCATTGTTTTGGGTCCTATTTGTGTTGATAAAGGTCCCAATAATATTTTTTCCCATATATCTTCCATGTACAGACAGCGATCCGTAACATTTTTATTATATGTATAGATATAGATAGATACGTCGGCCATTCTTCATATCTGCCCAAAAAGGTAGTATTTGTATTCTAGGTAGCTTAGCAAACGGTAGCAGGCCATCATGTGATGAAGTAGACATGTTGGACCCTTCTGATAATCTGTGCTGCAACTTCAAGTTTGTTAGAAGATCGGTTAAATCAGCTTGTAAACACATATACATTTCTTCGTACGTATAATATTCTTCATTAAGAAAGTAAGGCAACACGCCCCGCTGTTCTCGTGGTGTACACTTCGTAAGGCTGCTATGCGTTTGTTTGAACGAATCCCAATACTCCTCAATGGTTTTTATTCTCGCTTTAACATAACCTGCTGTTAATCGCTATTTCGGATACTTCTTTATGTTAACTTGCGCTTTCCTTAGCATACTAGCCACATCTTCTAACGTAGATAAATATTTTGACTGTTCTGGTCTTCTGGAGTTGGTGAAGTCATTTTGCAGGATTAAAATAAATAGTCCACTCAGTTTTATTCGCACAAACACGTTCAATACTGTTGCAATTATTATTAACCACTTTTCAATATAAGTTTTTATAATAGTCTTCACATACACTAATTACTTGTAAACAACTTCAATCCTTATCTAAGGAATGCGATGCCCTATTGTATTCGCGCGAGTCCGCAAGCCGTTTCATTCACTAATTAATCCGGTTCGATTTCGACCATATGCTAAAGTACTTAGGGTTCACTTTCTTTTGCGGCAATGGAACGGTGTTTTAGAAAAAATAACAAACGTCTTTACTCATTAGCCGCGTACTGACTGAGCGAGCAGCCTCGTGAGGCTGCCTCGGACGTTTGCTTCGCAACGTTTGCCGTGCGAGGCAGCGTCGGTCTGTATTTAAATATGCATGAGGCTGCCGCGCGCGGCAAAGCCGAGCCGGAGCGAGGCTAAGCCATTAGTCGAACGTCTCGAACGCTCAGTGGTGACTCACGCCTATAGGATCCTAACAAAGACTCCATCTTTTTTTTTAAGTCAGTTATTGGAATGTTCATTTCCCGGTTTATGTTTCTCCACGCATCTTCTCTTAGTCCCCTGTTGGTATAATCAGGACATAGCGCATCCCAAAGTAGTCTATATTCGCCATATAATTGTATTAATTTGAGACACTGTTCTTTATTCATGGTGTTCTTCGAAGAAGCGAGGCAAAACACAACCGTCTTGAGTGCGCGCGGCAAAGTTTCTGAGGTGCTTTAGAGCATGGACAAAAACCGACAATGTTTGGCTCGGGCCGCGGAACGCTCGGGCGAGGCAGCGCGTGGGTTTGCTTCGGGCGAGGCTCGTCTTGACCGACCGAGGATTTGCCTCACGCGGCTGCCTCACGAGGCTGCTCGCTCAGTCAGTACGCGGCTAATGATGATTTATTTGCGACTTTTTTTAGATCTCACTGCATGCTAATATATGAATTGGACATGCTGAGATGCGTGAACACCATTGCCGCTGCTTTACTTTGTATTCTCTCCTTGCTTGAAATCTTCGTCATTGGTATTATTTTGTTTGCCCTCAGCAAAACAATCATGCAATAAAGTATGATGCCTGCCAGAACACGTGATGCAGTATTTCTTGGAATAGCATTTATTACCATTATGATTAAAAACGCACTTAATACAACATTTCAGTTGCTTGACGGTTTTAAGTTTCATTTCCTTCGGCATTTGCAGAAACCTTTAGCAATTGTGTAATTTATGCTGAGCAAAACAATGAGGACATTTGATTTCCTGCACGTGCATTGCTTTTGAGTTCTTCGAATTATAACCGTTCGATTTATAAGTATTGTTAAATTTTCGGCTGTTTGGAAATGATTTTGATGAACCCGCTTGCTGCTGTGACTGACGGTGTCTTGTCGTCGACGAGGTGTTTCTAAACTAGTGAATTTATTTTCTAAAAAACTAAGAAGTCGTGTAGGACTGGTAGCTCTCTTGGCTCCTAGGTTTTTGATGGCGAGAAGACTCTCTAACGTGCCGTCATGCTATTTTTTAAAAGCTGAAAATGATTGCTGTTGTATATTGGGAACAATAAGGAACACATTGGCTTGCTCTGTAAAGATAATCCTCTTGTTAGCAAATCAGTGATTTAGAATCTCCCAACAAACGTTATAGTTATCGGCACTGATTGGAAGGGGCTGCATCAAACACTCCGCTTCACCTTTTAACTTGCATTTCAGGTACTGCATTTTTTGAGCGTTTGACAATGCGTTGTTCTTGTGGATTGCTGTACTAAATAGATCTTTAAAAGGCATCCACTGCTGGTAATGACCTGTAAATACAGGAATATCATTTGAGGTATAGATTTCTCGCGATATGATGTTGACCACATCTTGGAGTTAATAGCTTTTTTCTAGCTATTAAAAGTACGCTCGTGTTTGCTGAAGTAATACTCATAGTCTTCTGCTAGATCTTCCCCGATTCACTTACGATCTCCCAATGAAGGTTATCAATAGTAGTCCACAGATTGTGCAGGGTTCGAAGGACGTCTCCGAATTCTCACTTATCAACGATAGTTTCGACATCAATATTGTCTACTGCTTTAAAAAACGCTTTAAAATTGACTGACTGCTTATGGAACATATCGTCAAGCTTGCTGGTGGACCCTCTTGACTCTGGACTCGAAGGTCGGAGTTGCTGTTGCTGGCGGATCCGGCTGACTTGTTGAAGTTCCGGGCGCCTTTTGTAGTGCTGTTTGAGGAAGATACGTTGCTTTCTGAGCTTGCTGACATGCAGATGGTACCTGTTGGGAATCGCTACGCTACTCAGTTATTACTCAAAAATTTATTAAAATCCAATGATGCAGTTTTAGTTTTCATCAAAATCGGGCTCTCGAGACTCATTTGGGTATTTTTCACTATTACTCATAGTTTCGGATTTGGCCATCCACGCCCAATTGAGAAAATCACCCTGTATATTATTGACATAATATCTGAACTCTATTCTATCTATAAATAATATTAAGATAAAGTAGGACTTCGGCTTATATCAGAAAAGGCGGAAAGTTCGACCGGCACGTCGCGGCGGGCGGCGGCGGCGCCTGCGCGTGCGGCAGCGTGCGGTTTAAGAGCGAGACGTGTTAGCGGTTGCGAGCTTATACAGTCGCGGTCGTGGCGATCGAAACGAAACAGAATGCACGGGAAACACTGTAAAAGTATCTTTGCAGGCGCCGGCCGCGCTCTGAAATAAGCATAAATAAGTACAACTATAACTATTCAACAACACAGTGGGAACATGTCGCCTCTGCCGTACCTGAGCGCCGGGCGCCGTCGCGGGCTGCGGCTTGTCGGCGTGCGCGCTGACCTCCTCGCTGGAGCTGCCGCGCGCCCAGCCCTCCTCTGTAACAGACAGCGAGGTTAGCCGGGATGGCCCTCTCCCCCTCCCACATGTACGTCGCACTCACCCGCTCGCTTGTGCGCCTGCACCTTGTGCTGCAGCAGCGGGTAGAAGCCGCGTGCCGTCGCGTTGTGCGGCTCGTACTGCAGGATGAGTCGGCAGTACTTGAGAGCCTCTGCGTATTGACGACGCATTATGGCCGACAGGAACTGAAATAAGACAAGCGCGCTTCACTTTATAAACTTCTGAGCGCTCTGACAGTGTCTGCCAGTGTACCGTCCGCGTCAAGCGCTCACCTCAGCGAGGAACTCACTGGGCGCGGACAGAGTCTCGTTGCCCTCGGAGCAGTCCTCCGGACTGGTCGAGTGCCGGTTTGCTGCGTCCATGGCGAGCCCCGCGGTGGCGTACGGCGGAGCGCGCGCGGTCCTCAGCTGCGCCCCCGGCGTGGTCGCGCCCGAGTCTGTGTCCAGCGAGCGCAGCCGGAAGTGCTCGCTGGCGGGCCAGTAGTGCTGCGCTGGCTCTGCGTACGGCGCTGGCAGCGTCACCACCAGACGCCGCGAGGGCGACGGCACGTGCGCGGTTGGCGGCGGCAGGCGACTAAGCCGCACCGGCGAGTGCGCTGCCCTCACCGGCGAACGCACACCACGCGACGGCGAGCGCGCTGCCCTCACCGGTGAGCGCGCTGATTTTACCGGCGAGCGCGCTGTCTTCACCGGTGAGCGCGCTGCTTTTACCGGCGAGCGGGCTGTCTTCAACGGTGAGCGCGGTGCCTTCACCGGCGAGCGCGCTGCGCGCAAAGGCGCACGCTGTGCCCACAGCGTTGTATGCTCTGGCCGCACCGCCACACGCTCTGGCCGCACCGCCACACGCTCTGGCCGCACCGCCACACGCTCTGGCCACACCGCCACACGCTCTGGCCGCACCGCCACACGCTCTGCCCGCACAAACGAACGCCCTACGAATGGCCTGGGCGCCCCGGGCCACTGCCGGCGGCGCTGCTCGCTCAGGCGCAGCGCCACGCGCGAAGCGGTGTCAAGGTGCGCAGGCGGCGTGGGCTGCGGCCAGCTGGTGCGCGGCGGCCAGGCGGGCGGCGGCGGGGGCCGCGGGGGTGCGGGCCGGTACAGGCGCGCGTTGGGCACGGGCCGCCGGAACACTCGCTTGCGGCGCCGGCCGCGGCCGTCGGTGCCGCGCGCCTCTGTGCGTTTCGGTCGCGGTTTCGGCTTTGCCTGCGGGCCTGGGTACCTGGGGCAATTCGAGCGTTAGTACGGGTACTGGGTACGATGGACGGCAGTGTCACTGCCTAAGAACCAGCAGAAAACCTGGTTTCAAATAAAAAAAAACTGGAACAAAATCGGTTCACTAAATACACAGAGACTGGTGTGCGTTACCCTGGCAAAATGTTGTGCTTTAGAGAGGTGAGACTATAACAAATAAACACATGAAAAGTGTCTAGGGATCATGTACATTTATTAGCATAACTTTAAAAGTATAAGACATTTCAAAAAGATTTAAATTTGTTCCTGGTGCATTTATCTTCCATATTAAAAAAAATATAATAATAGAAAATAATTCATAAGTGGCAAAATTCAGTATAAGTACTTCATAACAATCATAATTTTCTTACCCACGTATGTTAAAGATTTTACTATTATTTTTAAAAACAAAGATTTTTTTGAATTAAATTAAATTGAATTAAATTATGCTTTTGAATTAAATCAATCCCATAAAAAAAATGTGAAATGAGAGCCAAGTTAAATATTATGACTGGTTGTTGACTTCAACGAAAAAGAAGTGAGATCTAAATGGGTGCCAAGTTCAATGGTCAGTCCTAAAATGTATTTATAACAACATAAAATATTTTTTTTTTTTTTTATAGAGGTCGCCACCGCGGCACGATAAACATCGGCTCCGTTATATTAATTAAAACAAAAGCTATAAAGTGACTTTCGTTCAATACTTATAAATGTGTACAGAGACATAGTGTTTAGTGAAGTAGTGAAGACAAAGAACAGTGGAAAAACAAACATTAAACTCGTAAAAACTTGAACCAAACAAAGTGCGAATCATCTACTAACTTTTCTGCTTCAAGATCCTTGGAGCGAATTTCGGGTCTTTTTAAGACCAGCACCCCAAAACCGGATTACTTTCGAGTGTGCAATAGTGGAAACACCATATTAAAGTGCAGAATAAAATAGGTGTAAATAAACATAACCCAACAATTGCTGATTTGCAAATCATCATCCAAGAAGCGCACTGTTGCACATACAGCGACATCTATTAGAAAAGGGTCACACTACCACGTCACACTAGCGATGACACAAGCATCGATATCTTGAAACGATCCATAACCTCATACCTCAAAAGGTTAATTAATGCACAGGCGCACCGATAGAGGGTATTACCTGAACCAAAATAAACAAGTTGAACCACAATGACGGAAGAAATTATCGAACAAAGAATTGAAATCAGAGAAACCGGAATAAAGGTTACGGAGCAAGTCACGCAAAATATTAGCGGATTATTTGAGGAGAAATTTTTGGCTTGGGAAGGAAAACTTGGAGATCTGGAAGAAGTAGTGGAAAATCAAGAAAAGAGAATCTATTATTTGGAAAACCAAGCAAGAGTAAGAAACTTGGTATTTTTCGGTATTGAGGAAAATGAAAGATCATATGATAGTTTAGAAAAAAACATAATTAAATGGCTGGAACAACACTTCTCAATCAAGCTGAGTTACAGTGACATACAGGAGATCAAAAGAGTGGGCAGAATAGGAGAAAGACCACGCCTAACAGTAGTAACCTTCTCTGCTCTAGGCACAAAAATCAGAATTTTGAAACAAAAAGGCGCCTTAAAAGATACCGTCTACTACCAGTGGCGGATCTATCATACAACCCGAAAAGCCCGGCTTGCCTTATAATCAACACAACGCAAAAAAAAACTTCCAAAAACAAAAATGTAAACAACATTAATAATATTAAAATTTGCGTTCCACGCGCCAAACGTACGTAATGCTATGCGCCGTTGCCAGGTTTCCACACACCTGTATCAATCTAAACAGAAATTATTTTAAATTCGCGCGCATCAAGAACGCGACGTTGCCAAAATTTTTTGATATCTCCGATCCGGCCGCGAGACTGGACCGCTCTAACACTATACAAAAGAAGAGTTCAAGTTTATAGCCTACGCCCTACGGTCAAACTCAAACTCAAACTCAAAACTCAAACTCAAAAGCATTTATTTCAATTAGACCATTACAGGCACTTTTGAATGTCAGAAAAACAAATTAGGCTAAGCTACAGTCACAGACACAAGGCATAATAACTTGTGAAAGTACTGTAGTTGCCCATTCCAAAGTGTAGATCTCTATGGAGAAGAATGGGCAAGAAACTCCATGGACACTCTTTTCAATCAAAATATTGTTACAAAATCTTGGTTACATCATTCATATTGAGATTATACATATATGTGAGAACGATGTAGAAATACGTGCACGTTAAGAGCGTCCAGAGTAAAATATTATATCAACAATTTAAAAACAAAGTAAGTAGTTAAAATAAGCCGTGGCAGCTTTGAGATGACCAGTCCCAACCGACAGCGCCCGTTCACGAGCATGACGCATGAATCAGCCCCATTCAGCTCAACCATATTGAAGGAAGCTAAATGACCCGACACACCCGCCACCATCAGCGAGACATTTTAGTGAGTATGACATTCTCTCACCCACCAGGGTAAATTCAAGTCAATGAAAGATAACCAAATGTAAATGGTAGCTTTACAGTACATAGTACTCACACATGTGCTATGCAATTATATAATACTAAGATATTGAGTCTATACAATGCAAAGATATTATTACAATCTTCTGCAGCTTCCACAATAACTTCACATGGTAATCAATTAGTTTGCCCCTATGGTTGTGGAGCAGGACCAGCATTGAGCCAAGCATTTTTATCATCAATGTAATCCCCCAACTTATAATATGCTTGCCTACATAGTGTGCGTTTTATACAAGATTTAAATTTCGTCTCATTTAGTTTTAGAATGTGGGGAGGTATTTTATTGTAACATTTTAAACAGTACCCCATAAAAGACGAGTCTACTTTAGCTAGCCTAAAACCTGGCTGTACTAGTTGGTCCCTGTTTCTGGTACTATAGTGGTGCCTGTCACCTCTTTTACTAAATAAATGCAGATTTTTCCTAACGTACATGATGTTTTCATAGATGTATTGACAAGGTACTGTCATGATGTTAATTTCTTTGAACAGTTCTCTTAGAGAATCACGCCTACGTAGATCATATAAGGCTCTGATAGCTCTTTTCTGCAGAATAAATATAGACTCGATGTCTGCAGCCCGTCCCCATAGTAAAATACCGTATGACATAATACTATGAAAATAACTAAAATAGACTAGCCTCGCGGTATCTACATCAGTAAATTGACGGATTTTTCTAACAGCATATGCTGCTGAACTCAGCCGTCCTGCAAGAGATGTTATATGCGGACCCCATTGTAGCCTTGAGTCGAGCGTGATCCCCAGAAAAACAGTATCTTCGACGAATTCTAGTTTCTCTTGATTCAATACTATGTCACTAACTATACTTTTGACATTCGGTAGAGCAAATCTTATGCATTTCGTTTTTTTCCCATTCAATACTAAATTATTCGCGGTGAACCAATCATGGACCTGCAGTAGTCAGTGACCCAGTGCTAGCGGCGACTTTCTCTTTCACACCCACTGGCTTGTAATGTGGCTTCTCTGACCTTTCATTTTCTCTAGCAAAGTGTCTCTATTTTCGATAAAAATTATAGGTACTTATTTCGAAAATCGTATTGAATTTAAAGCAGGGCTTTTTTATAAATATGTGAGTGTAAGTCAGTGTAAGTTTGAGAGAGCATTGTGTGGTAGAAACGAACAAACGATTTCAAATTAGTTCATATTTGTTTTGAGCGGTCACTGGTGCATTTCTTTTTTGTGTTTTAGTTTATTTAATTTCTAAAAGTTTTGTGATTAGTTTTTGCTATGATTAACGCTGTTTAGTAGTGATTGTAGCTTTTTTAACACTAAAATGAATTCGAAAACGGATGCAAGTTCCTTGTGAAGGATTAAAGTGTGTGAAATCGGTACTGGGCTTTGAGTTTTTTTGATTGGGCTTTGCCTCCATTTCATTGCGGGCACGCCACTGTCTACTACGTGGATGAAGACTATCCGAAATACGTACAGGAGAAGAGGAAGGAACTGCGCGAACAGCTAAAATTGGAGAGAGAAAAGGGAAACAGCGCCGTAATAAAATACGATAAATTGATAGTTTCCAAAAATTCCACTAAAAGAAAGCATTCGCGCTACAACACAAACTAAAGATTATAAATACATGTTTCAAAAAGAAGCAAAACAGAAGATGGACATGGAGATCTCCGAGTGGCGATTACAAAAACGAAATAGACTATATATTATCTAATCAACCGAGAATATTCCAAGACATTGGTACTATGAATCTAAATTACCCGTCAGATCATAGGCTAATCAGAGTAAAAGTAAATCTAACTGATTATAAGAAATCTAGAGTGAAATTCACAAATAAACAAACAATCCTACTAAATTGCGAAGAGGAGATATTATTAGTTACAAGACAAACTTGTCAATACTGCTAGCAGGTTCATATACTCTTCAGGAGAACACCAAAGTATAAACCTACTACGATAACATAACAAATGCCATCACCTGTAGCTTGATAAAAGCCAAGCGGTCACAAGACGCCCAAAAACAGCATAAGATACTGTCTGCGCGAACAGCAGCTCTATTACAAAGAAGGAAAGAACTGCAAAGAACAAAACATAAAACTAGATCTATGAAAAACGAACTTGCCGCACTTTACAAACTAGTCAACAAATGTATAAAGAACGATTACGCAATATACAGACAAAATATCATAGAAAGTCATATAAATCTGACAGGAAGCACAAAAAGGGCCCACAAAGACCTCAGAACAAACACCACATGGATAGAGGGACTAAAGAAGGCAGATAAACACCTGAACAAGCGCATGGATATTATTACTACCGCAACCGATTTTTATAGAGAATTGTATAGTAACAAGACCCATAAACGCACAACCCAAATCAACAACACAAGGCACAGTAGTAAAGAGAATATAAAACCAATAGACGAAACAGAAGTTATAGAGGCAATAAGAAGGCTAAAGGTAGAAAAGTCTCCTGGATCAGATAACATCACAAGCACAGAAGTAATTCTGGCTACACCGCTAGCAGAACTATCAATCTGATACTGGAAAAATCAGAAACACCTAAACAATGGTTCGAATCCAACATTATTTTAATTTACAAGGAGACCCAAAAAATGTTGATAACTATAGACCAATAAGCTTACTACCGAGCATATACAAGCTGTTTTCCGCAATCATCAACGCAAGAATTAGTCCTGAAATCGAAGACAGGCAACCAGTGGAACAGGCAGGCTTCAGAAAGGGGTTCTCTACACTAGACCGCATCCACACCCTCGAATTGATTATTGAAAAATACCAAGAACAACAGAGATCCCTATACCTAGAATTTATTCACTACCAAAAGGCTTTCGACACGGTAACACATGCAAGCATTTGGGAAAGTTTGAAAGAACAAGGAGTCCATGAAGTGTATATTGAAGTCATCAAGAGCATATACAAGAATAACATAGGGAGAATAAAGCTAGAATCTCTAGGTCCAAACTTCCCCATAAGAAGGAGCGTAAGACAAGGCGACCCACTGTCTCCGAAAATATTTATAGCTATCCTGGAGGTCATAACCAACAAGATAAACTGGAGTAAAATGGGAATCTATGTAGACGGCGCCTTCTTAAGCAATCTAAGTTTTGCAGATGACATAGTAATATTATCGGAAACAAGCTCGCAACTGCAGAATATGATTGAGTCCTTACAGATAGCTAGTACAAATGTAGGACTGGAAATTAATCTCACCAAGACCATGACAATGACGAATAGTAGGAAGATACCAATAAGAGTCAATAGAGATCCACTAGAATACACAGAACACTACATATACTTGGGAAAAACAATCAGTTTTGACAGAAAAACCAACGAAATAGAAATAGACAGGAGAGTGAAACAAACATGGAACAAATACTGGAGTCTCAAGGAAATTTTTAAGAGTTATTTGCCTATAAGCCTGAAAACTAAGATCATGAACTCGAGCCTCATACCGTGTTTGACGTACGGATGCCAGACGTGGAAGTTTACTGCTAAAGCTAAGCACAAAATCACCACCTGCCAACGGGGAATGGAGCGAAGCATGCTTAAGATTAGGAAAATAGATAAAATACGTCACACAAAAATAAGAGCTATTACCAAATCTAAAAATGCCTTGACCTATGCACAAAAGCTGAAGTGGAAATGGGCAGGCCACCTTGCGAGGCTTTCAGACCAACGATGGACCTTAAGGGCAACCTTATAGAAGAGCCCGCAGGGGAAAAGAAGCAGAAGCAGACCACAAACACGATGGGAGGACGAAATTATCAGAACAGCTGGCTCAAATTGGAGCCAAATAGCGAAAAAAAGAGACACATGGGCAGCTTTGGAGGAGGCCTTTACCCACTCTGGAGTCCTTGCAAAAGAAGATAACTTACAAAACGAACAACTACATTTAATACAAGAAACTAACCTACTAACACATTCCTACTAGAAATTAAGTTAATACTGTAATACAAGCAAGGAATAAATAGGCCTTTTTATTTTATTTTATAAAATACTTTATAACAACTTAAAATATCATTTCTTCTTTTAACTTAGAATAATATATTAAAGCCTAAGGTCTACCTTGGCTAAATTCTCATATACGAAGTACCTACTAAAACAGTCATGGAAGAGCCCTATGTTCGATGATTAGTTTCTACCAGCAAACCAAATTTTCAGAAAAATAAAATAAAAACTTACAGCTTTAGAACATGCGAAGGCTATAATATAATTTGTATACGAAAACTAGCCAAATCAGACCGTAGGCTTCAATATGTATTATCCTAATCTCACTTCTTTTGTCGATGAAGTCAACAACCAAGGCATATATCATAATATTGAACTTGGCTCTCATTTCACATTTATTCAATTCAATTCCTTTGTTGCTAGCAACAAGCAGTAGCATTAAGGTATGATTCCGAACTCGGCAACAAGCAGCAGTGCTGTTACCGCAGTGCTGCCACTAAGGTGCTCCCAGCAGTGCTGCCTGCCGCGCTGATTCCGAGCAAGGCGGCAGTGTCGCTCTGTTCGTGGTGATGCGATGTTGTGTATTTGTTAGTTTACTTTGAGTTGACAAGATGTCCATTGATGACCAACTTTTATTTATACTGTTGGAATAGGAAATTAACTGTTCCTCTTCTGAATCAGAGAAATTCATCCTTTTGTTGTCAATTTACATGTCGACATTCACGTAGGTACTCTTGCTGCCGCGTCACTACTGGTCTGTCGCGGCGGCTGGACACGCAGCATTGCTGCCTAGCTCGGAATGTAATCTCATATAAGCTTATAGAAATTGTATGGGGACCAGTAGTGTCGCGGCAGCACTGGTGCGGCAGGACTGCTGCTTGTTGCCGAGTTCGGAATCATACCTTTAGGAGCACAAAATTATTAGAAAAATAAATAAAAATAAGATAGAACACAATATTTCCTACAAATTAATAATTGAAATTATGTTTTGAGGTTGCCAATCCGCACTGGGCCCGCGTGGTGGATTATAGCCCATTCCCTCTCATAGAGAGGAGGCCTGTGTCCCAGCCGTGGGAACATTAAAAAGGCTGATGATGATGATGATGTTTTTGATGGGATATCATTACTTTTTGTACAGAAATTATTAGTAGGTGGTACTTATTCATAAAAAAATGAATACCAAATGGTTTTTGTTAATCTACTGTATTTTCCTACGTTTATGGGGTATAATTGTCTTTTTTGTCATTTTCTATAATAAAAAAAATAAGGGGAATCCCCACTCGTTATATATTCACGTGAAGACCTTAAAATCCACATAAAGACCGGCTGTCATCATTTTTTATTGCTGATTCTTACATTACAGGTGCTATATAAGTAAATGTTCTTAACAGAATCAATTAATTGAAAAATTATAATAAAATGATAAAATTTTTTTTATAATAAAATGATAAAAATTTAATTTACGAAAATCGGCAAAAGCCGAAAAAAATCGTGTTTGTCATACTGATGTGATAATCTGATCTGATGTGACTACGAGTCGGCCATGTAACCATGTTACAACATTTCAATACAAAGAAGTACACTTAAAAATTGTCATTAAAATAGGTAAACAGAAAATACACTGGTTATAAAAAAAAATATACTAAGAATATTACGTTAATCGTTTTTAAAATCATTTTTAACTTTTTTTGGCTTTTTAACGCACAAAGCATACTATACTGTCAGAGAATTCCTTACTGAGAAACAATTTTCAATAAGTAGTGGGTAGTGATGATATGTGAACTTCATTGAAGTGAATTAGAAAACTTGTAATTTAAAACTATTGAATGTATTTATTAATTGTTTTAGCGTCAAAATATTACCTACTAATAACTTTGACATTTTAATTATTTTGACATACTCTAACATTTTTTATTGTTTTTTATTATTGACATTAGAACTTTGACATTTAATAATTTTGACATAGATTTTTGATATTTTAATACATAATTGGAGCGTTGAATAATATGTAATTATTTTCTAATTTAATACCATAATTATGCATGATTTGAATATTTTACTAAATGTAATGTAACCTTATGCTAGATTTGCACACCATATTTGTACGCCTCCTGGCATGACATAGCGCTCTATTTAAATAAAAGATCTTTACCTTGTTTACCTATGTTAACAAATAAATTATGATTTGATTTGGAATAAAAAAATACATACATACATAAACTCACGCCCTTTTCCCATGGGGGTAGGCAGAAACCACAGACCTGCTATATCCTTACATACTCCTTTTGCCTTGTCAAAAAACAAAACATTATTCGTTATTGTATAACGAAAACCTTGTAAATCATGAATGTAACTATGTTTTACTTATTACACTTTATTTATGGATTGTAAGCAACACACGTGTTTTTACCATTTTTGACGGAATCAGTTAGTCAAAACTACTTTTAACCAGTTCCATTGGGCAAAACTACTTTTAACTTTCAGTCGAAAGTAGTATTGTCGAAAGCATACGGTTAAAACTACTTTTGACTGGTTAAGAGTTTTGACTGCAACATATATATCTCGCAAGTCTTAATATATGAGACAAATTTAACGTGTTTATGTGAAATAGTTTTTGAGTTATGAGGGGGTCAAAAATTTAGACGCGGACCTCTGGACGGTGAGTAATAAGCTAGCTCGCCGTCCGTCCGTCTTTTGACGACAGGCCGTGTAGACGGCCGCGTTCGTGTTCCACGCGCCTCAAAGAGATGTCAGCAAACAGGGAGGGGCCCGCAAGGGCCGATGCCTGCCAGGGCTGCGGGACTGTTCGAAAGAGATACCGCGGCCCTGGAACACAAAGAGCGAGTAAGGAACATGAATGGGTTTTAGTCAGTACAAGTCTGCAGCACACTGGGAATATTCGGTAAGCCATTACCAGACAAGGCCGATTTTTACGAATTACGGTGAATTGTCTTCTCACTATAATTTGTACACTACGACTTGGCAATTGGTTTTAAAGGTACAGTCAGAACACCTGATCTTCGTTAGTGACCAAACTGGCAGGAAGAGACCACAAGCATTCAACGTTCATGCTAGTTCACCATTTCCGCTTTCAATACTACGACGAAGCAATCGCGGGCAAAGTTTAGAATAGGCAAACGAACATTTGGCTTGGTATGATCGCCAATGGTCTAGATGTTACTCTCAGATGAATCCCGGCTCAGCATCCTTCCAGATACACGTAGAATACGCGTTTGGCGACCACCTGGACATGAGACGAGCTAGCGAAATCCCCAGAAAGTCTATCCATATCAAAGTGAATCAATCATGGTATGGGCTACTATCATATATGTATAATCATGGTAAACTACGTCTATGCGGGAGAACTGACCGTGTTTAGATAAAATGCAATTTATCGGCTGCAAAATGCCGTGATGAGGTGCTGGCACTTATATATTCTAACCACACCGGATGGAAATGGGACTAGATTTTATGCGAATGAATGATAAGGCCCGCCCACTTACGACTGCAGCGGTAACTCAGCGGCTACAGCAACGTAATGAAGAAGCTCTGGACTGGCCCACGCAATCCCCAGATTTAAATACTGTTAAGCACGCCTGGAATATGCTGCAACGAAGGTCTCTAAGAATTTACCCGAGAATCTGCTGCCGAACAATCCACTTTTCGTGCATTTTTGTCAGATGTGGTACCTTACACCACGAGGCCAACTTGACAACATTGTTTTGAGCTTGAAAAACTTTTGCAGATGTGTTATAGCCAACTTGTACAGGTTCCAGTTCTCCTCACTGCAATCCCGTCTGTATCTTCTAAAACCCCTGTTACGCTGCTCATAGCCATCCTTATTCCTGGGTTTATCCATGGAGCCGGAGGGCGCTTAATACGGAATGCCCTCAGTGGTACATGCGCGTCCATGAGCTGCAGAACAGACCTATTAAATATCTCAACTTTCTCCTACACTGTCGATGATTGGAAAATGCAGTCCCAATTAATGGTTTGTGCATCTGCATTGAGTTTTTCCTTATCCAACCTCGCGAAACTCCGAATAAAAAGAATTTCAGGCCGCTGCTTAATGAATTTTGTAAGAGAGGTAAATTAAATCGTGCCTAGCAGCCTCCAGGAGCAGCGACCACGGTTAGCAACGAGATTTGCAAGAGTCGCTTTGTTTGTTTGTCATCAGTTATCGCTTTTATGAGTTTAGAATTGGATCATTTTCGTTTTTTCCAAATTAATTTGTAAGTTGTTAGAATGTAACCAGTCTATTATGTTGTCTATTGCATTGTTTACGTCTTGTTCATATGTATCTGCATTTTCACATTTCACAATGAGGGTTGTGTCATCGGCAAACAAGATTGTGTTATGGCAAGTGATAGGTATTTTTTTTGTTCGGATGGGATGTCATTGATTATGACTTCACCCGCTCTGGACAGAGCAGAAGTGAGTGTCAGACTTGTACTGACTAAAACCCATACATGTTCCTTCCTTTGCTTGATTGGCCTGTTGGTCTACTGGTTAGTGACCCTGACTGCTAGGACGGAGGTCGTGGGTTCGATTCCCACACAGGACAAATCTTTGTGCGATGAGTACGATTATTTGTTCTTCATCTGGGTGTATGTATTTAGAAATATATAAGTATGTTTATCAGTTGTCTGGTTGCCATAGTACAGGCTCTGCCTAGTTTGGGATCAGATGGCGGCGTGTTGGTTTTCCCAAGATATTATTATTATTTCCTTTATTTATTTACATACATATTCATTTCATTTTTAAATATTTAAATAAAAAACAACAAAAATAAACATTTAAAAATATAAAAAAATAGTAGCCCACCAGCATTGGGAACAGGGTCCGAGCTACCGGTGGTCAGGGCTGTTGAGAGAGGAACCTCCTGACAATTCGCGCCGTGTCCAGAAGTACTGCTTTCTGAATCAAGCCCTTGATCCAGCTGCCAAGCGAGAGCCTCCTTAGATGTTGGTCGAGGCTACTGGCTATTAATCCATTGGATGACACGACTATCGGCACAATAACTGCTGTACTCACATCCCACATGTCGACAACTTGGCGAGCCAGATCTAGATACTTGAACTGCTTATCTTTTTCTGCTTTCACGAGGTTCTCGTCATGCGGGACTGTTATATCAACAATCATTGCGCGGCGCTCCAATCGATCTATCACCACAATGTCAGGCTTATAGGCAACAATAGTCCTGTCAGTGGATAGATCGATCCCAATACAACGTGATATTACCATTATCGAGAACTGGGTCGGGCGCATACTTATAGTATGGCACTTCTGATTCCACAAGGCTGTACTTCAAAGCAAGTTGCTGGTGGATAATCCTGGCAACGAGGTTGTGTCTATGCAAGTATTCTCCGTTAGCTAGACTAGAACACCCAGAAATAATGTGTCGGATCGATTCTCCCGGACGGTGGCATGCCCGACATATGTCAACCGTGCCATCCTTCACAATTTATTTCCGATAGTTATTCGTCATCATAACTTCGTCCATTATTGCACAGACAAAACCTTCGGTTTCCCCGAAGTGGTCACCGAAGCGCAGCCAAGATACGGACGCTAAGAAGTCTACATCGGGCCCATGTAGGGCCCGGTAAAAGCGTCCGTGAAGCTCCTTGCCCTGCCATACCTCCTTGCGGTCATTAGTGTCTAATACTCTAGGTTTGCGCCAGCTCTCGTTAGCCAGGGAGAGCGGGGTGAGGCCCTTGTCCACTGAGACCACTCCTCGGTGCATACCCACGTCGGCTTCTAGGAAGTATTCCCTGAGACTGCATACCTCACGGTTGTGCAGGGTCTTAGCATTTAAGAAGCCACGACCTCCGCATTTCCGTGGGATATACAGTCTCATCACCGACGACCGTGGGTGATGCATCCGATTTGCGGCTAGCAGTACGCGGACCCTCCTATCCAAGGCATCAAGTTCCGTCTGAGTCCATTTGAGTATGCCGAAAGAATACATCAAAACCGGCATGACCCATCTGTTGAAGGCGCGCACCTTATTTCCGCCTGATAAAAGACTATTAAATACTTTTTTCAGGCGGCCAAAGAAGCGCTCCTTCAACGATTGTTTCATGCCGGTAGTGTTGATGCCTAATGCTTCCGACATACCCAAATACTTGTAAGTTTCTGTTGAGGAGAGGGATCTATGGTGTATGGAATCGGAGAGTTGAGTTCCCACGGATTCCATAATCTCCCCTCGCTTTACATGCATAACTGCACATTTGTCCACACCAAATTCCATCCTGATGGCGCTACTGAAAGTTTCTGTTACCTTCAGTAGCTCTAGCAGTTGCAAGTTGTTGGGGGCAAAGAGTTTCAGATCATCCATGTAAAGAAGGTGAGATACGACCTGACCATCTCTCCTCAACCGATAGCCTAGACCTCAACCCTCCAGCAGTGTGCTGAGTGGGTTCAAGGCTAGACAAAACCACAATGGACTCAGACTATCGCCCTGGAATATACCGCGCTCGATCCTTATCGGTTCGCTGTTCCTCTGGATCTGTTATTATTATTATTTGCTATTTGTGTTCCAGGGCCGCGGTATCTCTTTCGAACAGTCCCGCAGCCCTGGGGTCCCGCAGCCCTGGAAGTGATAGGTTTTGTGGGAGATCATTAATATACATGAGGAATATGAAAGATCCCAACACACTGCCACTCTAAAATAACTTTAAAATACAATTTAACAAATTTTGCTACTTATTAGTAAACAAATTATACTTAAATACTATTATATGTACAGGCTGTAAGGGACAGCCCGCCGTAGACTGACTGAGTGAATTCAGTAAAAATCATAATGTTACGTCGGTTGCTTTACGAGAACATTCTAGATTACGAGGGAGTCTCGAATGTTCTACTATGGAGCTGTCTAAGACGATTCGAGTCTAGAATGTTCTACTATAGAAATTTCTAGAAGATTCGAGAAAGTTGTGGAACCTTCTCGAAGGACAATATTCCACTAAGGAACTGCCTAGAACATTCAAGAAAGATATCGAACTTTCTCGAAGGATGATGTTCACTGAAAAAAAAGTTCGAGAAGGTTCTGTCGTCATATAAATAGCCATCGTGTTTGCGGGAGCGATCAGTAAAAGGCGAAAGATTTACACGGTTTGAAGGGATACCAGAGATTTTAGCCGGAGTGCTACATAGAGAGAATGTAATTTTACATTGAAATAAAGGACACGAATAACTGAAAAAACGATAAAAATTATGAAAAATTTCTTAAGAAAAAATCCGTAGGAATATGATTGAAAATAAGGAGCTGATTATACACCGTGTCAGTTTGGGGAGGAGTGTCCCTTACACCCTGTGTAGTAGGATAACTAACAGGCGTGGGTTTGGGGTGTACGACGAGTAGCCCGCGCTGGTCCTGCGGCGTCGCTCGCGCTCGTGCAGGCGCGGCGCGCCCAGGTCGATCACGTCGTCCACCGCGTCGCGTTTCAACCTACGTACGAAATTATATCAAAATAAGTAACTCCTCTCAGTCTGTATAATAATCAATACATGTACATATTATACTAGCGGACGTCACGTGGTTTCACCCGCGTAGTTCCCGTTCCCGTGGGAGTACGGGAATAAAATATAGCCTATGTTACTCGCTGATAATGTAGCTATCCATTGCTGAAAGAATTTTTCAAATCGGTCAAGTAGTTTTTAAGTTTATTCGTTACATACAAAAATGCAAATGAAGTGTCTGATTGTAATAACAAAATAACAGCTTTTTACTGAATGCATATTATCTATACTATCAATACTTCTTTACTAATACAGCCTCCTCGATAAGTCGAAAACCTCTGAATCTCGAAAAAATGTCTTGTCCCTTCCCTACAGCATATGCCTATCTTTTAAGGTTGCCTAACAATAACCGACTTTTTTAACCGACTTTCTTCAAAAAGGAGGAGTTTCTCAATTCGGTTGTACGTTTTTTTTTGTTTGTTACTTCATAAGTTCTCCGTCATTTCGAAACCGGTTTGAAAAATTCTCTCTTTTATGTGAAAGGATATACTTCCCGATTAGTCCCATAGAAATTTCATCAATATCGGTCCAGCAATTTAGTTCCTTTTTCACGTTAATTGGTACATCACGCGACGTCGCGTGAAGTCTTGCATGTTAAATTTGGCGTACTTCCCGATTTCCAATTGTATTGAAATTTTGCACACTTATGTATATCGCGTCATAGTGCAATGTATAGATGACATGGAGCTGATCTGATGATGGAGCTGGCAGGTGGCCTTAGGAACTCCGTTATGAAACGACATAACCCCATCGAGTTTGGGCTCGTATGATTTGTCTTGACGAGTACTTTTTCTCAAGATGGTATCCAGGGTCTGACAATGGAGCTGTTAGGTGGCCATAGGATCTCCGTGATAAAACGACGTAACCGCATCGAATGTGGGCTCGTTTGATTCGTCTTAATGAATAGTTTGCCTTTAGATGGTAACCCGGGTTTGATGATGAAGCTGGAAAGTGGCCCTAGGATCTCCGTAATAAAGCAAGGCAACCCCATCGAGTTTGGACGCGTATGATTCGTCTTGACGAATACTTTGTCTCTAAATGGTAACCAGGGTTTGATGATGAAGCTAGAATGTGCCCATAGGATTTCCGTAATAAAACGACGTAACTGCATCGAGTTTGGGCTCGTTTGATTCGTCTTAAAGAGTAGTTTGTCTTTAGATGGTATCCAGGGTGTGATGAGGAAACTGGAAGGTGGTAGAGTCTCCGATCTTGTTAGGAGTGGGTCTCATATGGGCATTCAACACGACCTTGGTTTTGTCCATGCTAATTTTAAAACCCACTCTTTCGGAAGTTCCACTGAGGTCATCAACCTTTTTTTTTTTACGGATATCATCAAATGACTTCTCCCGCTCCGGGCAGAGCGGAAGGGAGTGTCAGACTTGTACTGACTAAAACCCATCCATGTTCCCTCCTTGCCCTTTCTGTTCCAGGGCCGCGGTACCTATCTCTTTCGAAAAGCCCGCAGCCCAGGGAGGTCATCAACCTCTCGTTACAATTTAAAAATTAATTCATGACAAGAATTTGTGTAGAACTACAACTAAAAAGGGTAAAATAAAAAACTTTCTGCGAGAAAAAACCGACTTCCAAAAAAACACAAAAAAACCTAAAATAACTTTACTTTCGGAAGTCGGTGACAAAAAAGTCAATGAAACAAACAAAGTCACCGCCTTCCGAAAGTAAAGTTATTTTTTTTTGTGTTTTTTTGGAAGTGGTTTTTTTCGCAGAACGTTTGTTTATGATTTTAAAATTTGGTTAAAAATAATGCTTTATTTGTGAAGGTGCTTTTACCGACATAGTATTAATCCTCAAAATAAATATGTTGGTCATCTTTAGCGTTCAATTATGAACAAAATTGCCCTTTACATCATTTAATTTAGATGAATATTAGGAAATATCATAGAATGCAAATAACTCGCGCAACAAAATAATATCATAACGATGGCGAGGGTCCAGCAGAAGATGACTCTCAATGGGAAGTGCGCTATAAGAAGCTGACTCTCAATGGGGAAGTGCGCTATAAGAAGCTGACTCTCAATGGGGAAGTGCGCTATAAGAAGCTGACTCTCAATGGGGAAGTGCGCTATAAGAAGCTGACTCTCAATGGGGAAGTGCGCTATACGAAGCTGACTCTCAATGGGGAAGTGCGCTATAAGAAGCTGACTCTCAATGGGGAAGTGCTCTATAAGAAGCTGCAATATGATGTACAGCACAATCAGCAACATATTATGTTACTGTATAACATAATACTAGCTGTGCCCGCGTCTTCGTCCGCGTGGAGTTAGATCTTTCTCAACCTGTTATTGTAAATCGCAACATGACTTTATCTGTTCGTAAGTGTTACAATTTACACCATTGTTTTGGTGTTTGTTTATTGGGTAGGTTAATAGACTTGATTGATTCAAACATAAAGCATTTATTTCAAATAGACCTGTAACAAAGTGCCTATGAAAGTAACAGGCTGAGAAAGATCTAAGTCCACGCGGACGAACTCGCGGGCACAGGTAGTGAAAATATATACGGCTCACATTTTTTCTGTCTGTCTGTTTGATCCGGCTAATCTCCGAAACGGCTGGACCGATTTCGACACTACACACACTTACTGGCAAATAGCTTAATCAATATAATATTGATATAAAATAAATAAAAAAGTACTTAAAAACTAAAACATGTCAGTGAAAAAAAACAACTTGTCTGCAAGGTACGCTCGACGACCAATCAAACTACACAAAACCAGTTTGTGCGGAGCTCTCACTAACATAGGAAATCTATACAAAGCGGAAAGATACAGCTTCATGTGCCGCCGTGTGCATTATTTAAATTATAGCTTGAGAACTTTATATGCTTTGACTTTGGGAAGCGCTTATAATTTTGATCAATACGTTGCACAGTGGAACGAATGTATGGGAGCGGTTGGACGTAGACATGTCCGAAAAAAAAGAGTAAAATTATGCCAAACTAATGATGCCATCTTATTCGATTACTTAATGCCTTCATAACTTGTGGTGATGAATTTCTTCATAACTCCCATATTTCGGGAGTAATTTGAGAAAATGTGAAATTTTACTATGAAAATGAGTGTATCGAGCTCTCTCCCTCCTGATTCCGGGCTTGTTTCAAGTAGCGGTCTCTAATATCATAATGCTAATACTAAGAGCTATATTTAATACTAAGACACATAGTGCGCCAAATGTGCACTTTCTGGGATAAAGAGTGATGTTTATTTTATAACACAATTTTTTTATTTTTTGTTTATTTTGTTGATTAAAACCGTTTTTCTAAAGGTTTACCTTATTACAATAACATTTCTGAGCAGCCAATTAGAGAAGATATAAGCTAATTAGGATATATAATTAGGGACTTAAGGTTTACATATAAAACTGATGCACTAATGATTACTGATAAGAACATTGCTATTATTTAATTACTAAATGGCTCTTAATACACTAATTTAGCATGCATCATTTACTAATTATCACAATAACTAATTACCTTGCAATATTTAACAAAGGATACCTGGGATACCTGGATTTTATATAAATAGGTCACTATTAGTAACTTTAAAATCAGTGTTGATTTACACCTCGTTGTATCCAAGCTAATCTCGCAATGTATTTTCCAAATTTTAATACAAATCTTGATATTCACGTTGCTTTATGCGCACGCGCACATAAAGATTTACGCGACTTTAACTATTTGTTCAGTGTTTTAAAAGATAACAGTTGTGTTCAGTTATGTGAAAGTGCTGAAACAAGTTTAAAAGACTGGTGTCGTCGATTTTGCTACCGCATTTATGCAAAATGGACACAGTCTGGAAGAAGCACAGATAAGTTTCGGAAGAAACATGAGATTTGGCTACAGGCTGCAATTCAATGGCCGGAATTACAGAATGAAAATATGGAACCTTCTACAGAAAATATAAGTGACGTCATCGAGCCCATAATTTCTCCTGCTAAATCTGATGCTTCAACTTGTACACATCCTAGTCCTCGTAAATCTTTTGAGGACCTTAGTAACCGGCAAAAAAGAAGACGCACTGAAGATAGTCTTTCATGCAGCAGTAGCAGCGCTGAAATTATGTTTTCGGCCGAAAGGGCGCTTCAAAAGGCAGGACAAAGCGATACAGCTTATGTTATGAAATACTTGACGGAGAATCCAGAAGAGGCCTCAAAAATCAAAGCCTTCATTGAAGGTAAATCAATTCAGGTACGGGAAATATCCCCTTTGAAGGCATTGGCTCTTTATGTATCGATGAACTTATCGAAATGGCGCTATAACACTCTTCGGGATTTCAACACTCAAGAAGGAGCTCTTCAATACCCGAGTTACTACATGTTGGTTAAAGAAAAAATTAAGTGCTATCCGGCCAAAGAAGATCTCACAGTTACAGAGAGCTCTGCAAAAATCAAATTACAAGCCTTGATGGATTTAACCTCAAGAAGACTTATTAGGTCGTTAGAAACCCCTGTTGATCCCAATCAACAGCTCGTATTGACCAGCAAATGGGGTTTTGACGGATCATCTAGCCAAAGCATTTATCATCAAAGGACGAGTGAAGATGAGCAAATCGATCTTGCTAGTAATTTTATGATTAGTCTTGTACCACTGCGGCTCGTCTCAAAAGGTGTAACAATTTGGGAAAACGAGCGACCATCTTCCACTTCATTTTGCCGGCCAATATTGTTTAAGTTTATAAAGGAAACCAAAGAAAATGTGCAGAGAGAGATGGCTGAAATTGAAGCAGAGATTGAAGCCTTAACTCCATCCACCATCACTGATGGAATTAGTGTCAAACACCAACTGCTGTTGACAATGATTGATGGTAAAATTCATTCCATTATATCCGATACAGCAGCTTCAGTGTGTGACATATGCAAGGCTTGTCCTAAAGAAATGAATAATTTAGAGTTAATCAAAGATAAACACGCAAACGAGGACATGTATAAATATAGCTTAAGCACCCTTCACGCTTGGATTCGCTCAATGGAATGCTTATTACACATTTCCTACAAATTAGACATAAAATCATGGCAAGTAAGGGGTGATATAGCAAAAAGGCAAGTTGATGACAGGAAGAAAAGAGTTCAAGAGGCTGTAAGAAGAGAAACGGGCTTACTTCTCGATGTTGTGAAACAAGGCAGTGGATCCACCAACAATGGCAACTCGGCAAGGAGATTTTTTGAAAACTACACTAAATCTGCTGAACTGACCGGAATAGATGCTATGCTTTTAAGAAAAATCTGTGTGATCTTGCAGTGTATTTCATCAGGAGAGAAGATCAACGTAACTAAATTCCGAGAGTTCTGCTTTGATACTGCTAAGCTTTACGTGGAGTTATACCCATGGTATTATATGCCTTCTTCACTTCATAAAATTTTAATGCATGGGCCAGACATAGTTCAGAACATGTCAATTGTGCCCATTGGTTTTCTATCCGAAGAGGCATCTGAGGCTAGAAATAAAGATTTTAGAAAATATAGAGAGGGGCATTCTCGAAAGCATAGCAGTATCTCATGCAATGAAGATATTATGCACAATCTTTTACTGTCTTCTGATCCACTTGTTACAAGTATCCGTCCAAAAGGAAATAAGTTTGTAAAAAAATCTTCTTTTAAGGAATTTTATGAGCTTACGGATTCTGAGAAAAGTGATATCGAATTTGTTAACATAAATGATTTAGCGGACATCGATTCTGAATTTGAATTAATTGATGATGATGATGATGACGAAGATAATTAAATGATGTTATTGTTTTAAAATGTGTAACTTAGTAAATTAGAGCTTACATCTTAATTATTTATTGTACTTTTAATGAAACTAGGTAATTTATTATCAACTTACTTAAAAGTCATACTCTCATCAGTTCTTGTGAATATTTTTGTTAATATATATTTCTGTATATATATAATATATTTATAGACCTCTTAATAAGTCTGTCTGCGGTTTAAAGTAAATACAAATGGGGAAAAAACGTTTTTTTTTTAAATTTTCATTTCCTTTTATCCCAGAAAGTGCACATTTGGCGCACTATGTGTCTTAGTATTAAATATAGCTCTTAGTAATAGCATTACGATATTAGAGACCGGTACTTGAAACAAGCCCGGAATCAGGAGGGAGAGAGCTCGATACACTCATTTTCATAGTAAAATTTCACATTTTCTCAAATTACTCCCGAAATATGGGAGTTATGAAGAAATTCATCACCACAATTTATGAAGGCATTAAGTAATCGAATAAGATGGCATCATTAGTTTGTCATAATTTTACTCTTATTTTTCGGACATGTCTACGTCCAACCGCTCCCATACATTCGTTCCACTGTGCGTTGGTCAGGTTCAGATTTCAAAACTGATTTGAATTATTTCTATTGTTTTAGCCAAAAGATTTTCTTATAATATCACGGCTATTTTAGTTTCTTCTAACGAAACCTACTCGACCTTAAGACAAAACTATTTTGTTCATAAATACCTCAGAACAGAGATCCTATAGTCCACATATACATTCGGAGCGGGTCATTGGTATAGACTTGGAAGGAATCGGAGTACGCCTGTGGTGACGTCAGACGACGTACTTACTCGTACGAGGCGTGCTTACAGAGTCTTGATGTTTACAGCTCGACGCTAGGACGACAGTCAGTGTCTGATCGCGGCCGAGTTGAGACGTCTTGAAACTGTACTCGATACATTGTGTCCCGAGTTATTGTGTTAAGTTGTAATCTCAAGTAATTCGTTAGTTTTGCTAGAAACAGTGTATCGTACCAAATGTGTTTTCATAGCACGAAACCCATCGTCTGCCCACATAATGCTCGAGCTTAACTGACTAAATCCAGGCATCCCCGACAAACATAAACATATGAATGGTAAAATCACTGTATTATTTATGGCTTTGCCATAGTTAGATAAAAATTAAATTGATCAAACCAACAATCGATGCAACTAATCAATTATATTTCAAATTATGGCAACATCATCCTTTGACATATGATCATCTGTCAAATCCATTATCTGTAATTATCATGGTTGGATTTGACAGTAAACTGTAATCTATCTTCTCATTTGCACGCTTACTATCGTAGTTTTCTTTTGCCGAGGTTTGTACCCTTTTGAAACCTTTTTTATGATAATGGACTCCGATCAACCTCTTCGAATGACGACCCCCGCACACACTTGGACCCTGGCTCCCCCCGATGTGAATTTATGGAAACTGTTGACCCCGCATCCTCAATCCATCATTTAAATATACACTACGATGACCAGCCTAGAGAAGAGGTAGAAACAACAAAATTTTTAGGGCTCCACATTGACAAAAAACTGAATTCGAAAACCCATATCGAAATCATGTGTAAGAAAATCAGTAAATCTGCCTATGCCCTACACACATTGTAGTCTATAATAAGTGTGGAGGCATTACTTACAGCCTACTATGGTTTAGCAGAATCTCATCTTCGCTATGGTGTAATTTTTTGGGGCATCTCAACAGAAAAAGACACGGTGTTCAAGGCTCAAAAGAGATGCGTTCGTTCAATATTTAAAATTAAACCCACTGATAGTTGCGTGCCTTACTTTAAGAAATATAAAATACTTACTTTGCCATGTCTGTACATTTTAGAAGTAGCTGTTTTTGTCAAAACAAATCCACACAGATTTAAAAGATTAGAGGAAGTGGTCCCACGAAATAGGCGCGACAACAGCAGGATATGCTCTCATACGGCAAGAACAACCCTCATGCGCAAAAGTGTCTTCTGTATGGACTCTCTCCTACCATATTTAATAGATTACCGAAAAGTTGGAGAGAACTGCCCTTGTCACTTTTCAAAAATAAGCTGAAAAATTTTTTTGTGAGCAAAGTTTATTACAATGTTATAGATTTTTTAAATGAAAAGGACTTTTCTATTCCGACTTCTAATATACATACCTAGTTAAGAATAACAATTGAATAATGTAATCTTAAATTAATTGACTTTTGAATGATTCTATTTGACTGCATAATAATGAATATTCTGGACATAATTTAATCTATTTTGACTATAATATAATTTTACTATAATATCTTGACATCACTTACTATTTATTTGTTTTGTATTTTGTAATGAATTGTATAATGACTATTATGTAAAATGCAATTGAATGTAATTTTTAATACCTATCAAATTTGTACGCCATTATTGGCAAAACATGGACGCACACGTCATCTATTAATATAATACCTTGCATGTCTGATTAGTCAGTTTATGTAAACGCAAGTTTGACAAATAAACTATCTTTATCTTTATCCAATGACGACCCTCGCGAATCTCGCTATAATTAAATCTGTTTTATTTCCAAATGGCGACTTATTGTCATAACTGATAAGTACTAGAAGGTGTTAATAATAACTTAAACTATAATTCAATAAACTAAGTATCAGTGTGGGCCACTGTTGTTCTAATAGGTTGGCATTAACCTTTATGCACACTGGTGCATATTTTCGTGATTATGAACGGCACACATGTATAGATTTTGGGCTTAACTCCTGAATGTGGAGCTGGCCACCGCCTGTTGTGATTGGCTAGCTAGATTTAATGAATGAATTTGTGGATATTTCTCCGAATTGCGGGGAATCCTACACGCAGACACGATAGTTTCCTAAATAATAGAGGAACAGCGAACCGATAAGGATCGAGCGCGGTATATTCCAGGGCGATAGTCTGAGTCCATTGTGGTTTTGTCTAGCCTTGAACCCCCTCAGCACACTGCTGGAGGGTTCAGATCTCACCTTCTTCACATGGATGATCTGAAACTCTTTTCCCCCAACAACTTGCAACTGATGGAGCTACTAAAGGTAACAGAAACTTTCAGGAGCGCCATCAGGATGGTGTGTACAAATGTGCAGTTATGCATGTAAAGCGAGGGGAGATTATGGAATCCGTGGGAACTCAACTCTCGGATTCCGTACACCTTAGATCCATCTCCTCAACAGAAACCTACAAGTATTTGGGTATGTCGAAAGCATTAGGCATCAACGCTGCCGACATGAAACAATCGTTGAGGGAGCGCTTCTTTGGCCACCTGAATAAGGTGCTAAGCAGTCTTTTGTCAGGTGGAAATAAGGTGAGCGCCTTCAACAGTTAGGTCATGCCGGTTTTGATGTATTCTTTCGGCATACTCATATGGACTCAGACGGAACTTGATGCCTTGGATAGGAAGGTCCACGTACTGCTCTGACCGCAAATCGGATGCATCACCCACGGTCGTCTGTGATGAGACTGTATATCCCACGGAAATGCGGAGGTCATGTATTCTTAAATGCTAAGACCCTGACAACCGTGCGGTATGCAGTCTCAGGGAATACTTCCTAGAAGCCGACGTGGGTATGCACCGAGAAGTGGTCTCAGTGGACAAGGGCCTCACCCCGCACTCCCTGGCTAACGAGAGCTGGCGCAAGCCCAGAGTATTAGACACTAATGACCGCAAAAAGGTATGGCAGGGCAGTGACCTTCACGGACGCTTTTACCGGGCCCTTCTTAGCGTCCGTATCTTGGCTGCGCTTCGGTTACCACTTCGGGGAAACCCAAGGTTTTGTCTGTGCAATAATGGACGAAGTTATGATGACGAAAAACTATCGGAAATACATTGTGAAGGATGGCACGGTTGCATGGAAGGATGGCATGCCACCGTCCGGGAGAATCGATCCGACACATTATTTCTGGGTGTTCTAGTCTAGCTCGTTGCCAGGATTATCCACCAGCAACTTGCTTTGAAGTACAGCCTTGTGGAATCAGAAGTGCCATACTATAAGTATGCGCCCGACCCAGTTCTCGATAATGGTAATATCACGTTGTATTGGGATCGATCTATCACCACTGACAGGACTATTGTTGCCAATAAGCCTGACATTGTGGTGATAGATCGATTGGAGCGCCGCGCAATGATTGTTGATATAACAGTCCCGCATGACGAGAACCTCGTGAAAGCAGAAAAAGATAAGCAGTTCAAGTATCTAGATCTGGCTTGCGAGGTTGTCGACATGTGGGACGTGAGTACCGTAGTCATTGTGCCGATAGTCGTGTCGGCCAGTGGCTTAATAGCCAAGAGCCTCGACCAACATCTGAGGAGGCTCTTGCTTGGCAGCTGAATCAAGGGCTTGATTCAGAAAGCAGTACTTCTGGATACGGCGCGTATTGTCAGGAGGTTCCTCTCTCAACAGCCCTGACCACCGGTAGCTCGGACCCTGTTCCCAATGCTACAATTTTTTATATTTTGAAATGTTTTTTTTTATGTAGTTTTTTAGTTAAATATTTTAAAATGTAAATGAATATGTAGATAAATAAAGGAAATAATAATAATTTCATTTATTTCAGGCTAGAGACCCATATAAAACAACGACAGATACACATACAAACACATAAATTATAAAACCTAAATGAATTAATGACTACTAGAGACAATTAAAAAAACAAGGTGGTATTGTCGAATTTATACTTCCCAAAAAATTGTAAAATGTAAGGAATAGCAAAACCCCTATAAAAATAATTAAAAACTACAATCAAGAATTTTATTTTTCGCTTTGTTTTTGTTTGTTTGTTTTTTGGGGAGGTAAGAAAATAAGTATTGGCAACCCTGTGCTGTTACTCTACATATTATCCGGCAAAATTTTGATAACCGCTTTTATAAAGGATCACGGTATGACAATGATGCAATTTAATTTGGTAGTGTTCTATTATCGACAAATTAGAAATTAAACTTTTCTTATAGAGAAGCCATAATTTTTCATGTGACAAGCAATTTATTTATTTGGATTTTTATATATTGCTAAGCTAGAACCCTCGCAATGTGTGATGTGTGTGAACAGATATATATCCATTTTTTTGTGTTTATTATTTGTTTATTTCCTTAAAAGCGCAAATTTCACAACAGAACACCATTGGGTGTTCTGTTGTGAAATTTGCGCTGATACTGTGTGTTTGATAGAAGATTAAATCAGTTAGTTTACGCAATTATCACATGAATGATAAGATAATTTAAGCAAGTTGTGTACCCAAATTATGAGAATTAACCTAAAGTGCGTTTTTTGCTCGTGGCTAAGCAATAACAGCCGCTCGGGTCGATCTTTAGGTTAAGCCGTGCTTGCCTAGGTTGGTCTGTGGATGGGTGACCACCCATTACATACCGAGTTTCCTCCGTGCCTCGGAAAGCACGTTAAGCCGTTGGTCCCGGCTGTCATTTGAAGATCTTTGACAGTCGTTAAAGTAGTCAGTGGCCCAAAAAGTCTGACAACCAGTCTTACCAAGGGGTATCGTGTTTCCCAGTAGTAACTGGGTTGTGGAGGTCAGATAGGCAGTCGCTCCATGTAATATACTGGTATTCAGCTGCATCCGGTTAGACTGGAAGCCGACCCCAACATAGTTGGGAAAAGGCTAGGCAGATGATGATGAACCTAAAGTGCGTTTTTTAATCCCTGAGACTAAATTGCCATTACGATGGTTGCCAGCTTTTTGCAATTCTTAAATAGTGATGTACCACTACTGTATATTGCCGTTAATAAAATCGAGTAGTATCGTTTTTTTTTTTTCATAAGTTATCTTGAACAAAAGCTGTAGATAGTTATTTAAAATGAAAGAATACAAAAGTAATAAGGTATAGATGTATATAATGTGAACATACATTTTTAATTAATTACTTACAGGTATTCATTAATTATGCATGCATGTCATTTTACTAAACTATGAATGTATTTAAAAAGAAAATGCCGTTTTGTAAGAGAAAAGGGTTTATATATCCGTTTGGGGACAGCAGTACAGCACTGATGGCATCTGTTTTTTTTTTTCTAATTGTACAGTTCAAGTACAGCACAGTTTTCATATTAATATGTCAGCATTTTACCTGCGCCGGGCCGGCCAATTTAGTACACGAATAGCATTCATACCGCGTGCACTCATCTATCACGTAATCATACTTTTATCAATAAATATCAATCAATCAGTAATCAGTGTATCAGCATCAACTCAAGGTGTAAGGTCCCTAACCGTACATCTTAATGGTCCTTCGAGCCGGATAAGCGGGATCTAATCACGTTGCGAACATAATAGTGGTTGTTCCTGTAAATACGACCTGTGGACGAAGGTCACCGGTCTACCAACATCATCAAACCATCGACTGCTGGCTCCATCATCACCGAGGGTGCTTTGCTCTTCTTTCCGTGGTTGCGAATCGGTTCAGCCGGCCTCCCACAAGCGGGTCTCACCAGTTGAATTGAGAAGGCGCTAATATCGCGGAGAGTTCGTAAAAGCACTTCCTGTTGACTAGCGGTCAAGAATATAATCAAGAAAACTATCAATTATGAACACACACAATTCTCCACAATGGAGAACATTTTAGCAAATCAAGATCAAATCATGCAAGCTATGGAGCAGCTATTAAGGAACTTCAAGAAAGATTCTGCAGAACGTAAGACTCCTTACAATATCAAGAAACGACTGCAAACTCTAGACTGGTCTGAGTTCCAGTCTAACCATTTGAAATTATGCGAATTCGAAACTCGCAGTGCCAACTATTTTGCCGACAACTACTATCAAAAGACGAAACTCTTCTACACTGAAGCTCGGGAAACTATCGAACGATACGAATCGAAGGCTCCTAGTGAAAGTAAGAGAGATCAATCTCCGAGCAAGCCATCAATGCAAGTATTGGCACCTGGTAAGGAGTATCAAGAAACTTCAAATACTTCATCAGCCGACCCCGATCAAGCAAACAGCAATCCTTGTAACAGTAAGTCTACGTCACTGTGGAAAACTGTTTCGCAAGGAAATGCGAGCAAACTAGAAGAAATGCAGCGAAAGCAAAAAAGCAACTTCAAGGCGTTGTCTCGTACAATCAACTAGAGAACATCTCTGAAAAATGGGAACTCGTAGATCTACTGCGCAATATACAAAAAAGGGGGTCAGTCATCGACTCGTTGCACTGGGAAATTGACAGTGAGTTGTACGAGGAAGATGAAAATTATGAGCAAACATACAGCAAGTATGAGCATTTATGACATGAAAAAGTCAATCAATATTAAGATGGGCTCAATTTCCCATCGTGAAAATTGCACCCCCAAAATCGATACGACATCATTCTAGGATCTATTTATAGAGACAATCCACAACAACAAGTCAATGTCGAGTGCTCAGAAGATGCAGTTTTTGAAGAGCAAGCTAAAAGGTGAAGCAGAAAAGCTAGTCCAACATTTAAACATCAGTTCAGAAAATTATCAAATATGCTGACATCATGAATCATCGATACAACAACGAAAAGCTCATTTTCAGCTCGCATATCAACGCACTTCTGGCAATACCTACAATGCAAAATCAAGCAGATTATCAGATCAAGAAGATGTTCGATACTACCAACGAATGTCTTAACGCCATAAAGAATCTTGCGTCAACATATCAAACTGGGACCCACTTATTGTTCATCTAATGGCACTGAAGATGGACAGCGAGACGCATGGGGAATACATTCAATCGTTAAGCCATCCCAGAGCACTGCCGACACTCGACGATTTCCTAACATTCCTGGAAAACAAATACACTGCTCTTGAATCATCAAGGCGTTAGCAGTATACTCCAAAACCAAAGCAAGAAACATTTAACAAAAAAGAATCGGAACATCAGCTAAACAAACCAAGCAAACCTAATCAGCACAATAATAAGAACGATGCAGGCAAACCATTTTTCCGCAATTCGACGTTTAAAAGTTTTGCAATGAATAAACCAAACTGTCCACTCTGCAATGACAACCACGGACTTCTCCGTTGCAAAACATATTTAGAATCTAGGCCAGAGGCCAAAAGAGATATTGTGAAAAAAATTAACCTTTGTAAAAATTGTCTCTATGATCACAAAGAAAACCCATGCTACTCGGAGTCTCAAGAAAAGCATAACACCTTGCTACACGATACGTTTCACGGTAACGGCGGGACAAGCAACACAAAGTCGTCTGCAGAAGAACAACAGTCCACATCACGAGAAAACAGGACTCGAGACACTGTCAACCATGTCTCAAATGAAAGTATTGTGGAAATACTGTTAGCAACAGCTCTCGTTCGTGTCAAAGCACGAAACGGGACATATCACACATTGCGTGCTCTTATTGACCAAGGCTCACAAGTGTCTCTAATATCAGAAAGCGCAGCTCAGAAACTAGAACTAACAAGACAAGCATTCAAGGGAGTCATATTTGGCATCGGCACCAGCCAAACCAATTGTAAAGGAGAGATCAGTATAACTGCGTCATCAATGCATTCTGAATTTACATTTCAAGCAGGTGTGCTGATAATAAACACTCTGTTACACAACCTGCCCAACAGGACGTTCTCAAAACCATCATGGGCATACCTGCAGAACATACAACTAGCAGATCCAGAATTCTATAAGAACCGACCAGTACATTTACTACTAGGCGTCGACGTATATTCTCAAATTATAATGGGAGGTATCATCAAAGAAAATGAGTCAGCCCGTGTAGCACAGCAAACTCAACTTGGGTGGATATTAAGCGGAAACGTCAAATCATATCACTGCAACGTTGTAATGAACAATATTGAAGACATACAAAGGTTTTGGGTCATTGAAGACATAGCAGATGGATATATCAACATGTCGAAGGAGGATCATCAGTGCATTCAACAGTATCAGATAGAAACTTTGCGACGGGAGAATGGCAGATATGTTGTAAGACTACCGCTAAAACCAGAAATAAAGGAAAACTTGGGAGAATCAAAACCCAAGGCGGTCGCACAATTTTATCAATTAGAAAACAAGTTTGGAAACCCAAGAATTGCGCAAGATTACAAAGCATTCATCGATGAATACATCAGACTAATCACATGCGCGAGTGCACGAACAAAAAACAGCCAGATTGCATATTACCTCACCTTTGTGTATTGAGGCCTGAATCAACAACAACAGCTTTACGTGTGGTGTTTAATGCGTCAGCAAAAACATCGACTGGCTACAGTTTAAATGATTGCATGTACAGTGGGCCAAATCTCCAACAAGGTTTATTTACGTTAATTTTGAGATGGAGGCAACATAGATATGCCATTACAGCGGACATTGAGAAAATGTCCAGACAAATCTACTGTCATGATGATGATCTGCAATATCAAAAAATCATTTGGCGCGACTCACCTCAAGAGAAATTACGTGAATATGAGCTAACAACGGTCACATATGGCACCAAAGCTGCACAATTTCTCGCCGTGATGACTCTCAAGCAAATAGCAGAAGACGAACGCTCAAGGTATCCTGCTGCGGCCGCAGTTGTTGAAACCTGTTTCTACATGGACGACTTGTTGGCTGGACATCATAGCATCGAAAAAGCAAAGCAACTAAAGTCTGATCTTATCAAATTACTTAGATCAGCCGGATTTAATTTGAGAAAGTGGTCGTCTAATAAACCAGAGATATTAGATGACGTCACAGCAAACACAGCTCAATCATTTGAATTCAAACATCAAGAGTCAACTAAAACATTGGGGCTGCGCTGGCACCCGCTGGACGATCAATTCAAGTTCCAAATGAAGATTGACATGAAATCAACAGCTCCAGCTACTAAAAGGTCCTTACTGTCAGATATATCAAAAATATTTGACCCACTGGGCTGGCTGGCTCCTGTCTCGACCAAGCTGAAACTTTTATTCCAAAATGTCTGGTCACTGACCCTACAATGGGACGACAAAGTACCAGCACATATCAACGAGCAATGGCAGAAAATCAAGAAAGATCTACCAGAAATAGAGCATATCAATGTACCGCGATAGCTACAAACACAGCAAAACGCAGAAATTGAACTTCATGGTTTCTGTGACGCATCCACAAAAGCGTATGCTTGCGTGATTTATTGCAGGATCATCAAACAGAACAATCAAAACAAATCAACTCCTGTGACCATAGTAGCAGGAAAATCAAAACTTGTTCCTGTCAATAAAGCGATATCCAAGATTGGAGCTTAGCGCAGCACATTTACTATCACTTCTGATGAAAGTAGTTCAGAACACTTTACAGAACTACAATATCAAGATATACGGATGGTCAGACTCAACAGCTGTCCTGGGTTGGCTTCAGGGAGACCCAAATCGCTGAAAGCCATTTGTGGCAAATAGAGTGAAACAAATCACGGAAGTAATCCCAATCAAGAACTGGCACTATGTGAAGTCCGCTGAAAATCCAGCTGATTGTGCTAGCCGAGGATGTTCAGCAGAACAGCTCAAAGAACATTCACTATGGTGGCATGGACCAACGTGGCTATCATCCTTTGATGAAAATGAACATCAACAACAAACTTATGTTACGCAAGACGAAATGAAAAAATCAGTACAAACTAGCGTCATTCAACAAAATGATGACATTGCTCAAAACATATTAAATAAATGGAGCAATTTCAACAGAGCAACGCGAGTTCTAGCTTGGACTTTGCGCGCAATAACACGTAATCAGCAAAAACCAAAGTTTTTAACAATCGGCGAAATGAAGAAATCTAGACATCTCATCATCACGCAAATACAACAGTCGGAATTCAGAGAAGATATCATCAGTCTTCAGAAACACAAACCAGTCAGCGCAAAAAGTAAGCTTCTGAAGTTGAACCCATTCCTGGATCAAGAAGGCTTACTGAGAGTTGGCGGGAGGATCGCTAATACGAATATCAGTCAAAATATGAGACATCCACTCATAATACGTAAAAACTCTCATCTCAGTAACTTGCTGAATGACCAAGGACATCAAATGACGTATCATGGCGGAGCTCGAATCACGCAAGCTTGGCTGCGTCAACAATATTGGATTGAAGGCGGAAATCGAGCAGTCAAGAAACGCCTTAGAACCTGTGTCAAGTGCAGACGTCACGATCCAATCAAACAAGAGCAGTTAATGGGAGACTTGCCTGCAGCACGCAGTAATCCAGCACGACCTTTCTATCACTCAGGGGTTGACTACACTGACTTTGTCTATATTAAAACAAACAAAGGCCGAGGAGTAAAGACGACTAAGAGAGTGATTGGCGAACAAAGGCTGACGTTTGAAGAATATTCAACAGTGCTACAACACGTACGTACGTACAAATCAAAGCATGTTTGAACACACGACCATTTTGCGCTCTAAGTGAAGATCCAGAAGATTTGGATTACCTCACACCATCCCACTTTCTAGCAAGCGAGAGAAAGATTTACGTACGAGATGGCAACTCACCCAAAAAATCATGAATGATTTATGGAAAAGGTGGAGAACGGAATACTTAAGTGCACTGTCAGTCCGTAGCAAATGGCGGCAACCGCACACAAACTTGAAGATTAACGACATTGTCATCATACACGACGTACAGTTACCATCAGGAAAGTGGGCTATGGGAAGAATCACCGAACTACATCCCGGAAAAGATGGGTACGTCCGGGTGGTTACTATTCGGACAAAAATGGATCAATGAAAAGACCAATATCAAAGCTATCATTATTGCCTATTCATGAAAATCAATCAGAAAAGCAAGAACATCAAAAATCCGCAAGTAACGTATCAAGTCAACGAACACGACAATCGTCATCAAAACTATGCAACTTAATTTATACCATACTCATGATTCTTATGGTAATGGCAGGTGCCATTACAGCGAGAAGCGAATACAAGTTCTCAAGCCTGAGCAATAATCAAAGCATATATTTTGACAAGGTAGCCAATATGAGACTGCAACGTGACGAATGGAAGTTAATAGTTTACTGCGATATGGCTCCATATTGGCGCGGAATAGATGTACTCAACAAATATATTATTATGAATCACCTGTAAAACATATGCTCAACAGATCAAATACCACAATGTGACGTAGTCCGATTACAGTTACGTCATGGGTACGACGAACTCGAACACTACAACAGCATTTTACTTGGTCAGCTAATGCACCGATTGCGGGGAGGGTTTGCATTTGTACTTTTGCGGTTGCACAACGACACGCTTTGCTTCTGCTTTGCTTGGTAGTATAGATGCAGGCCTACCTTACTGCTTCCCTCAGAGGCGGTAAGGTGGCGGGGCCTTGAGGGGGAGCGCTACAGTCGTGTAGATCTTCAAGGCAAGTCTGGTGGATTTTTCTTCTCGAGTTTGCCGCCCTGTTCTTGGTCTAATTCCTTAAGAAATAGACGCAACAAAAACTACCAGGCGCCTTTAGGAAAAGGCCTGGGAGTTGGCTTTCGGGAGTTTGAGGACAAACTTCCGAAAGCCAACTCCCAGGCCTAGGGAAACCCAAACCCCACTCCCATGATCCCATGCCCAATACCTTCCCTCCTTTTCCCTTTTCTCCTTTCGGTCCATGAGGAGGGGTAACCTCATTTTTCCAAAAAAGCCCACTAACCCAAAAAAGTCGCAGAAAGGAAAAAATATTCCCCAGGTGGATCCCTGCAACGCCGGGGAATCCCACACCGATTCGTCGGTCTGCCCTTACCGTAATCTGGGGGGGGGCAACTCTCTGCCACTTAGTGCCGCGCCTTCTGCGCGGCAGGCTGCTTTAGCGCCAACACCACTGGCTGCGGCTCACGCGCCACCAAACCCTACCATGGCTGCGACCTCTGCGCCACCTAACACGATGGCTGCGACCTCTGCGCCAACTGACACGACAGCTGCAACTTCCGTGGCTACTACCCTAACACCCGTTTTATCTTCCACGAGAGCCTGGCAACAGAGCATCGTTCGGAACAGTAAAAAGAACAACCCTGACAATGACACTGACAACGCACGACTCTCGAGTCTTGACGACGAACTCCGCGTGCGCTGGCGCTCCAGCGCGAGAGGATCGAAGCAAGGCTGAGAGAAATTGGACTCTGGACGCCTCGGAACGGGAAAGGAAGTGGAATCCAGTGGCTCCGACTTTGTCTCTGTGGACGAAGTACGCACGCTTAAACGCAAGTGCGGAAAAATCCGGAACAGAGAGAGGGTTCTCAGCAGCCGTTTGTGCAAAATCCGCGAAGGCATTAGCCAGCGCGATGCGCAGACGGTTGCTGGAAGGGAAGTACGCGACGAAAAGTCACTGCCTGCATCAGGACCATCCGGAGGACACAACCAGAACCGCACCGAGACGACCAAGGACCGACACCGACCCAGACAAAGGCGAGGCAAGTGAACTGGATTGACACGCAGGGTATCCCTGGCACAAAACCCCGTGCCACGCTCCTCGGAGCCGCAACCAGGACCAAGCGGTCTGGGAACGGCGAAGAGGGTGCGCTCGGACGATACGGCTTCGCCGAGCACGCTCCAGGGGGACGCCAAGCGGGTCAAAATCCAGACCGCTCAAGGGGAGCAGAGAACCTACGCACGGGCCTCAAAGGACATTCCCGCGCGGCTCGCCGTAGCGATCTGCCTCTCGCCTCCATCCTGCGACATGACCCCTGACGAGGCGGAGCATATCAAGCTCAGCCTCGAAGACCTCGTCATGGACACCGACCCCTCCAAGCCGCTCCCGGCCTTCCGCGGTTACCCACGGGTAGCGGACGGCACAGTTCAGATGTGGTGCGAAGACGACGGCGCCCTGACCTGGCTAACTGAAAATGTCCCGAAGATTAAACTGCCCAACACAGACGCGACCCTGAACGTTATGAAACAGTCCGACGTACCGACCCGTGTCAGAGCAGCGCTTTTCGTGCCCAGATATAATGGGGACATAGCGCGGCTCCAGAGTATTCTGATTCGTCAGAATACTTGGTACGACATAGGCAGGTGGTCACTGTACAGGGCGACTTCAGTCGGTGGTGATAAACATGGGACTTTCCTGACCCTGGGTATCCCACCGGAGGAGGTCGTAAAGGTCTTGGGGAGGGAGCGGCGGGTATCGTACCTGCTTGGTCGATATACGTGCGCTTTTTCCCCAATACCCATCCCTCTGACACCCAGACCGAGACCACAGATCCTGCACTAACACGACCGGGACCGACGGTAGATCTGACCATGACCCGACTGGAGGAGGAGATTGCCAGAACGGCGATGGCTGATGCCGACGCCGTGAGCATGCCTACCTCACCACCAGGGTGGACAGAGCACCTGTTCGTCTCGTCACCATCTCTGAGCGACGACCGGTATGGGCTGGAGGACGGGGGGGACCTATCCGATGGATCCATCTCCTCATAACTCCACTCCACCGCCGCCGGCGCCCACATCCGCTCCCCTAAACATCATCCAGACTAACCTCCAGCATAGCCAGACTGCCACGGCTTGTCACGCAGGACGCTGGAGATGAAACCCCGAACCATTGCACTGATCCAAGAGCCGTGGATCCGAAATAACAGGATATGTGGCCTTGGAAACATTGGAGGTAAGCTGATCCTCGACACACAGGGCACAGAAAAACCACGAACCTGCGCCTATATACCCAAAGATGTACCTACCACAACACTAACACAATTATGTTTATTTATTTTATTTATTTATTTATTTATTTTATTCATTAACACATTCAAATGTTCCAGAGACCTGACGGAAGAAACTGACGGCGACGCACCTGACATCGTCCTAGCCTCGGTCTATATGCCGGGCGAGGGTGAAGACTGCCCACCAAAAGAAATGGCCGACCTGGTAAAGTACTGTGAGGACGCCAACCTGGACCTGGTCATCTGCACAGACTCGAACGCCCATCACCCCCGCTTTGGGGTTGCAACAAAGCCAACACTATAGGTGAGGTATTATGCACATACTTATTCTCCACTAACCTTAACATCGTAAACCGTGGTTCGGAACCCACTTGGGTCACAGCTCGCGGACAAACAATAATTGAACTAACCTAACGCTGCCTTCAGAAAGCGCGGCAACTTATATCCAACTGGCACGCATCCAACGAGCCTTCCTGCTCCGACCATAGAAGGATTCGTTTCTCACTAGAAGCTAACACAAAAAAACCAAAACCTAGGCGTAATCCGCGCCGCACCAACGTGCCCGGCTTCTGGCCACACTGCTAACACGGCACCAAACATCCCTAGTTTTAACGGATCCCAAACAACTTGAAGACACTGTAACAAAACTCTCAGAATACATATTAGAAGCCTATCATGCCTGCTGCAAGCTACCAGAGCCAAAAGCAAGGAAAACTCTTGGTGGAATGCAGAGCTCAGCGAGTTCAGCAAGCGATGCGCAAACAATTCAACAGAGCTAAAAACTCCAGGCTCCCAGAGGACTGGGACCTATATAAAAAGACACAATACTCGAACGACGACCCGACGACCTAATCATTAAAATATCCAGACCCCTGGGAATGCTCAACTCTGTGTATCAAGCAGAGTGTGTAGGCATTATCCAAGCGGCATAGAAGCCAGGGAAGTTACGGATACCCATATTCGTATACTTTCAGACAGTGCCTCAGTTTTGCAATCCTTAAAGAGAAACCAAATCACATCAAAATTAATACTAGAATGTCACAATGCCCTAGAACGTGTTACGGTACTAAACCGCAACACGGTGACCCTGCAATGGATCAAAAGACACAGTGGATCACTCGGAAACGATGCGGCTGATGAGCTTGCCAGAAGGGGATCCAGCACAAAAGCCATCGGACCCGAACCCATTGTGCCCTTTCCTTTTAAGCCCACCTTTAAGGACTAAGTGCGGAAACCAAACCCTTATAGATAGATAGATAGATGCACCGATTGCGCCGACGTGGAGGCCTTATCAACGGAGTAGGTAACGTCGCACGTAGTTTATTCGGAATATTGGACGAAGATTTTGCCGAAAAATATCAGAAAGATATCGACCTTATCAAGAAAGATCAAAAACATCTTGCCTTATTGTGGAAAAACCAGACATCAATCGTTGAAGCAGAATTGAATGTCATCAAACGAGTAGATAGAAACCGCCTTGGAAAAACAACATAAACTCATTAATCAACACGTAATCAACTGCAACATGGGAATAAACAAACTAAAAGAGCAGATTCAAAAGACAGACAGCAGAAGTGACTTCACTTTATCAGCCTTGGTAGCAAACAATATGCTGTCAGACCTGAAAAATATCCAGGAGACGCTGGTGGATACAGTGGCGAATATTTTCTATGAAAAATTCAACTTTCACCTCTTAACACCAACACAGCTGAGAGATGAACTCAATACAATAACAGGACAACTATCAAAAGAGCTAACCATACCTATTAATAACATTCAAACGGATCTGACAAAGATATATAATTTACTGAAAGTAAAAGCGAGAACAATCAAACAATACATGATTTTTGAAGTCAACATTCCTCTTGTGACTAGAGACGACTATGAGCTTTACAACCTCATACCGATCCCACTGCAAGTAGCTGAAAGCATGGTCACCATCACACATATCGCGCATCACTTAGCGATAAATATCCACAAAGACTCGTACATACCGATGTCGGAAAACGATTGGGGAAGATGTACGCCTTACGACCAGAACGACTTCATTTGTCCTCTGAAAAGGTAAAGGATCAAGTTGCAAGTCAATGTCAAACCAAAACCAAAGATTGTATAGATCAATGGACGGAATCAAGCAGCATCAACTCATATTTGTATTATTGTTGCGGACAATGCACCGTGCGAGTCATATGTGAGGATCATATTACTTCTGAACGAATCAGCAAGGCCGGGGAACTGACACTCGGTGACGGTTGTGTAATCAAAGGTCAAACATTCACGATTTATTCGCACCAAAGCTTAACTAACTCTATCCATACAAAAACAGACGTCATGGATATTGAGATTCCGTCTATAAATCACATCATCAATCTGACTATACCATCCACTGCCACACTTAACGACACCGAAGAGACTATCAAAAGGCAAATGGATTTGGAAGTCATCAGTCTCGCTATCAAGAATGCCAGAGCAAAGCAAGTCGAGGCATTGATAGATGAAGTATCATCCCACGACATCCACCACTACATCGCCATATACACTGTGGTCGCAGTGATCATTATCAGTCTTCTTATCTACGGGTGGCGACGGCTGTGAGCGCACAGAGACACGGTCCAACAGGATCATCAGGAACCCAACGTGCACTACACGACAGCTGCAAGAAGACCATCACAGACCATCGGTACTGTCGACAACATCCATAGCAACACACGCATAGTTGACATGGCATCGTCACCACGTTTTGGAAGTCAATACAGATCAATGTAGTGTTATTTAAGTTATTTTATAAGAAATTATATTTTATCACTTTGTAACTCATCACGACTCATATCAACCTATGCACCCTTATCTTCTGCGGGCCTGGAGCATGTAAAGTGCAAGCACAGCACAGTTTTCATATCAATATGTCAGCATTTTACCTGCGCCGGGCCGGCCAATTTAGTACACCAATAGCATTCATACCGCGTGCACTCATCTATCATGTAATCATACTTTTATCAATAAATATCAATCAATCAGTAATCAGTGTATCAATCAGCATCAACTCAAGGTGCAAGGCCCCTAACCGTACACTAATCGTCTAATAAATATAAAAAGTTACGATTCAACAAACCGGTATCGTAGGTACAACACTACACAAAAGAGCTGGTATCATTATTTATAAGTTTGACATTAGCATGTGTCAATTAGTCTCCGGGTTTAAAAAACAGAGTATAAAAATATGTATACCCATTTTTTTTTGGGTATCAGTATGCATTGCTACTCTACGTGGAGAACCACTGCACTCCACTGTATGATATAGCAGTATTGTTCCTTTTGGCAACAATATTTGTGTCCTAATAATGTTGTTATTTCAATTTCATCTGGGTATCCTACGTGCCATGGTGAGCAACACATAAATATATCCTAATAACAAAATTCCCATATGTCCCATAAAATCAAAAATACTTTAAAATGGAAACTGTGGTAAAAGTTACCTACTCAAAAGATAACCATACGCCTCTCGAGCGCATCAGTTTGTTATAACTAGAAAACTATGATTCTTACCGGACACGCATAGCCCCTGTTCGAGTGTGCTGGTTGACGATTGAGTTCGTTGAGAAGGATAAATGCGTACGCGCGACGGATAAAAAGAAAAACCGATATTACGTTTTAATGGGCGCCTCTGCGACGTGGGTTATCATTCTAAGGTACATTAATTCATTTGTTAACAAGAATACATAACATACACCCACATTTCACCCGTTATGTTTAAGTCCCATGCAATAGGGGGGGCGAGCCAATTGGCATCAACCGGGCACAATTTCGGAACCCCTAATTGAACACCCCAATAACACCGTCCCCAACCTGGGAATCGATCCCATGCTCATGCTTAGCAGTGCTTGCGACCACTAGAACAACGATGTAGACAACTAGGCATAGTAAGTGCTGCTAGCAAGGCACGTCAGCATGCAGGCGTGCAGGCGCTCGGCTGCGACGCGCGGCGCGGACCGGCCGGGGTGAACGGTCGCGGATCGATAGCGGCGGCGGAGCGCGCGGCGGTCTCGTGACTGCGATACGCTTGTGTTCATGCGATAGCTTTCCCTGACACAGTGCCGAGTGTACAGCAGTAGGCACGACGAGTACGAACTGCCGCCATGCCGGTAGCCGGTTTTTCCTGCCACGGCCAGCACTCAACTTATTGCAATAAACTTGTACATTTAGTTTTGAAGGTCCAGAACTCTGAACTCCCGACCTACATAACATCTTCATGCTCCTTATTCTGGAGCGAAAATCCCCTAGAGTATTTTGAATGACACTGAATGAGATTGATTTAGTCGCGTCGGTCTAAGTCGAGAGTTCTGGAGTAGTGCAGAGCTGACAGGCTTGACGTTACGAGCAGGCGTCGTACGGTCGTACCGCGAGCCTGGGGGCAGCTGCGCGCTGGAGCTGTTGTCGCGGACCACGTACAACGCCGATTGCGCGGGCGGCGCGTGCGGCGCGTGCGGCGCGTGGCTTCTGCAACAATGACACGTGAGTGGCGACACTGACACGCACAGGCAGGTGCTTGCACGCACGGGCAAGCACATGCACGCACGGGCCGGCGTTACACTTCGCGCTACGGTAAAGAGTAAACACACCTTTGGTAAATAGAGAAATTGAAAAACGGATAAACGGAGCTGAGGGCTGGCAGCGTAAATCAGTGAATCAATAAATAAAAAATGTGTTCCTTAAATAAGTGGGGAAACTTTGTTATTGCATTCGAGGCAGAATTCACACCCGAGCCGCAGGCGAGGTTGTTATCGAGAACTGCAGTAAAAAATTTTTTACACACATACACTTTGGAATAAAATAATAAAACAAAAGGTATTTTTGTCATGAATTATTAAGAAACTATGATTTCATTTCCTTTTTTTTCCGCTCTTTATTGCTATCGCCAGGTTGAAGGAGAAGCAAAGGTATGGAGCCTCTAAACAGCCTAATATATGAAAAATAGAAAATTCAAATATTTTTTAATTTAGAAAACAAATAAGAGTAAGTATTTGACGACGCGTTTGATTATTTAATGGTGAATGCCAACCGGATATGACCAACGCCATCTGTCGAAGTAATCGGTTGTCATTTAGTCTGACGCAACACCAAGAGCTAGTGTGGGGAGAGCAAACAGTTCGCCTCCCGGATTCGCATCAGAAATAGTCGCGACGGTTCAGGTCGAATCCGCATCAGGAATACGCGCTACGTTTTTGGTGGAGTGTCCAGTGGTTTAGTGTTTCTAATAATTTTGTAAAAAGATCCTGATTATATTCTGTGTGAAATATGTCGTTTGATTCTCCTCGCCCGATCACCCACGGCCTAGTAAAATCAACCATGGATCCACGTCCTGACGCCCCTTTATCAGAAGTGGGATTCGAAGGGCATTCACAAGGAGAAGATAGTAATGCGCACTTGGCATCGTCGCACAATTTATTGCACAACATGTAAGCCTTATTATCTCGCCTTTTGAAGACTCCACCGCCCACCGAAGATACGAACTGCATGACAATAGAACTAGTGCGGTTTGACCCAGATGAAAAAGATGCGGACATAGAAGGTTCGTGCAGGATAACTGAAATAGTAGTGAATAGTAGGAATCTAGATGGTGCAGAACTTTTGCTATCGCTTACACACGCTCTGAGAGGACGGGTCGCCACGTGTTTGACCAAATTGCAAACTTCACAGTGATTATGGATGCAAATAAAATAATGACTCCTAGCAAAATTTGGAAAACCGATGCTACCACAAGATTACTTCGACGAGATATTAAGATTCCAACTCGGTACGAAAGAAACTGCAAGCGCAGCTGCAACATGTCTGGAGCATGATAGAGTGTATCCCTCGCACCCAATGTCTGAAGATGTCATCACGGGGTTTGTAGCTTATGTGTTATGCAAAAAGATTGTATTATACGACGAGAGCTGCAATCTTATAATGTATCTACCAGAGCTCAGTCGCGAAGGGTTCTCAACAGTATTTCATCGAAAAGAAAATACGAAGGACAAGACAGTAACGAGACCGAAGTGAAAAGAAATCGCTACAATGAACCACTCTTTACTGGAACGTATCATCGGTGCGGTATATCAGACTACCATCGACTGTCGCAAACGCCGCGAAGAGCCTGTTGCTAAAGCAAAAAAAATGGTGGAAAATGCCCAACATTCAAAAATGTACATTCCAGGAACTGTTAATATATTTCGTTCTTTAAAAAGAGGTTTACTTCAAGTCAATGGTGGCACATCACAAATAGCACGGATACATTGTTTTTGAGGTATAAATACCCTATTTATACTTACAGAATTCCCCCATGACACAATGCCATATCTAATGTTAGAAGCCACGTAACCATGATAAGCTAAGAGGGCTGTTTTGATGTTGGCTATTTTACAAAGCCTCCATAAAGCAAAAGCGAAACGATTAATTTTCTTTGTGACCTTCATGCAGTGAGGTTTGCATGTGCAACCACTGTCCACTGTTATACCAAGAAAAGTTACTTCGCAGGCTTCGTTAATTTTTTGATCGGAATAAGTGATCATCAAGTCAGATTTTGATGTTCTATTGTAAAAGTGAACAAAGGAGGTTTTGTCTATGTTTACTTTTAAATTATTATTATTTAGCCATGCTATTATAGCCTTAACTATCTCATTAATCTTTATATTATAATCAAGTTCTTTGTTCTCCGTAATAACCACCGCAATATCATCCGCAAACAGTGAATAATAATGATTGGTAACATTTGGAAGGTCGTTAATATATAATAGAAAAAATAACGTCCCTGTTACACTACCTTGCGGCACGCCTGTATTGTTGACCCTAACGTCAGACTTACATAAAATTTCTTCGAAATTATTTGAATTAATGTTGGTAATGGCTGTCCTATTGACAGTCCTATTTGTAAGATAACTTTGGAGCCATTTCAATGCTAAACCGCGAAAACCGTACATTTCACATTTATTGAGCAGAATATTGTGGTCAACAAAGTCGAAAGCCTTGCTCATATCGAAAAACACAGTGCAGGTACGTGTATGTTTATCCACATTTGCAGTAATTTTTGACATTAAGTTAAAAGCTGCCAAAGTGGTCGACTTGCCTTTCTGAAATCCATTTTGTTCAGTTTTTATTATCTTATGCTTATCAAGAATCATACGACAATGCATTATATTTCAAATACCTTAGAAAATACTGGTATTAAGGCGATAGGTCTATAATTGCTAATATCCATTACGTCACCTTTTATAAATATAGGTTTTTTAACGGACGTTTTTAACTTCTTTGGAAAGACGCCTTGAGAGAATGACATATTAATAAGGTACGTATTGATGTAGTCAAATGTGCAGTGTGTTTTACGATATGTGTTGGGATTTCGTCATATCCCACAGAAGAAGTATTGTTTAATGACCGTATAGTTTTAAAAGTTTCGTCATCACTAACCGGATAAATGAAGAAACTGGCATTGAGTGGTGAAATTAAGTGGCTATGTCCCATGGTAGGTGCTAGCCTATTATTACCAGGTGTCATATCAATGAAATAATTATTAAATGTGTTGGAGATGTCACTAGTGTTTGTCAAGATTGAATTCTTAATTTTAATTTTTGTGATGAATTTTTTGTCATTAATTGAATTTGCCATTGTATTTTTTTTATCAATGTCCAAGATGCTTTACAAATGTTCTTTGATTTTTTAATATATTTTTCATTGTACAGTTTACGCGCCGCATAGACAGTTTTTTATAATTGTTTACTGTATATTCTGTAGATACTTTTATAACCCGGCGTTTTAATTTATAATACTTGGATCGTAATGTTCGTTTTGTGGCGCATGATTTCTTTATTCCTTTAGTAATCCAACCAGAATCTATACTTTGTTTGTTTGTTATTTTTTGTTTATATACCGGAAAACATAAATTGAAAAAGAGTATAAATGTATCATAAAATGTGTTAAATGCAGTATTAAAGTCCTTTTCCGAATATACCTCCGACCAAGACATATTAGAGAGACAGTTACAAAATTTGTCTACATTTGTTGGACTAAAATCGGGTTTAAATATGTACCATTCCATTAGTTGTTTTGTTTTTTTGGAAGTCGGTATGTATAATATTGTGCAGTTTCATGGTCAGATAGTCCAAGATTGAGAACCTCACTCGACGCTTCGGGAACATTACTAATAAACTGATCGAGACAGGCATTTGCGCGAGTAGGTTGGTTAATGTGTATGTTGTAATTGTAATTATCCGCTATTTTTTTAAATTCAGTCAACACTTTATTCTCTTTAAGTGAATCAATATTAAAATCTCCAGTTATTATGATTTTCATTTTTAGACTCCTTCTGAGTTTTGTAATTAAGTACTCTAAGTTACGAATAAAAAATTCAGGATTAGATTTAGGAATTCGATATATACATATTATTATACATTTATAAAGTGGAATTTCAATTCCACAGCTTTCAAATGATCGTTCAATGCACAATTCATTCAATAATGGAACTTTTTTAGTTTCTATATAATTCTTGCATAGTATACCAACCCCACCTCGCCTTTGATTAATTTGATTACCTAAATGTCGTTTGATTGGTTAAAAAACTAAAAGTACCAATCTATAAAACTATTTGGTAATGATTTAGTAATCTTACAGCTTTAGAAACGCAACAAACCTAGTTAGAAAAAGTGAAAACCGGCTGGGGATCGAACTCGCGAACCATGGTTATTATTTTTGGAAATCTTATAGCATTAAAAAAAAATACAAAATTATGTAAAAAGCGGAGGCTCGAAATTGCAAACCACTGTTCACAGGGCGACCACTGACCCGCCAGGCTTCTTATGTCGGTGACAAATAGTCTAAAAAAGCATGTCATAATGTATGTTGACAGTTGTCAGTTGTAAAAATAAGCAAAATTTTCCTACTTTGGGTTACATTATTGCAATTTTCTTACGGATCTCTAATTTTTTTTAAAATAAAATATAGCCTATGCTACTTCCTGATAACTTAGCTTTCTATTGGTAAAAAAATGGTTAAAATCGGTCCAGTAGTTTCCAAGCCTATTCGATACAAACAAACAAACAAAAAAATCTTTCCTCTTTATAATATTATTATAAGTGTAGATGTAGATAGTGTATATAATAAACATTTTTTATTATTACACCTAAGTCGTAAGTCAATTCACCGAGAAGTTATCCAACCACAATATATCGGATATTGGGATTTTTTTTGCCGACCTTTTTTAAAATAAACGCAACAATTTAATGGAGCTTATAGACAAAAATTTTTTTGTTATGCCACGAAGTTTTAAATCCAAGGTTTACGATAGTGGTTGATAGGAGAGCGCTGTAACATTTTTTGTCAAATGTATTGAACAAATAAACTGGCAGCATTAGTTCTGAATTTGCCAACGCTATGTAAAGTATGCTGTGATTAGCTTTTATCTTAGTTTGATCGAAATATATCTTTTGAGAGTATTTTTACGAATGAACGTGTTTCTTAAGCGCGATCCATCCCTTATTAATTTTACCTATTTTTAAGGAACTGACATTTGACTTTGGCAAAACTTGACAGAGATATTGCGGTGCTGTCATGTGTAAAAATGCTCCTCACGATTTTTTAAGGAAATTACGATGTTTGTGTAGTGGCAACTCTATTGAATTTTAGTTAAGCTGGAAGTGAGATGGGCCTATATTCTTTGGCCGGGCATTGTCGCCCTTTTTGAAGAAGAGTACCACCACACCCCTGCACCATGCCTGTGGCGTTTTCCCCTCGAGTATGACGGAATTAAACAGCTTCTGAAGGACCTTAAGTACCGGTTTTCCACCAGCCGACTGACTTCGGCCGTAATTCTATCATCACCCAGTGCCTTGTTGTTTTTAAGCTATTTTTTTTTTTATTTTTAATTTGAAATTATGCATGGCTTTAGAAATATCCTCATACATGTTCTCCACTTCTTTGTCGAGGTATGCCGAGGTCTGGGCGTAGACCTGTATGACCTTCAGCGAATATCTTGAGGATACTCTGGGTACGCCACCCTGTGGTCCACTTGTGGACGATAAACCCAACACCACCCTGGGACTGCCGACTGCAGAGTAAGTTGCCGGATTTCAGGGTTATCGTGTCCTCCCCTTCTCTTCGGATTTCAGATAATCCCACAATACTCCATCGCAGCCAGCTCAATTTCTCTTCGAGCTCCGTTATCTTCTCGTCGGTCCGGAGTGTACGCGTTTTATATATTAAGTTGCCAGGTCAAGTCGTCGGTATAGGCAGCCGGATCCCTTCCGGTGATTCTTCGCACCTCTTGCCGTAACCTCGACCGCTACCATAGTCGAGGGTAGACGGGCTACCGGGTATTAGGGGCTATCTCTGTGTTGCGCTCATCATTAGGGGGGGGTTTTGCCATAATCGCCACGCTTGGCAGGCGGGTTGGCGATCACAGTATACGGTTTTTAGAAAGGCACAGAGAACGCTGCTGCCCATTCTCTGGTAGTTCCTTAGTCGCCTTTACGACACCCACGGGAAGATATGGAATGTCCTATTCTGTACGTCCGACACCATACAGTATATTATCATTTTTTTTTTATTTATTAGGAATTTGAGGTTATAGGAAGATTTTGTGGTTACTTTCTTCTACACGTCGGGGGCCCTTGTTAGTTGGAGGCCCCGTAACATTATACGGCTGATCTACGCCTCTGCTAAATAGAGTTAACACAATAAATACAAATAAGAACTAATATATTTATTTTTCAACTCCTATTTTACGACTCATTTAAATATCACGTACAAAGTTAGTCTGCCTTATTAGCCATGAACTTTATCCCGCTAAAGGCCCCACGGTGCACGGTGTTGTGCAGGATATCGCCCGCCACCCAACTGCACCGTGCACCGCGCACTATCAACTACGGCGTAGCTACTACGCCGTAGCACATTACGCATACAAAGAGTGATGCACAACTTTACTTTCCTCCCCGACCCTTGCTCGAACCAGCCCACGCAGCTGAGCCTGTAGATTTAAATCAGCCCCTAAATAATATCTCTCAGATCCAGCCTGTCCCTTTGCTGTCCTCTCCCAGCGACGCCCTAAGCCGAGGTCTGTACCCCACAGGGGGTGCCCTTAGTGCGCAGTCGCTTAGTTTGTAGTTTAGTTTGTAAGCTGCTCTGGCTGGAGGCCTTAATTTCGAGGCATCCACAGAAAAGCCCGGTTAAGCAGTCGACAACCTCCCTAGGTTGAAATGCGAGATGCACTTCACAAAAAAAAAAAAAAAAAACAACTTTACTAACATGCTTCAAAGCAGAGCGACAACTGTGGCGTAGTAACTTCGTCGTAGTTTAACTACGCCGTAGCCGCGCCGTAGCACTTGACAGTTAAAAAAAATGCATTTTTACATACTTTACACCTAAGTACAATATTGTACCCATGACTATCAAAAACGGCGTAGTTACTACGTCGTAGTGACCTATATCGTAGTAACCTACGCCGTAGCAGTGGCATAACATTGTACAAAAATGACGACGACTGTTCCAGTGTTATTATTACCAATACTGTGAATAATCCAGGGATTCTACCAGTGTATTGCTAACATGTTTACGACCTCAATAAGTGACTACTGTAAGATACTCACCGAAATTGTTTTACGCTCCAGAACAGTCAGTATATATTTATCACATGCACTCTCATACACACAACCGTGGAGGTGACACTTGAAATAAAGGCAGGAACCCAAACATGTCGTGAGGAGTCATGATCAAAACAAAAGCACACTCGAGCAGTATCGATTGTAAGAGCAACAGATAGCAAGCAACGCAGGCGGGTGGACGCGCGCGGGGGGGCGGGGTGGGCAGGGGCAGCGCGACCTTCTCGCGCGGGCTCTCCCAGCGGACTCGCGGGTTCGCGCGCCCCGCCCGCCGCGCGCCTTATGCCGCCGCGGCTGTGAAGACGGACCGCGCATGCCCATCCCGCCTCATTCCAGTTGGACTTTACTGCACTCCCGTTTTAAACTTATTTTACCCCGCAACAATCAAAAGTAACAAAACTTTCGGTGTCTATAGTACGTACACCATGTAGCATGAACAATAATAATTAATCAAACACGATATTACCCGTATACTTAGCGCTGCTCTATCCACTGTAGTACCTACTGAATCATTATTAGTAAGATCGATCTCTTATGATTATTACTAGGCTTCAGGAATGAATAAAAATCTTTGCGTGGTTTGATACTAAAAGAATCTTTTGACTTCTCAGACCAAAAGATTTAAATTTCAGCCCCCTGTCTAACTCAGTCTATTACTGATAAATAAATAATAAAGAGACTCACGGTTTAGATACGGATACTGTTTTGATAACCATTTTTTTCTTAACAAACAATTTAGCATATTTTTATAATTTTTATTTGCAATGAATAAGTCAGGAGGTGCAAACAATAAAATGAGAAACTCATTCATAGATAATATTGTAGACGGATTAATTATTGGTACTCCTTCACATAGCATTCACACTACTGTGATCCCCTGCGAGGACCTGTGATTGCAGTCCGTAGCAGTTTCACGTTTTCCGAACCACATCTATTACAAACTTTGATGTACACTTGCACATCCTAAATATACCTGATGTACCTGATGTCTCTTCTGCTTGGTGATAGGCCTCCTCACTATGAGAGGGAGTGCGAATTGATAGATGTCTCTAGTCTTCAAATTTTGGTTGAAAACCAAAATTTGAAGACTAGAGACATCTGTTGTTGTTTTCCTCACGATATTTCTTATCGCTGTTTTTGTTTGATGAAGAAATAAAATTACACAAATTGTTTTCAATTCCTTACCCACGCTCCCGTGACCCATATTATATCTACCTCTATGGACCGGATAGCGGATATAATGCTAAAGGTACAACACACCAACTTTGATTCGCAGGAGATTTATCTTAGCCGTATACAACTAGTTAAAGCAATATTTCATTTTGTAGTTGTGGAACTTATACATATAGTTTTACACGAATCTTTGGACGCACGGCCAAAATAGGAACTAATACCTTCTTTTTGTTACAAATCAAACAATTTTTACTAACAGTTCGTTAGCTTGTCCTTACATAATCATTCAAACACCAAGACAATCCTTGCAGCTCTGTACCGACAAGTCGACAACAACCCCTAGTCAATTTGATCAATCGCTAAAAGGAGAAATAATCTCATGCGAACTGAGATAAAATTTTGTTGGATTTGTAGTGTGTAAGACTTATGTATGTGTGCTCATGTATTCTAATATTAAGAATCAATACCTATATTAACGATTGTATCCTATAATCTAGAAGTAATAAACGAGATTCCAATGGAGGCACTTGTTTTACTCATCTTCCCGGACTGACTACCTTACATGGCGACCCTGCTATCTAAGACGGGTGCCGAGTTCGGTCGCGTGACTTAAATTATTGAGAAACATTATTGGACTACGGTACAAGTGATTTTTTTTTGTCTTTAAAAGTGGACTTTAATTTTGGTTAAAATGTGCCGGTCAAAAATAGAAACAGAGGACGTTTTTATATCGCAAAGTGCGTCAGGTGGTTCAAATTCGGCTTCTATGCAGAAGTACCACCTATCGAACATTAGTATCGTGATGTTCATCATCTACACCTTAATAGGAATCGCTGGACTCTACGCACTGTATAAACTGTACCGAAATTGTCACTATTCGTGGATAAGGAATGAGGTTTACTCACAAAAACTAACACGTTCGTTTCGGCGACCAAACCCGGAGACTCGTATTTGTTACGAGTGCCGCCAGCAGCGCCAGGAGGCGCGCCAGGAGACTCGCCAGGAAGCGGGTATCAGTGGCCAGAAACCGCAGTAAGTGGTTAAAGATAGGGAACTAATTTTTTGAACTGTTATTTAAACATTCGAGAGGTTATTATGATCAGTTGAAAAAATCAGCAATTAACCCAAATATTATCCTAAAAGTCTTGCGAGCTGGCGTGAGGAGCGTAGGCCGAAGGCCGGCGGAGCGACGACGACATTTGTGACAGAAAGTAGGTTTGTTTTTATTATTGCGAGCGCAGCGAGCGCGGGTCATGGAGTCGTCGTAGCTAAAGTCGTTGCATGCTTAATATACGAGGAATACATTTTACCACCTCATTGTTTATAGAACTGCTTAGAATGAGATTTCTTACCGACTAATTCCGATTTGTCAACTGTCCACTCGTAACTGCCCATTTAGTTAATTCACTGCTATTTTTATTAAATGATCCATTTTATTATTTTTTACGACTCATTTTTGTTTAATTTACTGCTAAGTTTTAACTGCCGAACTTGTTAATGAATATGCATTTTGTAAATGTTAACTTACCAAAACTACTATAAACAACTGCCGCTATAAATCAGTGCCTTAAAGATATAATCAGTGATGTGTAGTGAGCTGTGTTCAAACGTTAAGTGTTAACGTCATGTGGGAAGTTACAAAACGGTTATTGGACTAATTTCTAGTTTTATATATTACTAGCTGACCCGTAGATGTTCTTATATACAAACCTTGTCCTGACAAGAAGGAACACATAAAAAAAAGAATCATCCAATTTGGTGCAGTCGTTCGGAAGTTATGCGCGTACATATATTTCGGTGATTTATTTTTATTATTTTTAAATAGATTTTGTTTTTATATGTGTTCTGTCATGTAATTATTGCACATGTGGATGTCTTTTTATTGGTAATGGCAAATGACCTTGGATTGTTATATAACCAATTAAAAAATATTGAAAGTAATTTGCCAAACTAAGTTATCCTAAAAGAACAGAAACTATTCTAAAACAAAAGTTACAGGAAGCAACATTGTTAAAACATCAATTTGATGAATGTATACAAACCATATCTATACAAATAGAAAATAATCAATTTAGTACAAAAGTATTACAGGAAATACAGTCATACTGTCATTTATTTGAAAGGACTCTTAACCATTTAGAAACTTTTTGATTACTTTATTTTGATGTTAAGGTGGAACGTGAGGGTAACCCGCGAAATACAAATGTTCGCGCTGCTAACTGCAAAAACGTAAGAAAATTTGAATTTCGTGGCCACCCTGGCGTTTCCCTCTTGACTCGTCAACTTTTAATTTTCAAACTTTGGCGTTTCCCTCTGGACTAATAAACTTCTAATTTTCAAACTTAACTGTAACAGTAGCTCAGAAGCACCTCTACGCCATTATACCATCATTTGGGGACCGGACTGCTTCTCGTTAAGGTGGATGCGTCAGGGTAACCCGCGAAATTCAAATTTTCTTACGTTTTTTGCAATTTGTAGGTCATTGTCAGGTTGTATGTTGATGAAAAATGAGTTGCGCCAGTAACACGTATGTAGTTACAGAATTAAAATCATGAAAATCATCAATATAACCCTGTAAGTCCGATTAACTATTGAATGACTTTTTCATGAAATATTGATTGAATAGGATTACATTACATTGTGCAAATATATTAGGAACATTATCACAGGAACATATTAAAATCCACGGCCTCATACTCATCATCTCCTGCCCCTATCCCAATTTATTTGGGGTTGGCGCAGTATGTCTACTTCTTCGATACTTCAAACCGTAAAAAACTAAATGTAAAAGTCTATGGTTATCAGACGTGACAGTGCATGAAGTGCGTTGCTGTCCTGTCAGTGACTTCACTCATTGGTTGTCCTGACGGCTGCTGTCATCAGTCGTAGAAATGGCTTCGGAGTTGTTGTTTGTACCGTTTAAAAAAGGTTCAGATATAGATATTGTGAAACCATTGAAGAATTTGATACATGCGACGTACAACACTGGCGAACACCATGAGGACTATACGGATGCCCTCAACGAGCTCAGCCGGCTGAGAGCCAACGCCATTTGGAAAGTGTTCGAGAAATCGTCGCTGGACGTAATCTACAAGTAAATACAATTTTATGTCGCATGAGTCACCTAACTCAGTTGAATCATTGTTAAGCAGACTAAATAGGCATAACTTATAATGAGTACTGATCTCTGGATATTTAATGTAGAAGGTGTTAAAAATGATGTCATCTTAACACGCACACTAACAAAGGAATAGTTTAACGATGTGAACAATTAGCGCTCGGCGTAACGTGTAGGTGTACGCGAATGTGAGCGGTGTACTTGTTTTTGCAGCTACCATGACCAGCTGGCGTCCCTGGAATCGAAGATCCCGCCGCAAGAGGTGCAGATCCCCTTCAAATGGAAGGATGCCTTCGACAAAGGCTCCTTGTTTGGAGGCCGAATGAGTCTCAGTAAGTGACATTAAGTTCAAAACTTCTATTTATCAGTGAATTTCCACTGGCAAAACCTTCTATTAAAAGTTTGTGTGAATCGGCAGTCTGTGGGTCGTCTTAGTGGTTCGGTTTCTTCTAGGCAAGCATGCGCCACCATAGGCCGCAGCTGCTTAGAGGCTCAGAATTTTTAAAAGTTATAGCTTGTCCTGCCTGATGCCACAGAATTAGTATTGTATTAATAAGTTGTAGCGTACAACAGAATTACTCAAACCCAAATATTTTTTTATCAGTAAAAATCAGTCAAGTGCGTGTTGGACTCGCGCTCCGAAGGTTCCGTATTAACTTGTAGGTATTTTGTTATTAAACTACATATTTGCAGTTTTCAGTTTTTTTTCCTTTACATGTGCTGTAAGACATTGCTTCTTGCCAAATTTCGTGATTATAGGTCAACGGGAACTACCCTATACATTTATGACCCAAAACCTATAGGGTACTTCCGGTTGACCTAGAATTGTCAATTTTGGTAAAAAGCAAGGTACAAGTAAAGGAAAAATTCCGAAAAATAAAAAAAGTTGGTACTTACAAGTTTTCGCGAAAATTTAAATTTGCCCATATCTTTTTATCGTGTTGACTCAGGACCTTGATTTTTTTTATACAGCTAATAGGGACTATAGATCTCAATATCTGGTATAAATATCAATGTCCTAGGTCCACTCGTTCCTGAGAAAATTGGTGGCGAAACACAGACAGATGGACAACATTTTTTTTTTTATAGGTCAATCTGCGATCAGTCCGTAGACTATAATCAGATGGGTTGAAGTATGTAGAGGTTTTGGTGAGTTAGCGCCATCGCCCCAACTCTCCTTATTAGAATAGCACATTTGCTCTTTTCAGGCGGTTAATTGGATTATGTTTCAGTCGATCTGTATATTAGTCTTTGTACTGTTTGGATTCTTCAATAACAGTCTTCATGTTGAGGTATTCATGAATCTCTGAGTTGCGGGTGAACCAGGCAGCACCACTTATAGTCCTTAGGATGTTGTTTTGAGCTCTTTGGAGGCAAAGGATGTTTGATTTGGAAGCCGAGGACCATAATTGTATTCCATAAGTCCAAATGGGTTTTATGACTGAGCTGTAGACCCTGACTTTATTGATCAGAGACAAAGTTGACTGTCTGCCAAGCAGCAATAAAAGATTTTTAAATCGATAGTTTACTTCGTTGCGCTTCTGCTTGATGTGCTCTTTCCAAGTCATATGTTGGTCCAAGTAGAATCCATAGAATCCTAGATGTAGTATTTAACACATTTGGATTGTGGAAGTGGATCTTTTCCGAGATTGATTGTTGGACACAGTTTCTTTCTCAAAGTAAATGTGATATGGTGAGATTTGGGGGCACTCGCTTTTACGCGCCATGTGCTCAACCAGTCACTCGTTAGTGTAAGTTGGTTTTGGAGGATTCTACTGGCTTTTCTTACTTGGATTCGTCTGGGTCATTATTTGTTGCAAGAAATGCAGCGTCATCTGCGAAGGTCGGTACCGTTGTATTAGGAGCTTGAGGAAGGTCATGGGTGAATATATTGTACAAAACAGGACCAAGGACTGAGTCCTGGGGTACTCCAGCGCTGCAGGTATGAAGAGAAGAACGCGCGCTTCGTTGCTTGACTTGGAACATCCTGTCATTCAAGTAAGACTTCATCAGAAGATAGATTGAAGGTGGAAGGGTATTTTTTATGTTGTACAATTTGCCTTTATCCCATACACGATCATGCCTGCTGGATATCGATAAATGCTGCTGAGTACTCTTTCTTCTCAAGGCATTGTCTGATAGTGTTGTAGACTCTAGGTACTTGTTCCACACCAAACGAACACAAATATAGGATTGGAAAACTACCTCAGAAGTCTAGATGCAACCCACAACACCGACTACTCTCTCTGGAAAGCCACGGCAAAACTTAAGAAACCAATAATACACCGATCTTCAGTTATGAAGCCCGATGGTACATGGGCCAAAAGCGATAGAGATAAGGCAAATGTATTCGCCCAACATCTATCTGAAGTTTTTACCCCAAATACTGACCATGGATCTACTAAAACCAGTTTGATCAAATCTGTACTAGAACAACCACATCAACTGGACAAACCCATAAAAAAATTCACCAAACAGGAAGTACTTACAGCCATAAAAAAAATCAACATTCATAAGGCACCGGGGTATGATCTCATTACGGCCAAGACCCTGCGAGAGTTACCAGACGTCGGCATTCGATTCCTTACCTATCTTTATAACGCATGTCTTTGGAAAAACTTCGTTCCGCCACAATGGAAGGTCGCAGAAATTATTATTATTCCTAAGCCTGGCAAAGACCCTACTGATGTCAAATCTTACCGTCCGATCGGTCTTCTTCCAGTCCCATCTAAGGTCATGGAAATACTAATACTCAAACGCCTTTCACCGGAAATTACAGCTAACAAGCTTATTCCAGATCACCATTTCGGTTTCAGACAATCCCATAGTACAATAGAGCAAGTCCATAGGTTAGTAGAAAAGATTAGTTACACTTTTGAAAGTAAACTGCTCTGCTCCGCCGCATTCTTGGACATTTCGCAAGCCTTCGACCGTGTTTGGCATGATGGACTTTTATACAAAATCCGCAAAGGGTTATCCACTAACTTCTACCTTCTCATCAAGTCATACCTTAGTGACAGACACTTCTATGTTAAATATGGCGACATCACTACAAAAGCTACATGAAATAAGAGCAGGTGTTCCGCAGGGCAGTGTAATGGGCCCGATGCTCTATCTTATATATACTTCCGACTTACCTAATACACAAGACACAATGACAGGAACATTTGCTGATGATACAGCGGTTCTTGCCATTGATGAAACCGCGGCTGGAGCATCGGCTAAATTGCAACGAAACCTTAATGATATCTCGGACTGGCTGAAAGACTGGCGTATAAAAGCAAATGAAAGTAAATCAGTCCAAATCACCTTCTCTTTAAGAAGAGAAACATGCCTAGAAGTAGAACTTAATCAAATAAAGATACCCCAGGCAGATGAGCTTCGTTACTTAGGAGTCTACTTAGACAGAAGACTTACCTGGAAAAAACATATAACCACTAAAAGAAAGGCACTTGACTTACAACTAAGAAAGCTATATTGGCTCATGGGAAGAAAATCCCAAGTTACACTGGAAAATAAACTCCTTCTATACAAGTGTATACTCAAACCAGTCTGGACTTATGCTTTGCAACTATGGGGCACTGCATCCAAATCCAATATTGAAATTCTACAACGCTTCCAGTCAAAAACCCTACGTATGATAACTGGAGCACCATGGTATATATCAAATAGTCACCTACACGTGATCTAAACATCAAGACTGTTAAGGAATAAATAAAGTACTCCTTACTACCTTATTGCAAAAGAATACAAAACCATCCAAACCCACTAGTTAGAAATCTAATGGAGGAACAACCAAACCACACATTTAAAAGACTTAAGAGACGTGCTCCTCAAGATCTTCTCTAACCCAAACATAAAGAAGCCATACTAGATGGACATATCATTGGATATTGTACCATGCACGTCATATTTTCGAAATACATAAAATCCAGCTTAATGTCGACGAGACAGATTGCAGGAGGAAAAGGAGATTAAAAAAAAAAAAGATGCGGTCTTAGCCTAATCAGCAAGATGCGTTCCCAGAGCTTGGACAGTGTTGGCGTAAGGCTAATGGGCCTGTACGATGAGGCTTCATTGATTGGTCGGTAAACCAATCAATGAAGCCTCATCATACAGGAGGCCTGAAATTGACAATTCATAATATTAACTGCGTCCAATTCGTAGTATGTAATTCATCTGTCAGACACTGGTTTGACAGTATTGTATGGATATTCGTAAAATGGTCCACTTATTATGAATTGCTTTGCTGTCAATAAGCAGATTCATAAAAAGATTGTCAAGAGCAAAATCTTACAATTCATTTTACAGATTTTGTAAAGAAATATTGAAATAATGATATATTTTGGACTTAACGAAATGGAAAAAGTTGAAATTAAAATTGGGTCAAGAAAATAACATCTGCAAAAAAAATATATAGGATAGGTCAACTACTTTCATTATAATATGGTACTCCTAAATATTAAAATTCTGTGTACGGGTAATTCTACGAGTGACTTCACACATGTTTAAGTTATTTCTATTTTGAAAGACTTTCATTTTACACATAACAGGTTTGGATAATTCATAAATGTAATCCTCTTTTATTCCTTTCAGTCAAAAGGTTCTGTGATTTGAAGACAGGTTGACAGGATTCAAACCTTTGTATATTGAATATTTTTGAATTTTTTAGACACAAGCATTTCTTTTGTGGCATCTAAGCTCGTAATAGCTCTGCTGTGTAGGTATCCCCTTCAATTATAATATGGTAATATCGAATATTGGAACACAACAAATACACGCATTGGTATTGAAAAATTCTGACCAATATTACACACACTACACTATTTGGCTCGGTTTCATTTTCTGCTTGTTATTCGTCATTCCTTAGTCCCAGCCCCTCGGAGGTCTTCTGTGGTGTGAACAGCTCGCTACATGCTGCCTTCAATAGCTTTGGTATGGTTCGACACATCACACGAAATCAGCGTGAAAATGAAAAATTCCTTGAATTTGCTTATTTCTATATCCTGACGGACAAGAGAATTGTTCAAACAGCTCCTTTATGAATTTCAGCCATCTCTTCAAACACAACGGGCTTTTTGTCGAATTCCAGTATCATTTAGTAGCTACATATACGTGAATGTAGAAGTATATCCGGTGGGGTCGCAGCTTTACCCAGTAATAGGTTAGCAGTACTGTACGCCTAGTTATCAATAAATACTGCTTGAGAAAATACCATTGAAAACAAAAATACAACAAAATTATTGGTTTCCAATAATAACAAATAGACAAGACCAATTGACGGTTTTTTTTTCATACTTTATTAGGTTAAACTAACTATATACATTGATAATTAAAAACTATTAAACTAAAATAGGTAAACTAACAACAAACTATAAAAGGGCATCGAAAAACTCCTCCTCAACGCTGTCAGATGGTAATGTGCCCAAGAGACTGGCGGCGTTGCCACGTTGTATGGCAACACTTAGCCTCTGGCCAAAGTAAAAGCCAGCCCTTGGGTCACGGGAAGCGTCAACTAGGCGTTTCGAAATTTCCTTAAATAGGCTATGAGCACTCGGACCCCACGGCCCTAGAGTTTCAACCCCAAACGGCTCGAAAATATAGTTATCACACAGGTTTCTATATTTACGCCGCTTGAGGTTCTCTGCAGCTGCAGCGGCAGCACCAGCACAGCACGATGAGCTTGGAAGATGGGATGGCGCAAGAGTATCGACGCATGTTGACATCTTGACATCTCCATCAAGGATAGACATCTATGCGCATGTTGCCAGGCTAAAAAGTCAATCTTTATCATTTCAATTTAATTAATAAAATCTGAAGAGAAAAAATAACCGGTAAAATTACGGTCTTATATTTTTCACGTGGCAATGAATTGAGTATGATTCAGCTACCATGTGTCACCATTTTACGAAAATTAGCAGAATTGCTAATGATCTGCTGGGAATTCAGAAAATGAATTACTTTTAGAGGAATTGCTAAAAGTGGCCATTTTAGATCCCCTGGTGTTATTTCTCATTTAGTTTAATATCTATTTGTGGATCTTCAGGGCCATCGCTTTCATTAGGTTTAAATACCTCGACCAGATGGGCTGCAAATACTTCGGCTTTTTCTGAGTCAGTACGTGCCCAAGAGTTGCCTGTTCTAAGTGGAGGTAAGCATTGCTGTGGTTGACCCATAGCCTTCGTAGCTTTCCAAAGGGAGTGGTGACCGCTTGCGGTTGGAGACATTATTTCCAGTTTTCGCCTAAGAGATTCGATGGCTGCTTCAGCAAGATATGCTTTTAGATCTGCTATCGCTCGGTTGAGTCTTGTTCTGTCCTCTCTGTTGCGAGAGAGCTGCCACACTCTACGTAGCCTTCGTTTTTCCGATATTTTATTGCGAGTCTCAACTGGTATTGGTAAATTATGGGGTGTTGAATCCATTTCGGGAGTATTAGACCAAGCTGCCACTTGCATCAGGTTAGTGATATACAGGCACGCATTATCAATATCTGGCAGGAGTTTTTAGGGGAATATTGAGGCTGATATTGGATTCTAGATAAGCTCGGAAGGTTTCCCAGTTTGTTTTTGCATTATGCAAGTTATCATTTTCTGCTTCGCGATGTATGATTGTTGTGATTATAATTAAAATAACAGGTGTGTGGTCTGAAGAGCCATCAAGGCTAGATTCCACGTGGACACACAGGTGGTATATATTTTTGGTGATGTAGAAGTCTAGGAGGTCTGGGGTCTTTTGGGTGACAGTGGGCCAGTATGTCGGCTCACCGGTAGAGAGTGGCATCAGCCTATTTGAATCAATGCTTTTTTCAATTCACGGCCTCTTGTTACTGTTGTTCTGGCAATATGTGTGCTTTGCATTCCAGTCTCCACCAGCTATGAATCTATTCCCTAGCGTCTGGAAGAACTCCGTGAACGAGGCTTCCTTGATAGAGTAACGTGGTGGACAGTATACCGCCGAGAGGTTTAAGTGCCCAGAGCGGTCCTCTATTTGCACTGTAGTAGCTTGCAAGTAGTTGCTTGAATAAGATGGTAGTAGGTAATGCTTCACACTGTTTTTGATAACAATCCCCGAGCCAGCATGAGCGCCACCATCGGGGTGTGATGTGAAATATACACTATATCCTGGAATGCATATTCGGCTTCTTGAAGTCGTATGCGCTTCAGATATAAGACATGCATCGAGCTTGTTAGATTTTAGGAAAGCTTCCAATTCAAGTGTGTTCGGTTCGAGACCGTTAATGTTCCACGTTGCGATGTGTAGTGAAGTAATTTTGATAGTTTGGAGACGAGTGTTATAAGACCCAGCATGGAGCTTATTTGTTGAATTAGAAGATCAATCTTTTCACTTTGTCTTAGAAGGATATTCTCTAGTACAGAGTTCGTTGTGTTAGGATTCTCATAGTTCGTAGTTGGTGCGTTGGCTTTTCCAGTTACAGCTTGTGCATTGGTCGCTCGGTGTGGTAAGTTATGGTCTTCGGTGATTAGACTGGGCGGAAGGCGTGGCCCAGTGGCTATAGCTGGCATGGTAATTGACTGGGTTGGCTTCCGTGTTTGTGGGTTATTTTTGTGTCTCCGAGCGATTAGATCTTTATAGATTTGACAGCCTTTGTAGTTGGCAGGGTGATCACATGAGCATAGAGCGCACTTGGCTGGTGTGTTTCGGTCTTTTTTATCACAGTCAGAAGTTCTGTGATTTTGTCCGCACATGACACATCTAGATGGTCTCATACAATTGTTCTTGGAGTGTCCATATTCTTGACAGCGTTGGCATTGGACAATGCTTTTGGATTTCCGAGGATCTTCTATTTTTATTTTTTGGTTGTATATGTAAGTGATGTTTTTAACTGCTGGATTCTCATTGCCTGGTTCAAGATTGACAAAAAACGTGGAAGAGGGTTTTTTGTCAGGTCCGTATCGCGCATTGACTATTTCACCCCTCAATTTGTTGCCAGTAGTCTCGATAGCTTCAATGATAGCTTCATGCGGAGTGCTGTGGTGGAGATTTTTTATAACAATGCGATAGCTTTTGGTGTCCTTAGGAGTGAAGGTATAGCCAATAAAACCGTTGGCGCTTATAACTGTTATAACTTTCTTGTATTCTTCCGCGTTGCATGGAAGTACATGCAATAGACTTTTGTTTATTATCTTAAGCTTAAATTGGTCTTTGTTAGCTGTTAGTGTTTTGAAAGCTCTTTTACGTCTTGTAGCACAATCGGTGGAGGTTTATTAGGTCTTTTAGGGTTGCTCTTGCTGTTAAGACCTAGATTTTCGGCAGGGTCCAAGGGTAGATTTTCGAACCTGTTACTGGTTACAGTTCCTTCAGCCTGTAAAGGTGGGTCACTTATCTTCCTCTTTTTGTTGTGGCGGGGAGTAGGGACCTGTTGCCAAGGAGGTGGAGCCGGATTTTGGTCGCTTGCTTCACAAGGGTTGTTTAGTTGCTGAGTTTTTTTTTCTATGACTTCTGCTTCTGATTGAGTTATTTGCGTTGTGTTTATTTGCTAAATTGCACTCAGTGATGAGGACCGATGTCGATGACCTTGGTTCGTCTACGGATTTCCTCATTTCTGATTCTATCACGTAGAGAAACACCGAGCATAGCCCTCTCCATAGCCCGCTGAGCGACTTTGAGCTTTTGTAATAATTATGCTTTTTAATAAGGACACGTTTGATGTAGTTTTTGAACTTTCCATTGGGCAGCTCTATAAGAGACCGATGGAAAGTTCAAGTAACTCTGTATGTAACTGTATGTAGGGTCGAGACAATTCGAATCTGTCCAAGGCAAGGTGTCAAAAAAATTTCGAGCTTGCTTCGTTCGCTCTTGCAGCCTACTTCTTCTTGCATGTTGACTTTGTCTGTAAGTCGATTAATTAACTCCTCTATGTCCTGTCCGCGATAGGGTGTTATTATGTTCGACTTCGCTTCTCTCGCTCTTGGCGGCGACGCCCTTGGCTGTAACCATACATTATATTTTAGTTTTAGCCATTAATACATTTGATTTTGCTAGTTTGTACTCAAAGACAAGATCTAGAGATAAAAATAATTAAAACAACACAAGTCTAAGTAAACTCTCCTTCAACTTGATTTCTGTAACTGAACTAACGTCCAAATTGAAATGTTTCAGCAAAGGATTTCCCTTTTCTATTTGCCTCTATACTCAAAAAGCAACCAGTACCTAGCCAGTTTATAAAAAACAAATAAGGATAAAGTTAAATTAAACTCACATAGTTAGGTAGAATTTCAAGTGCAAAATAGTTTTATGAGGATAAATAGATAATGTTTCAAATCATTCACAATGCGTTTGAGTTGTGCTATTATAAATGATCCTGTCATTATTTACCGGATTCTGAATTCATCATCTGCCTAGCCTTTTCACAACTATGTTGGAGTCGGCTTCCAGTCTAACCGGATGCAGCTGGATTTGCTTACAGCTCCTGAAATATAAGCCTAGGATTTTTTGTTGTATTTTTACATACTTCGACAAATTTGAAATCTGTGTTCTACAAAAAACTTCAGATGTCTGCGAAGATTTTTCAGCGAGATATCGGCGATAACGTTTTATTCACCGTTTCAATGGCGCGGCCATGGAGTTTTAGTCTTACAGCTCCCAAAATAATAGGATTTTTTTTTTCTATATTTTTACAATTTTTTTACAAATAATTATATAAATAAATTCAATCTTTTACTTACCTTAATTTCAGGTATCTGCAAAGCTTAGTTTTAAAGATCTCCGTGGCCGCGCGGTTCTCCGCGTTTCAATGGCGCGGCCACGTTCAACCCCTTATAACTTTTTAACCATAACTTTGACAAATTTATGGTTTTGGGAATCAACTTTTACATATTATTACATAATCTTAGCATAGTTTTTTTTTAAATATCGCCGTGGCCGCGCGGTCGAAACACACACAATTATTTAACTTTGACTATGAGAGTCCAAGGCTACTTGTGAATTTGGATATGTGCGCGCTATGTTTGCTCATAAACTTTTCAAAATATTTTACAATTGTGTTTCTGTTACTTGATTGAATGAACAGTGAGTGTCAAACATGTTCTTAATGCACGACTGTTTTGCAGCAATCAGCTCGCTGGCGTACGAGCGCATGTGCATCCTGTTCAACATCGGCGCCATGCAGAGCCTCATCGCGTCGCAGCAGCCAGTGGAGACCGAGGACTCGCTCAAGCAGGCCGCCAAGCTGTTCCAGGTATCACTCGCCAGTCGCTTCGCAAATATACTCTTAGCTGCATGTCGAACCTAGTAGTAGTCAGGCCTAATTGGGCTACAGAAAATTATGTGCCAAAAAAATAATTAAAAATCAACGTTATCTATGCGACGGAGCAGCCTCTTCAGCCTGAAGGCGAACATGTTATGTAGGTACATGTTAGAAGCATTGCCGTGTCGCATATCCTTCGTAGATGTGTCGCGACACTACTGAAAAGGCATTAAGTCTTACATAATGCATAAAACAGTAATAAAATTAATGTGTGTGCAGCAAGCGGCGGGCGTGTTCTCGTTCCTGAAGGCGAACATCATGATGGCCGTGCACCAGGAGACCACGCCCGACCTGCACCCTGAGACGCTGGACGCGCTCGCCAAGCTCATGCTGGCGCAGGCGCAGGAGGTGATCGCCTACAAGTGCATCCGCGGTGAGCGCCTCCTACCCTACCCTACAGATACAAGACGGCTAACGTAGTGTATTTACTGATTTGAGTATCTACTATTATAGCCCTTGTCCCCGACCTTCGACCGCCTGAAACTTACTCTATTATAATAATATAATAAATGCGAAAGTTTGTAAGGATGGATGGATGGATGTTTGTTACTCTTTCACGCGAAAACTACTGAACGGATTAGGATGAAATATGGCACATAGATAGTTTATAACCTGGATTAACATAAGGGATAGTATGATCCCGTGGGACAGTTACCGAACCTCATAAATATAAAAAAAAAATATTACTTTCCTATTTGAATCGGATTTTTTTAACAATTCAAGGTTTTCATTTTTTCCTATGGAACCCTAATCCTATTTCAAAAATAAAAAAGCCTAAGTAGTAGCCTTATAACATCAGCTATCTGCCAGAATGGTCCCTTCAAAATCGGTCCATCCGTTTCGAAGATTAGCCGGAACAAACGGATGGACAGATAGACAAAATACGCGCTTGGACGTGGAGTTTCGGACACCAGCCCGTTATACAATACTATACTATTGTTAAAAGTAATTAATAGTCAGTGATTTAACTTTGGAGATATGGGACTTTTTCCTAAAACTATAGCAGTAACATTGTTTTTGATTAACATACTATGAAAAACAAATTTAGTTTTGTAGTTGAATGAAAATTTACATGTGAATGAGCGTTAAAAATATATATGGTTTGGTCCCACGGAACCATTTATGCGCGAGGCCGACTTGTGCTTGGCTGGTTTCTTAATAGTTATCGTTGTTTTTTTTATTGATTTTGTCGTAATGACCTGCTCGCCGGACATAGTGCACATAGTGATTTTTCTACAAAACAGGTTAATTAAGTTATGAAATTGATATTTTATTTATTGTTTAATTGGTATAGTTACGATAATTAGTAGCCTCTATTCTTAGGTAATTATCTAGAATATTAATAGAAACTGAAATTATGATAAGGAATTAAAAACGTTTATTTTCACTTTTATAATTTCATTTTCTTCATCATTTCTAAACAGCAGCCTATTGCGTAAGTGAAGTGTGAGTTGGCAAGGCGAAGGGCAACTCCATGAAATTGACCAATCAAATGCGAGATGAAAGACACGATGTGGATGTCTGTAACGTGATTGGTAGATTGATTTTTAATAAGATCTCTTAGTCCCACCTTCTTCATTCGTTTTGAGTTTTACAGTCTGGTCTTTTAGTTATATTTTTATCATTAGTTTTAAGCTCTATAATCAGATTTCTTAATTTTTATCATCATTAGATTTTAGCTTTTCAATCTTATCTCATCATCTTTATTTTCTTCGTTAGTTTTCAAACTTTCGAATCATGTTCATCGTGTTCGTGAGTTTGATGTAATGTGTCATACACATCAGTGTGCATTGGGAGATTGAGAAATCTTTTGGGCACAGTCCCCTTGTCGCAGAGCTAACTACAAATCTTTTGGGCACAGTCCCCTTGTCGCAGAGCTAACTACAAATCTTTTGGGCACAGTCCCCTTGTCGCAGAGCTAACTACAAATCGAAACTCGAATGATACAAGGGGTTAATGATGACGTTGACTGGCACTTGCGGGCTGCTAGCTGCTAGCTACTTGTGGGCTGGTTAATGATGACGTTGACTGGCACTTGCGGGCTGCTAGCTGCTAGCTACTTGTGGGCTGGTTAATGATGACGTTGACTGGCACTTGCGGGCTGCTAGCTGCTAGCTACTTGTGGGCTGGTTAATGATGACGTTGACTGGCACTTGCGGGCTGCTAGCTGCTAGCTACTTGTGGGCTGGTTAATGATGACGTTGACTGGCACTTGCGGGCTGCTAGCTGCTAGCTACTTGTGGGCTGGTTAATGATGACGTTGACTGGCACTTGCGGGCTGCTAGCTGCTAGCTACTTGTGGGCTGGTTAATGATGACGTTGACTGGCACTTGCGGGCTGCTAGCTGCTAGCTACTTGTGGGCTGGTTAACGTATTATGCTTTTTTCCTTTTGGTTGGACTTTCCCCTTCCGCTTTCCTTTACCTTTTCCTTGTAGTTTTTGACAAAGTGGTATTGCAAACGTTTCAGCTTGTCCTGCCATGGAATATTTGTCTAACATTTAGTCTAGATTTATCTTTTTAAATATGACTACTCTTAGTTCTTTAAATTTTAATGTTTTTAATGTCATTGGTGTGAATGTGTTGGTAACTAGTTGATCGAAATCAAGGAAATCTTCATGATCCATCGCGATCCCTTTGTACGGTATCGATCTTTTGCGAGCTGTCTCAAAGTAAGTAGCTCGTTGTGCACACAACTGTTAGCTCCACACAATCATTTTCTGGACTTCTCTTTCATTCAACAGGCATGTATGTATGTCCCGGTAAAAGGTTAGTTTAAAAGTATAATCTCCAATTTAATTGAATAAAATGTAGGTTTTATAGCACAACTAAACTTTTATTTAAAATTATGTTGGGACTAAAGAGCAATATTGCTTTTCTAACGAGGATGTATAAGAAAATTTGCAAAATTACGATCTTACACCCAAAATCTTCAACCAGAATTGGTTTATACAACTTGCCAATAATTTTGGTGGCAGCATTATGTTCCTTATGCCTCTAATTTTCAACTACATTGTGTTTACGTAACAAAAATTATGAGGTCGTATTCGACATTTTTTTTCGAATTTCACCACGTAACGCCTAACTATTATAGTTAAGACACAATAACAGTTTTTGTTTAAATGATTAAGTTCAAATATACGGGAGGAATCGAATCGTGATGACATTGGTATCATGATATTAACCCTTATCCATAGGTTGATAATTAAGGTTGATTATGTAAGTGTAAATTCTACTTCAAATTATTCGGATCGGACTCGTTTAGAAGTTATGACGGGTATAAATATTCTCTAAGTAAGAAAAATTACACGATTTGAACAAACTGTCCTACGTTTATTCTATTAACAAATACTGATTTACGTATTAACGTTAAACTAATAAATGAGAACTCATAGCATAAACATAGAATAATCAGCCTATAATGTTCCCACTGCTGGGACACAGGCCTCCTCTCTAAGAGACAGAATGGTCCACCACGTGGGCCCAGTGCGGTTTGGTAGATGCCGGTTTCCTCACGATGTTTTCCTTCACCGTTGAGATCGCACCTCATCGGAAATATGGATAACGATTTTCCACAACTGCTTCTCAAATTCGGAAAGGTGTCATTTTCTTCAACCTTGGGCGTTAACGCTGGGTCGTATAGATTATAGTTACTTATAGATGCTTATGATCTTGAACATTTACTAGATAGGGACATTCATTGACTTTGTACAAGAGCTATCATCTCACGTAGGAACGATACAGACGGTGAAATCAATAACTAATTTTACACAAAAGTTAGCAACAAAACTTTATACCTACAGAGAGTACTTATAGCATTGTGCTGGAAGATCATCTGCTATCAAAGATCAAAGAATCAGGAAATTTTTGTCAAATTCTCAAACGGCCTAGTCAAAATCTACAAGTCCACAGATACAAAGTGTAATATCGAGGATGCAGTCCACGACCTGCAAGAATGTTTGAACTCCCATAATCCATCTGGCCTGCCTCCTCACGAACTGCTATTGAAAATCGAAACGCCGATCATGATTTTAAGAAATTAAAGCCAACCTGACCTGTGCAATGGCACAAGGCTACTATTAAAAGATTTGAAAGATAGTTTAACTGTAGCGACCATTCTCATCGGACCTGGCCAGTTGGCGCAGATCCCGAGAATTCCAATGATTCCCACGAACCTGCCTATATCGTTCAAGCGACTCCAGTTTCCCGTAAAACATCATTTCCTCTGACTACTACCAAGGAGAAACATTCTCTTAGGTTGGTATTGAACTACATATGTATAGCTAATTACGGTAACACTCTTTCACCTATAGAAAGCTACAATATCAGCGAGTAATACTTATGGGCTGTATTTTCAAAATCCACGCGAACGAAGTCGCGGGCGAAGTGCTAGTTTATTATAAATATAAAGTTAGGGAAAATATGTATTTTTGAACGCGATTTGTTTCTCGGTTTTTAATGTGATGTTAAATTAAATTTTATTTACAGTCTTTCCATAGTATAAAACAAAGTCGCTCCCGCTGTTCGCTTAGATCTTTTAAACTACGCAACGGATTTTAATGCAGTTTTTTTTAGTAGATAGAGTGATTCAAGAGGAAGTTTTATATGGATAACATTGCACCCGTGCGACGCCGGGGCGGGTCGCTAGTTTTATTATATTTTTCTTATTTTCTTTCCCCTTTTTCTTTTCAACGTCCCAGAGTTAATTCCTAAATGAGCACAAAGGTGTTGGTCTCTCCAGTACACACGAGAGAGCTACCTGCCGGCTACATGAGGACCCTTACCTGTTGCAGACGAGATGAAGGACAGCATGGTGGCCAAGGTGTGCGCGCACTGCGACGAGCTGTACTCGGACGCAGTGCGCGCCATGCAGAAGGAGCAGCTCAAGTCGCTGTGGGAGCGCGACTGGCTCAGCATCGTGAGTGCACCCGTCACACAACACATTACACACTATTTATTAACATCATAAAGCCGAATCTAACATAATGGGTGTAAAAATACCCTTACCGAAGCCGAAAGGTACTTGTTCTCCCCGTCATTGCGATCCCTTTTTTGTTCTAGACCATGCCACATGACCTTGTATGCAACCTGACCTTGTTAGTTACGTAGATATTGTGGGTCACAGTGCCACCTTTTCACAAGTCTTTTTTAATACAAGCACGACCCCTTTGTTATTCAATGCATGCATCAGCCCAATGTTTTGGGTGTGTTTTTTTGTTTCTCAGCAATTATTTTTGTGTGGAGTTACTTAGTTTGAAGTAGCTTGTTGTTGTTTTATTTAAAAAAAAAATGAAAAGGTTAGTTACAAAAGATCCGAAAAAAAATGAGCATACTCAAAATATGAAATGTAGTGCTTTAAATACTAATACTGCGACAGCTGAAAGGACAAAGAAACGACCGAATAAAATACTGAAAATTTCCAAAATCAAGACAGCATTTGCTGACGTAATATTTTTCCACCAGCTTAAATTGCGTTTTAACCTATAAAATAAATAAAACAGGAATAAAATCAACCTTAAGATAAATATCAAGATGTAAAAGGCTAGTCGACGTAGGCGGGGCTCCTAATTTTGTCGGTCTGGTTTAAAGTAAGTCGGAGAGCCCCAAGTCCCGAGCTCATTGCGCTGCTTAAAAACGATAATTTTCGCAGAACATGTTTTCGGAAACTTATTATTATTTTCACAATAATAGTTTTTTTTCGCCAACTTAATTTTTTTTTTCACATACTTAATATTTTTTTCGCGAACTTAGTATTCTTTTCGCCCGCAAACTTAATATTTTTTTCGCGAACTTATACTTTTCGCCAACTTAATCATGTTTTCGCAAACTTGTTCTTTTCGCCAACTTAATATTCTTTTCGCCAACTTAATAATTTTTTCGCAAACTTATACTTTTCGCCAACTTAATAATGTTTTCGCAAAATTATACTTTTCGCCAACTTAATAATGTTTTCGCAAACTTGTTCTTTTCGCCAACTTAATATTCTTTTCGCCAACTTAATATTTCTTTCGCAAACTTATTCTTTTGCCAACTTAATAATTTTTTCGCAAACTTAGTTTTTTTTCCGGAAGATTGGTACTTTTTTGGAAATTTATAATTTAGTTTATTTTTCGTAGAATTGTAATTTGAATGAGCTCATGTTTGTTGTTGAATATAACATTTTTTGTATCAATTATTTGTTATCTATTTCATTTTAACCAATATAGTAGGTGTTACAGTCAATCACAGATTGTTGGAAGTATTTTTTTTTCGAAGCTTTATTATTTCTCAAAATAAAATCACCATGTTAATAATCGTTATACAATTTTTAGAAATGAAAAATCCCTGTTTAGTTAGAAAGCAGTTTTTAATCGACTTCTAAAAAAGGAGGAAGTTATTATTCCACAAGCATATTATTTTTATATATGTCGGGGAATGCCTGGATTTATTCAGTTAGGCTCGAGCATTATGTGGGCAGACGATGGGTTTCGTGCTATGAAAACACATTTGGTACGATACACTGTTTCTAGCAAAACTAACGAATTACTTGAGATTACAACTCTATTTAACACAATAAATCGGGACACAATGAATCGAGTACAGTTTCAAGACGTCTCAACTCGGCCGCGGTCAGACACTGACTTTCGTCCTAGCGTCGAGCTGTAAACATCAAGACTCTGTAAGCACGCCTCGGTGGGCGTAAGTACGTCGTCTGACGTCACCACAGGCGTACTGCGATTCATTCCAAGTCTATACCAATGACCCGCTCCGACATCTACATACTAGCTGACACGCGCAACTTCCTCTGCGTCACATAATGCAATTAAATAATATTGAGATGTAAGCTATCCTATCTTTCAAGTTGGATCAAACTACAGACGGTGTGCAAATTTGATTAAAATCGGTTAAGTAGTTTAGGAGTCCATCGCGAACAAACAACGTGACGCGTAATTTATATATATTAAAATAAAAAGATAAGATAAGAATGATGTAATGTAGACAGCGATGACTCGGTGAATACTGGGCGATTTTTTTTCATTTGATAGAGGAAGCCAGTGCGATAGTCCCATATACATTTTTTTTGCCTTTGTTTGAGTAGTTTATGTACGTATTTCTTTTTTACCTATGTTGATGGTCCCTTAAATAACTTCTAGTTACAATTTAAAATTAATTCAAGACAAAAAATTGTATACTTACTACAACTAAAAAGAGGAAAATAAATAACATTGTACAAAATAAAAACAACTTCCTAAAAATCCCAAATAAGTCTAAAATAACTTTACTTTCGAAAGTCGGCGACTTAGTTAGTTTCATTGACTTTTTTTCACCGATTTCGAAAGTTTTTTTTGGATTTGGAGTTTTTTTAATAGTTGATTGTCAATTTGATGATATTAAGTCGAAAATGATAATCGCTAAATGGCAACCTTTTGAATTCGTGCTCGTTTCTGCCTCCAAATTGGCGATTTCAACTTTTGAAGAAGTCAATGTGGTTCAATCGGCCACTTTTTTTATTTTTGGTTCACAAATCGGGCAATACAGTATTACTTAAGTACTAGGTAAACTTAAAAAATAGAACATGAAAACTGCATGTCCTAAAATAGTGACCACAGCATGCACAATATATGAGTTAGTTACAAATATATATAAATAAGCTTTAAAATAACATGCAACCATTGGACCAATTATTACTTATCAGTCGAATGGTCGCATTTTGGCTGATGCTAAGGTCCCGGAGGAAATATCAAAATGCTGTCTCACACCATTGTAGCTGGAGAACATTCTATAAAATGGAGCATGTTGTTTTATATTTGTTCTGCAATGAGATGTTGAGTTCTCTCCAGTAAACCTTCACAATCTACGTGGTCATTGAGCAATATGAACAAGTACACGATATCTGCAGCTTTTCTCCTAGAGCACAAGGTAGCTATGGTATGCTGAAATATTCTAACCTTGATTCATAGGATTTGAGGTTTCTACGGTTATAAACACGGGATAGTTGGTACAGAAAGCGTGTTTGAAATCAAAGTTAGCGTTGTCGAGATGTGTGTCACTCCATCGCTTTCTGTATATACATCGCAGATGGCGTCGAAGCAGCTGATGTTCCGCGGCCTGACGCAGCTGTACCAGGCCGCCGTGTGCCGCGCCAACAAGAGCGTGGGCGAGGAGATCGCGCGCTTGCAGGTAACACACCACCGGGCTTCTCTCGTACGACGTCTCTCTGGCGGACTCCATTCTAATGTACAACTTTGAAATCACAAATTCGACCGTTCCGATGTCGGTTATTTATTCGACAACAATTTTTATTGTCGTTTATCGAGAGACCTCACGAGGGGGGTTCCGTTATTTCGATGACACGTCGCGCAACAAGTAAACGGACCGAGTACGTGTCGGCAGCTCGGCTCGGAGCTGCTGAAGGCGGCGGGCGCGCGCACGACGCTGGGCGCGCTGGCGCAGGAGCACGCCACGCGCGCCGCGCGCCAGCTGGCGGCCGCGCGCAAGGACAACGACTTCATCTACCACGAGCGCGTGCCCGAGCCCGCCGCGCTGGAGCCCGTGGCACGCGCCGCCATCGCCAAGCCGGCGCCGCCGCCCGCGCGCTGGGCCGAGGGCCGCGACCTGTTCGAGCGCCTGGTCCCGCTGGCCGTGCACCAGGCGCTGGCGGCCTCGGGCGCGCGCCGCGCCGAGCTGGTGACGGCCGAGATTAACAAGCTGCGCGACGCCACGCAGCTGCTCAACAGCATCCTGGCGTCGCTGAACCTGCCGGCGTGCCTGGACGCGCCGGGCGGCCTGCCCGAGTCCATCCGCGCGCGCGCCGCGGCCGTGCGCGACGCGGGCGGCCAGCCCGAGCTGCGCCGCCTCATGGCGGAGCTGCCCGAGCTGCTGCAGCGCAACCGCGACATCCTGGACGAGGTACTTATGTGGCTGCATACGCGCGCGATGCGACCGGCTGACTCTGAAAGCGATTTTACAATGTAACTTGGAAATACCAATTTCATAATAACTCTTGGTACTTGGACGCCGACATCCATGTAAGTGCTCACGTAAAAAGACAAAACTTGCCTTGATGTATCATATCATGCGTGTGGTGTACGTCCGTATAGCCAATGTCGGACTCGTACAAAGTAATCGCATGTTAACATTCATCATTTTCGTACACTAACAGCTAAACTACCAGAAATACTGAGTGCCAATATTGCTGGACATTAATACGTTTCATGCAATAAAAATTTTGCGGGTGTGTCGGTCTATACTTATGAACGCTACAGCCACGTACAGTAAGTTAAATCGATTCGTATTCTAAAAAATCTCATAAGGTGGGTCAGCTAATTGCTATAACTCGCTGTACAAGTACTGACCGTTCAGGAGCTCGTTTACTGGTTGCATTTAAAATATTACAGTATTACCATGTCACGAGCGTGAAGTACGCGTCGATAATAATAAAATTGTAATACGGTCTTATTTCCAACCCGTCGTGTCCCGCAGGCCGAGCGCATGCTGCGCGAGGAGGCCGAGGCCGACGCGGCGCTGCGCACGCAGTTCGGCGCGCGCTGGTCGCGCACCGACTCGGCCAAGCTCACCGAGGCCTTCCGCGCCAACGCCGACAAGTACCGCCAAATCATCGACAACGCTGTGCGCGCCGACAACATCGTGCAGCAGAAGTTCGCGCAGCACCGCGACAACATCGCGCTGCTCAGCGGCAGCGACGGCGACATCACGGCCGGAGTGCCCGACGCGCCCGACGCGCCCGACGGGCCCGCGCCCGACGCCGACGCCGCCGCGCGCCAGCTGCGCGCGCTCATGGAGGACGTGGAGACGCTGAAGGCCGAGCGCGACGCCATCGAGGCCGAGCTCAAGGACACCACCGTGGACCTGCGCGCGCGCTTCCTGGAGGCGCTGGCGGCCGACGGCGCCGTGGACGAGCCCGCGCTGTCGGCCGGCGCGCTGGGGGCCGCGCTAGCGCCGCTGCAGCGCCAGGCCGGCGCCACGCTAGCGCGCCAGGCCGCGCTGCTGGAGCGCGTGCAGGCCGCGCACGCCGCGCTCATGGCGGCGCGCGGCGGGGCCAGCGGCCGGGACCACGCGCTGGGCCAGCTCTGCGCCGCCGCCGACGCCTTCCAGGAGCTCACCGCCAACCTCAACGAGGGCATCAAGTTCTACAACGACCTCACTCAGGTAGCCCCGCCCTCCCTCTCCGCCCCACCCCGCCACGCCCCGCCCGCTCTGACCGCGCCTCGTTGCGTGTTCCAGCTGCTGGTGGCGTTCCAGAACAAGGTGTCTGACTTCTGCTTCGCGCGCAAGACGGAGAAGGACGAGCTGCTGAAGGACCTGACGCAGGAGGCGTCGCGCGGCTCCGTGCGCCCGGCGCCGGCGCCGCCGCAGCTGCACGACGCCACCGAGGTACCGACTGCGACCTACAATGTTCCCAGTTCGGGTTAGACGGAGTCACATGATGTCTCGTTCTCGGTTCAAGGCCATGCCGGTTTCCTTACGATGTTTCCCTTCACCTTATTGAGAGCAATAATAATGAAATAAATTACACGAAGTAATGCACCTGTTTGGGGTCTAATTTCAAGCCGTAAATCGAGACCGTACTTCTGAGAAGTTTCAAGATATCGTTATTTCTACGAAACATTATTGCGACCCTCTCTGAACTCGAATGTGCGTCTCTGCCAGCGTGCATACATAACGTCTCGTTGCAGCCGGCCGCCGTGGCGCGTCGCGAGCCGCCCCCGCGCCCCCCGCCCCCCGCGGCCGCCCCCGCGCCCGCCCCCCTGGCCGGCAGCTCTGCGCCCGCGCTGCCGTACCCGGCGCAGCCACAAGGTGAGAGCTCGCGCCGCGCCGCTTGCACAGGTGAGTGCCGCAGAGCCGGACGTGACGTGTGCTCGTGTGCGCAGGGATGCCGGTGCCGTACGGCGCGGGCGCGGCCTACCCGTACTACGCGGCGCCCATGCCGCAGCTGTACAACCCGTACGCCACGCTGCCGTACCCGCACCACGCGCCGCGCATGCCGCCGGCGCAGGCCTACCAGGCCTACCAGTACCCCCCGCAGGGCGGGTACGCCCCGCAGGCGCCCCCGCCGGGCTACAACCCCTACCCGCCGCAGTAGAGCGCGACCCGCACCCGCCCCCGCACGCGACGCAGCTCCCAAGATGGCGCCGAAGCGTTTTAGAATAAGTGCTTTCATCGACTCGATCGAAACTAAATTATAAACGTGGCACCCATATTACAACCATCATCGTTTGAACGGAGGAGCGACGTCACACCGCGGTCAGCGATGCGGGCGGAGGGGAGGTAAGGGGCCAGGGGGAGGAGGGACTGCACCCGACCCCTGGCTATACTGACAGTTGATGCATTTCTTACGTCGGTCATATGAATAGCTTTATGATATCATTAATTATTTTTAAAAGATTTTATAAATACAATGCATTATAACGAATTTGAGAAGCAAAAGAATGTGATGTTGAAATTAATAAAATGCTGAAACGTTTATTATGATGATAATCTGTGTCGACACAGACGACACTCGTGTGTTGCGACGTTGTGGTGTGTTATGTACTACAAGAGAGAGGACGGCTGACGGCTGACGGCTGACGGCTGTTGGCGAACAAGTTCATCTATTGAAAAGGAGTACAGGAGAATAGATAGTATTTATAAGGATTTACTCGGCCATTACAGTGGCACTATTTGTTGATATTTAGCATTATAAAAGGTGAAGTGGAGATATTGAGCGTGCGCCAGTGACACGAGCGCCCCTGAGACGTCACCGGCGCACACGCTGGTGCTTTGAAGTATAAATCTCACTGCAAATATTACAGCAACCTCATTTGTAACTATGTAAAAAAACGTATATTTGTTATTATTTTCGTGAAATAAAAAGTAGAAATATTTTTTTCAAGAAAGTATTGTTTTATTACGTTTGTGACGTCGTGTTCGAAACAAACCGCTGAGCCAGGTACTGTCAGCCCTCTGGCAGCGCGTGCACGGGCGCGGTAGTTTGGGTAAAAGTAGCGTGATTTTTAAGTTAGCAGCCAAAGCAGCAGTTCAAAGGTGTTTCATTAGAAAGAACACAATAAAGGCAAAGCAGCAGTTCAAAGGTGTTTCATTAGAAAGAACACAATAAAGGATGATTTCCACCAAACGGCTTGCATCGCACGGGATTGGAAAGGGTACGAACGGTTGTACACTGTTTTACAGACAAAACTTTTATAGAATTTCGTTTCATATAATTTTTTTCTCATATTATCGTTTCATAGAATAATCATTGTTCTCAAATGGAAATAAAACTCACTTAAATTGAAATATGTTTTATTAAAATTAAAGAGGAACTTGGTATTGTTATCGTTAGAAATATTACTATAGTCAATAACAAACATTAAAATTATATAAAGGCCATATTATTATTGTGTATGCACCTAGCCCGCAAAAATCTAATTTTCTTAAGTTTCTTGCAAATTGCAGCTCTGTATGTTATGGGTCTATGTTGATCTTTATTCTCTCCATAGTCTTCTTAGTTCTACTCGCTCTTTTGGGTCAAAATCTGCGATTCCTATACACGTTTATGCGCACGCAAGCAAAACAGATATTCCCCTTTTGGACTCCGCCGCAGTCGGTTAAAGACAATGTAAATCAAGCTTAAAGTCGGCGAGAGACGGAACTCCTAGGGAACATCGGGTACGACTGGGTGCACCGCGATGCGCTTCTGCATGGTTTCGGTGTGGATCTGTTATACTGACGACGCGTTGGTGACGGCACGAGGGAAAACGTCACGGCAGGTGGCCATCTTGGCGGCAGCTGGGCTGGCGGCCGGCGGTTGGGCCTCCAGGTGACATTGCACAGATCTAATCTCAGGTCGGCATCGGTGTCGAGTTGGCGGTGAAGTACCTGGGAGTCGTCCTCCATAGTTGGTGGGACTTTGAGCCGCACTTTCAGCAATTGGCACCCCGGTTGATAGGTACCGCAAACTCAATCTCGTGGCTACTGCCCAATCTGGTGGGGCTCAATTCCTCCTTCAGAAAACTCTATGTAGGGATCGTACGGTCCTTGGCGCTCTACGGAGCGTCTATGGGTGGACAACCATATTTTTGCCAAATAATTATGACTAATTATGAGTCGCACGGGACCGGTCAATGTGGCGACACTTGGGGGAGGCCTATGCCCAACAGTGGACGTCTTTCGGCTGAAATGATGATGATGATGAATTATGAGTAATTTTTATTTTATACTCCAGTATGCGTTAGCAATATCAATGTGGAAGAGGAAACCTCGAGACCGGCCAACGTGGAAGAATATGGGGGAGGCCTATGCTACGGCAGAACAGTTGGTGTCACGACGAGGAAGAAGGGCAATCTTCGGAAACCGATGTCTGAAGAATACAAATTTTTCTTATTATGTAAATACCATGTGTAACTAGATTGTAAGATTTATAATAAAGGCTATTATTATTATTAAGCGTTAGCATCATCTTAGTGGCCGCTGTGAAAAAAAATCATGCCACTGGTTGATAAGGTCGGACGACCAAACCTTCCTGGTTTCGACCAAAAACCGTGGTCGTGGACGCGTAGTGCGCGAGCTCCCTAACTCTCATGATTTTTAATTCTGCCTAGAATACCACGACACTAAGGGCCACCGCAGTCTTTACTGCTAACCAAGTGTATCAGTATTGGCAGTGGCGTGCCGTCCATAGAGGCAATTAGGCCTAGCCTACCCTACCAACAACGCCAAATGTATTTATTATAACTACTTAATAAAAAACAACATATTAAAAAATAAGTTAAAACTCCTATTAAATACTTATAGCAACTTGTTACACTGTACTACATTTTTTACTTTTGTGTCCAAAATTTTTCTCCGTCGCGTCAATATCACGCTCCGCATTTTTTATTGTAAATCCAGTTATAAACCGAATTAAACCACCATACCTCAATACGGGAGCTTCATTGAAAACACTGAAGCCCCAACATCTGGCGACCGTGGACAAAACCTGCAATTTTGACGGAAATCAAGTTCGTGAGCACGCGACCCCGCGCTGCCGGTGTAACCATTTCGCCGCAGCCACCTTTCAACCAAATCAAGAATCATACCTGGGTTCCCTGGAGGTGCACCAGCCATTGCAGCCACCGCCGGTCAGCGATCAGCATTCAGCATCGTACCGCAGCCTCGGCCAATGCAGCTAAGTGCCCATTTTTCCTTGTGAATTCCCTGTTACCTACCTGTTACCTTACCTTTTATACCCTTATCCTTAATAAATCTATCCAATACCTATTTGAAATAGCTTCTACGAGTGCATTTGTGTCTGTATAGTCAATGTAGTGTCTTAAAATATTGCATGAATACAACATACGCAGTTCAGTAAAGTAAATTCACATTATCTTTTAGTAAACAATTTAAATATAAATAGGAATATAATAATAATACAGGCTGTCCTCCTATGATATTATCATTGTTCTATAATCGAGTTTCCTCTCAGTTTTATAGCTATTACTATAGGCATATATTTCACCAACATCGCCGAACATTCCAGGTCGATCTCTCCTTGTAACCCAACTTCGGGCCGCCTGCCGTGTCACCGTGTGACAACAAGCGGAGCCCCACTGCTGCACGGTGCCGGTGGTCAGGTGACGTTAGGCGAGGAGCGTGAACTAAGTTTATAGTTTTTTACATTTTCATCAACTAGTTTGTGTGTATATTTCCATAATCAAACCTACTTAGAAACAATTTGATTTTTTTTATTCGTTTTTTATAAGGTTTGAGTTCACGATGGGTAAAGATTATGGAGGTGAAACTAGCACAAACGATCCTCGTGAAATACAGGACCTTTTAGTGAAACGTAGTTCCATAAAAGGTCAAATAACTAAATTTAGAAACTTTTTATCGAATATTACCTCTAAAGAATCGCTTACTCAGATTGAGTTAGCCGAGTTAACATTAAAATTAAACAAATTTGAATCTATCTATAGCCGTTTTGATGACTTGCAAAATCAGATAGAAGTATTACACTCTGATAATTTATCCAATGAGATTGATGAGCGTGATACTATTGAACAACTATTTATATCTAACATAGCAATTGCTCAAAGTGTTACACAACAATATAACTCGACCCGTCATGATGAGGGTAACAAGGACTTAAATTCAAGCCAGATAACTACAGTTCCATGTAATCAAGATCATCGTGACACAGGTTTTAAATTACCTCAAATTCAAATAGCCAAGCTCGACGGCTCTTGCTTTCGTTGGCTTGAATTTCGTGACTCATTTCTATCTATAGTACACGACCGCATCGCTCCCATTCATAAATTCCATTATCTTATGTCGTACTTGACTGGCAATGCAGCGCGCATTATTGCTAACTTGGAGGTATCCAGCACAAATTATGCGTGTGCTTGATAATTATTATGTGACCGATATAACAATACACGACAATTAGTAACTCATCATATAAATTCATTATTATTCAAGAAACCAATCACAAGTGAGTCTGATAAATCAGTACGATTCTTCGTGGATCATATTAATAAAAATTTACGCGCTTTAAACAATCTCGGTATAAGTTCACGTGACTGGGATATTTTACTCATTCATATAATGATGCCCAAGCTTGATAGCTCCACCAGGGCCAAGTGGGAAGAGTACCAGGGCACGTTGGATACCAATGAACCTAATTTGCAGCAACATTTTTTCAAGCTTCTTATTGATCGCGCTGATGTACTTGAGTCAATAAACAGCAGCTACTCATATTCTAAACCCAAAACTCAGACAATGTCAAAGCCTATACATTCTAATAATAAAATAAAATCTCATCAGTCTTACATTTCTAATAGTGAAGACAATAATATTTCTGATATATCATGCGGCGTTTGTAATGGTAATCATCGCCTTTATGATTGTGCCACCTTTTTGGCTAAGATTGTGGATGACCGTATCACTGAAGTAGGTAAGCAGATTGAAGCTTTGTCATAACTGCTTAAGGTCTGGTCACTCTGCACGCAACTGTCGCATGCATCCGTGTCGCATGTGCAATACAAGACACAATAGACTCTTGCATAAACAATCTAGTAACAAAAATATGTCTAGTGTTGTCACCATTTCACCCGACATCACTGACGATACTCTCGTAAATTTTTCTAATCAAAATAACCATCAAGTTCTTCTGTCTACTGCTTATATTGAGGTAGTAAATCCTACAACCAACCAAACACAGAAGGTTCGTGCTCTTTTGGATTGCGGTAGTCAGTCATCATTTATTACTCAATCTCTTAAAACGAAACTGCTTATAGAACCGACTACCACTTTGCATGTCAATATAATTGGCATAGGCAATAAAACTACTACTCAAGCTACAGAAACTAGTAGTTCAGTTAAAATCTTTAATGAAGCATTTCACTATTACCTCCTCATTTCTGGTATTGCCAGTGTTGATCGGTTGCCGAATACCCGTTGACGTAAAAACTTAATATTTCGAGCGATTACTTTTTAGCGGACCCTCACTTCCACCAACCAGCACCTGTTGATGTTATTATCGGTGCTGATATTTTCTGGGATGTTATTGGCCGCGATCAACTCTCTCTCGGCCTTAATTCACCTATATTGAGAAGTTCTCATTTCGGTTGGTTAATAACAGGTCCTTTGTATTTTAATTTACTCACAAACAATAAGTTAAAAGAAATTGATATAGATTCAAATCATCCAGTCGTTTCTTATGTGTCATCTGCTGACAAAATACATCAAGAACTAACAAAATTCTGGGACTTAGAAAATGTTCCCCAAACTCAACCACTTATGAGTCATAGTGAGAAGGCATGCGAAACACATTTCTTATCTCACACCTTCCGTTTAGAAACCGGTAGATTTTCAGTCAGTCTACCTTTAAAGGATACACCTGATTGTCTAGGTGAATCTTATTCATTAGCTAAAAAACGATTGTTAAACTTAGAAAGGCGATTTCGCAAACAACCACATGTGAAATCGCAATAATTATGTAGAATTTATGCGTGAGTACGCAGACTTAGGTCACCTTTCAGAATCCGCTGTAGCTATACCTTTTACATCATACTTCCTCTGCCATCACGCTGTCTTCAAAGACAGTAGAGAGTCCACGAAACTTAGAGTCGTATTCGACGGCTCGGCCCCTATATCATCGGGTCAGTCTGTAAATGACATCCTCATGGTTGGGCCTAATATGCAGGACTCACTATTCTCCATATTAATAAGAGCTCGACAACATAAGTTTCTGCTCTCAGGTGACGTCGAGAAAATGTACCGTCAAGTCCATGTACGTGAGGAAGATCGCAACCTTCAACTTATTTTATGGAGAGAGGATGAGACCTTGCCCGTCAAAACACTTCAGCTGGGTACTGTGACTTATGGAATGGCAAGTTCCAGCTACCTGAGCACTCGGTGTCTATGGTAGATTGGTGAAGAATCTTTTGATCCTATGATTAAGGATATAATTCAACATGATTTCTTTGTGGACGATCTCATTACCGGTTCTGAAAGCGAGGATGCCTTACGTTATATTCACAAATCTGTAACTGAAGAATGAAAGAAAGGATGCTTTAATCTCCGTAAATTTAAATCTAATTTACCATCACTGTTTGATTCAAATGCTCAAAATGATGATAATCTTCTGGTAAGTGAGTCAACTAGTACCTTAGGTATGGGATGGAACCCATCAACCGATCAGTTACATTTCCCTATCAAGCCATTTTCCTCTAATATTAATTTAACTAAAAGATCTTTTCTATCGTCTCTTTTTAAAATATTTGACCCTTTGGGATTGATAAGTCCGTGTGTAATAAAAATGATGTTATTACAACAACTATGGCAGCATAATTTGTCATGGAACTCTCCAGTCCCACCTGAAGTTCAAAGAGATTGGAACGATTTTATACAGTCTTTACCTTTCCTTTTAGCTTTAGAAGTACCGCGTCGTGTGCTCTGTGATGAACCTGCATCTGTAGAATTACATTCATTCAGTGATTCATCCCAAAAGGCATACGAGCTTGCATTTATTTACGCTCAGTCAATGCTGTGAACGAGGTCACCGTCAAGTTGCTTTGTTCCAAGTCCAAAGTAGCTCCGATTAAAGGTGCAACTATCCCTCGTCTAAAATTGTACGCAGCCCTACTGGCCGCAAGGTTATGCAAGGCTGTCAGGGAGTCACTGCGATATGATATTCAGCACCAGGTACACTGGTGCGATTCGTCCGTTGTGCTAGCATGGCTCCATACCAGTTGAATTTGAAAACATTTGTGGCTAACAGGATTGCGGAGATTTGACGCCTCCTCATGGCGCTATGTGCCCACATCTGTTAATCCTGCTGACCTCATATCTAGAGGAGTCAATTCAGATAAACTTGGCAGTAACAAGCTGTGGTGGTCAGGCCCTTCATTCCTCATTGAGCCTGAATGTAGTTGGCCTATTTTAAAAACTAATAATAGTACATTATGGTACAAGTGTGTAATGTTGGTGATTACCGCTGAGGCGCCATTGAGACCCGAGCCGTTAGGTGAGGGTTTTAAGAGAGCCGAGGACGGTAATCATCAATACACACGTGTATCATACGACGTTTTTCAACACACTTGTGAAGAAAATAATAAATGTAATGTGTAAGAAAATAAAAAATCATTTTATCTAATAGATAAAAAGTTTATTTAGAGAAACAATTAGTAAATGTGCAGTTAGTAAAATTATAATTAACTGTTTTTGATCGCCATGGTTCTTTGTAATTTACAGTTATATTTGTTATTAGTTTTTTTTTATCTTAAATGCACCAGTTACACCAAATATTAAAGCAACCTGAAAAAAGAAACAACAACACACAACACAGGCTGAAGTCGCATAGATATTTCAAATTAATTTAACTAACCTTCGTAGCCAGATATTGGTTATCTGGAGACGATAAAACATTTGATTTCTTGCTTCTAAATCCATCGGATAGTCTCTTTAGATAACAACAAATACATATTTGTCCTTGGATTTTTCAGGTAGTAAACTTTCCATAACGTTAAGGGCTTCACATCTTATAACGGGCGGTGTACAACATTAGTACATTATGGTACAAGTGTGTAACGTTGGTGATTACCGCTGAGGCGCCATTGAGACCCGAGCCGTTAGGTGAGGGTCTTAAGAGAGCCGAGGACGGTAATCATCAATACACACGTGTATCATACGACGTTTTTCAACACACTTGTGAAGAAAATAATACTAAAAAATAATTTTATTTAGTAGATAAAAAGTTTATTTAGAAAAACAATTATTAAACGTGCCGTTAGTAAAATCAAATAGATTATTTGTAAATCAGATAGATTATTTGTACTATTGCACACGATCTTTTTTTGTATCGAACTTTAAGAACAAAGCAACTCAACCAATAAAATAAATAAAAAAACCCTATAACTCACTTGTGAATAATAGCAATGAAAAAGTCACAGTTTGATTCCAGGTGTCATTATGTGCCTAATTGCGGTGAAATTAGAGCCATTTTATGAGCAAGTGTGTTGATAAAAGTTTATTTGTACAATTGAACACGATTTTTTTTTGTATCGAAACTTTTTTAAGAACAAAGTAACTCAACCAATAAAATAAAAAAATAAAACCTATAACTCACTAGTGAATAATAGCAATGAAAAAGTCACAGTTTGATTACAGGTGTCATTACGTGCCTAATTGCGGTGAAATTAGAGCCATTTTATGAGCAAGTGTGTTGAAAAAATCATTTTCTTCATAACTAGTACTTGTAGACATTTTAATGAATAAATAACTATAATTTCAATAGTGAAAACGAGTTGTGAAAAAAGTTTCGCAATGGCGGGAAAAATTAATCAGTTTTCCTATGCGCGCGCATCTAACCATGGCGATCGACCATTGACTAAAAGAATGTTTCTTTTTTTGGCATTTCATGATTAGCGTTTTAACCACGTACAAAATGGGGAATTCAAAATTTGAGTGAAAGTTTTATATATTAAAAACGTACAAGTTGAAATACTTAATCTATTTAAATACGAAGTTGCATGAAATGAGCAAGCAATAGGTACATTAATTTATTAGTACTATTGAACACGATCTTTTTTGTATCGAAACTTTTTTAAGAACAAAGCAACTCTACCAATAAAATAAAAAAAAAAACCTATAACTCACTTGTGAATAATAGCAATGAAAAAGTCACAGTTTGATTACAGGTGTCATTATGTGCCTAATTGCAGTGAAATTAGAGCCATTTTATGAGCAAGTGTGTTGAAGAATAAATAATGATGACTTACCAAAAACCAAACCTAGTCGTACTGGCACTCATGTTGTTTCTCAAAATGAACCCATAATTAATTTTAAAAATATTTCTAGCTTAACCAAAATAAAACGGACTTTCGCTTACGTGCTAAGATTTATTAATAATTTAAAACCGAATAAAGATAAAATTCTCGGCAATTTGGCTGTTGACGAACTAAACAATTCATTTTATCATTTGTGTCGTCTCTCACAGCAAGAATCATTTTTCTGTGAATATAATTTGCTATGTAGTAATAAAGTTTTAAGTTCTAAATCAAATATATTATCATTGACTCCATTTTTAAGCTATGACAAGATCATACGAGTTGGTGGCCGACTATGCTCATCTGATTATAATTATAATAAAAAACACCATGTTCTCCTGCATGCTTCGCATCATTTTACCAAACTGATTTTCGAGTACGAACATAAACGCGGATTACATGCTGGATCACAATTATTGCTGGCCGTTGTTAGGGAATACGTTTGGCCGATTAACGGCAGAAATTTAGCTAGGCGAATTTTCCGTAACTGCCCCAGGTGCAGACGCTTGCAGGGCAAGACT